>CM031239.1:279457960-279972960 GCA_018340775.1 Taxus wallichiana var. yunnanensis | reverse complement strand
ATTAACTACCTAAGAGGTAGTTTATTTACTTCCTATAATGTCCATTAATGCCAAAATCACTACCGATGCTCCTGTTGATGACTGGTTGCATCTTATTTCTTTGTTTGGTGGTAGCTTCAATTTTCACTTTGTGTCGGCTAGTAGCATGATTTCTTACTACATTCCAGTTGCATATTTACCATTTGAATCCTATTGTCGACTAGTAGCATAGTTCCATGCTCATGGCTGGTAGAATCTATACCGCCATACACTTCCCTACCAACTTGTCATCCTACAATGTTGAGCTGCATTTTATCCTTGCTACCACCCAAGTAACATCAAAATATACTACCAGATTATTTTTCCCTATCGTATGTGCCCACTCCAACTATTGAATGGTAGCATCCATACCTACTCACCGGCTGGTTACATCTTGTGATGCTACCAGCCGGGGCTTAAATCCTCCTAACTCACCAAATGACTCGGCCGAGCCCTCCTCAACTCCTCGAGTTGTCCCAGCTCGCCCAACCCAATTTGTTGTGCCGCTTCACCTCTCCTATCATCCCAACTCAATACCGACCCGACTAACATGCCAGAACTTGACCAAACTTTAACGTAACTCATCGAGTCTTGTATTTCCCACAAACCTGGAACTCGTGGAATGATTACATTTAGACCGGTTGATTCTTAATGTTAAATTTGAAGGTTTTCCACATGTCCATAGTTTTAAATGGAAAATCCATTTATAATGAATTGTCCAAAATAACCCGATAGGATAAAAGTTTAGAAACCTCCAGGGAATATTTGTCTACTAGATGAAGAGACTAGTTTCCTTGAAGCATCCATTGGCAATGGAGTCAAGCCCAAATCCTTCTAAAACTAATCTATTTGTTTGAAAAATTATCTCCTAGATGCGCGTGGACCTTGCACTTAACTAAAACTACTTGATATTGATATGTGGAGCTCGAATGTGACTCGTAAACTACTTCAACTATCTACATGATTTTTACCAAGGCGGGGAGGACCTAAACTACAATCGATCTCTTGGGGTTGAAAATTGCACTTTGGAAAATTTCCCCAAAATATGAATGTTTCCATTCAATCCATAAAACTTATGTACAAAAGGAAAAATCATATATGTTCTAAGTGGAGGCATCAAGAGTGCGCACAAGCACTTATTTTTCTGAAAACAAACCTATCTATTATATCCTAACTAGAGACAAGAGAAGCTAAAGAAAGCCTACAAGAGGCAGGGAGAAATAGCTTCCCTTCTTTACAAAGTGCGACCATGTAATTAATTTAGTAGTGGACATGGCATTTAATACGTGTAGAAATTATTTTTTCTACCCTTCCCAAAGTATCAACAACAAAATAATAGAACACCTCCTTTACTTATTTTGCATTTGGTGGAGTTGTTGTAGTTAACCTTTGGCACACTGAAGCTCTTCCTCATGCTCTGAAATTAACATGACCTGTGGAAACTCTATTTTTGGCTCTAAACTATCCAAATACCTAATTGGGAATGGATTGATCCTTCTAATTTTCCTGCTCCACAAATAGTTCTACCAAAATCTCTACCTTCTCCATAATGAATTATGACTTTGCAATTGATTCATCATGGCTCTCCTCCTTCATGGTAGGTTCATCAACCAAATCAAATTTAACAAATGAAAGAAAAAAATTACAATGATATCTTCTTCATGTAAGGTCTCTGAATTTGATTTGTCCTCCTCAATTACGAGAATCTTGTGGAGATAAGAAAATAGTCTCCAACCATATAGTGTCATCGTGCACACTACATTCAGAAAAAAAAAATTGTTGATCATCTTTTTCGTGTGCTTTCTCATTAGCAAAATCATCCTACACATTTTATTCTTCAGTCCCAACCTCTTTTTAAGGCTTAACCAGCTGTGGCATCTAATTGGAATCAAACTTTACAACTCAATTATTCAAAATTTTAGAGGCTCTTCCCCTGGGTTTTTCAAATTGGTTCCCTCCTCCATTAATTTTCATATTTTTCTTCCCAAAATGGGTTTGGGAATACGAGAGGAGGGGTGGGTTGGGATTCAACTAATTTTTGCAATATTTGTGGTAGATAGGAAGGTGTAGTATCATTTTTGGAAGAGATGGATATTGGGAAGGAAATAGGGCAAAGAATTGAAGGTGGGATGTAATTAAAGAAGATGGAGATGTGGAATTCTCAATGAGAGCAAAGTGGGTAGAAAGATATGAATATGAAAATCTTGTTGAGATGGTGTAGGTTGGGGAGGAGGAATGGGAGGGTTGTAAGATGGTAGTGTAGGATTGCCCCATTGACAAGGTTGCCTAACACTAGATTCATGAGCCTCTATCAACTCTGCCCATTTTGTAATTTTGGGCAACATCTCAACCATGAAATCCAACTTTTGCTAAGGGTTGAACTAGTTTGGCATAGGGCCAACCCATGGACAAGGGACCTTGAAACCAATCCTGAAAGCCCTCATGGTACATTTAGCCCTAATCTGCACCATGTTCAACTCCATCTCTTGAATATGCCTCTGAAAATCAGCATCTTTCATGAAGTTGCTGCCATCACCTACATAACCTTGTTCTTCATAAACATCATGGTTAGAAAAATAACCATATGGATCAGTGGGGGTTGGGTTATATGCATATTCATCATGATGGGGCTCATAAAACTAATTTGGATGGTTTTGAAACTGAGGGGATGGAGGGAACTAGTGCAATCTGCAAATAGGAATTCTAGGAAGGAAATGACTCCATGATTTCACAACTTCATGAATGAAGAACATGGAAAGAATGGAAGAAAGGTAAAATTAATGGAAATGAATGGAACGAAAGGGAAATGTCTCATTAATGAGATAATGTGAATGTTACAATAGTGGAGTCACAAGATGTACTTGAAAATGCCTCTAAAGGCTGAAATCTTCACCAAGAGCACATAAAACTTGATGAATTGAAGTGTTAAGGTGCTTCAAATATGTCCCACCGGTTTTTCCAAAACTATTATTAACAAAAACATCACCCTCTATTTTTTCATGAAATAGTTGAGCAATCAGTGTTTTTGGGTAACATGAGACCATATCTCAAGTTACGAAACCTGCTACTTGAGATAGACCTCCAAAGAATGTAATTTTCTCTACCTATTACTAATTCTAAAACTAATCCTAATGCAAAAAGTAAATCCTAAAAGAACATGCTAAGGGACCAGGGTTAGAAGGAGATGCAAAAAAGGGAAATCATAAGCTAAAACAGGTGGTGATAACACCATAAAATGAGTTAGTTGATCTCTCTCCATGAGGGGAGGTATTAGAGAACATGGAATAAAGGGTAGAAAAATGTGTCATAGATCCAAAACTGCATTCTCCACTCATTCACACATTTACAACACAACAAAACTAGAACTTGCAATAATAAATCCACACAACATGCCAAAAACAAATGGAAAGGAAAGACTACAAGTAATACAAGTTAGAGAAGATAAAACGTCACACAAAATATATTCTACAACTTAAAAATATAAATAATTTCATTATATTCATGGGATAAGGTGCAATATTATATTGCAGAGACATATTAGAGGTTTGGAACTGATGAGAAGTTAGCCACCATTTTTGGCATTGTGCCGCTACAAAAACAAAATCTCAAGTACCACTTCAAATGGGTGAATTTTACATATATAGATAGAATGAGCTCCCACCTACCAGACATTAACTTCTTGACAGGTAATTTAGACACTTTGTATAATTTCCATTTATTTTTGGTCATTATTGATGCTCCTATTGATGAACGGTTTCATATTGTTCCTTTGTTTGGTGGTAGCTTCAATTTTACCTGTGCTGAGCATTAGCATGATTTCCTCGCTCTTTGGAAGGTTGCATATTTTCCATTTGAATCCTGATTTTGGTTGGTAGCACAATTCCATGCTACCATTAGGTAGCATCCGTACCTGTTGACCAAAGTAATCTCACACTTATTTTTGGTCAACTAACACCATTTTCTCCCTTTTTGTGCTTCAATATAAATTTTTATATATTTTTAGCACTAAAGGTCCCCTAAAAACATCTTAATCAGGTGGTAAATTTCTTCCCCTTTCCAAAAATATAAATAAGTCCTTTTAACTCCTCATATTTTGCAAGTTACGAGCTGACGGGTCGGCGGGCCTGGGGAAGACTTTTCGCCAAAGGGGAAGATTATGCACTTTGGTGAGGTTGGGGAGATATCTTGGCACTTTGAAATTTTCACTAAAAAGTGTAATTTACAATTGTAGGCCCATGAGCCCATGCAGAGGATATTTGCACCAAATGAAGGAAAAAATGCCTAAGGCCCGCAAAGGGACACATGGCCATGTTTCAAGTCAAAGCGGGAAGGCGGGTCATTTGGAAGTAGTTTGAATTTTTGGATTTTGTTTTGAAAAATTGTAAAGTATAAAAGTGAGCCATACTCTCACCGATGGTTAGAAAAGTCACAAGTCAGGCCTTTGTCACCATGGGGAAGCAGGGGTGCCGATGAAACTTTTGAAATTTTGAAACTTTTGCAAATGGAGTAATTTGCAAGTGCGGGCCTGTGAGCCCGAGGAGGTTTTTTCTTCAAATGAAAAATGTAAAGTTCTAGGCTTACGGGCATGTGGAGAACTTTTGAAATTTTTAATTTTTGTGCAAAAGGTGCAAGTTCTAATTTTAGGGCCACGGATCCGTTTTGCAAAATTGGTTTTTTTGCCATTTTTGTATGGATTCAATTCAAATATTCAAATGGGCATAACTTTTGATCTAGTGCTTGAAATTCAACAAATTTGGTACCATTGGAAATATATCGACATCCTCTATGCCATGGAAGCCTAAAATTTGAATTTTGGCCTAGTTAGGCTAGTAACATATTGGAAAACCTCTCGACTAGAAAAAGTGCGAGTTCGGTATCCCAACCACCAAAATTTAATGTAGTATGGTCTGGTTTCTTCTCCAAAGAAGCTTGAGTGCATTGGGAATGGATTTTTAGAGGTTCCCATGACTTTTCCAGACCATTTAATGAAATTTGTTAGTTGGTAAGAGTAGAGTTTGAGTTTTCTTCTTTCTCTTTGGTTTTCATCATTTATATATTGTAAACACTTCTCATTTAAAAGAGGGAGAGATTTTGGGATTTGGGAAAACATTGTCAAATTTGTTTCCGAATCCATTTGAGTTGTAAGCCTTCTCTTATGCCTGGAAAGTGTATTTTTTCCTTTGAGCAGAAATGTAATGGTCTGTGCACCTTCTAGAGCAATAAACTCATGATTTTGTGGCGTTCTTCAACCCTTTCTTGTGTTTTATTGTTTCTTCGTGCCTCTCCCTTTCAGATCTATTTTCTATGCATGTATTTCATGTTTGTAGGTGTAAGATGTCATGTTTCATGGAGTTTTGATGGTGGATTAGGATCTGGGTCTGTGTCACTTCTATCTAACCTCCCTCATCTCCTTTTTCCCTGTTTCATCCTCCCTCAATAGAGTATCTCACCTCTTTCCTTTTCTAGTGTATCACCGCTTTAGTGTAGGCTCTCTTTCACTCTCTCTTTCTCTCTAGTTCCTTGGAATGGTTAGATTAGGATAGATTAGTTTTTCCTGCATTAGAGTAGATTGTGGCAGGTAGTTTAGGAACAAGAACCAACTTTCTCTGGAGGTCCATCTCAGGTTTGCAAGTCCCACAACTTGAGAGATGGTCCAATGTTGTGCAAATCACACCGAATGCCCCCCTAAAAAATTGGGCATTCAGGGGTTGCTTTGATTTTACACTAATAGTTTTGACATGCCCGGTGGGAGAGGTTTGAATCACCTTACCACTTCATCTTAGTAGGTTAGTGTGTTCCTATTAAATATTCAACCTTTACAGGCACATGCAAAGCACATCTGGCAACTCCATGTGGTCAAAAACCCATTCTCTAAGTTTCATACTTTCTTTCCATAAATTTTCACCTAGTCTTCTTTCCAAAACTTTCATTTCCTTCCATCCCATGAAGTTTTGCAATCATGACTTCATTTCCATCTTGGAATTCACACTTGCAGCAGTAGCAAGTCCACCTCCAATGTATTTCACAACTCCTCCAGATCAACATTATGATCAGATCTAGAATAATCATGCTTACCCATATGAGCAGTGCCAAAACCAATTTGGCTATGGAGCTTATCAAGAACAAGGGTATGCATATAATGATAACAACTACATGGAAAATGCTGATCTGCTAGAGAAGATTCAAAGGATGGAGGTTGACATGGTTTAGTCAAGGGCTACAATACAAATGAAGGCATTCAGGATTGGTTGCAAGGAACCTTGTCCATGGGAAGGCCCTTTTCCAAGACATTACAGCCCTCAGGAGAAGCTTGACTTCATGGTTGAAATGCTGCCTCAACTTGCACAGTGGACTGAGGATATTGAGGCATATGAGAAAAGTGTGAGACAACCTTGTCAATGGGTAAGTCAGTCACTAGCTCCTTGTCCTTCATTTTCTCTTTCTCAAGCTTTATCATTTCAACATTGCCAAGAGTTAAGCTCCTCACTTGCTACCCCAAATATTGATTTCCATTCTCCATCTCCCGATATTCCATCTCATCTTAATTATTCTACCATTTCCCTTCCAAGAATTCATTCCCTCCAAACAAATAAGAAGTTCCACTTCCCTCTCCACCATAAAAAATAGCAAAACTGGTTAAATGCCAACCTACCCCTCCTCTTACATCCCCAAATCCATGTTGGGAAGATGAAAATTAGACAACTAGCCAAGGGTAGTAAGAAGAAAAGACAAGAAAAGAATAAATGATCAAAAGCTTGGTCAACTTGGCTCTCAAATTTTGGATTACAAAGATCACCTTGATGGTTGAGCCAACATAGGAGGTCAAGGTTGAAGAGCCAGTGGTAGCTAAGGCTGAGTTTGTAGCAGAAGAAGAACAAGAACAAGAAGGAGAAGATCATCAATCTATTTGCTTTGAATGTAGTGTCCATAATGGAACTTCATGTGAAGAGGATCTTTGATAAAATCCAAGCTGCACAATCAGTCATCAAGGAAGAAGAACAATTAGCTCCAAGTCCTATTGAAGAGGAGCAACTAGAAGAGATCGAATCAGAGTTGAAGCCACTTGATGAAGAAAGCATTATTGAAGTTTTTTTGCTTTCATATGAAGGGCTTGGTTTGATTGATGAATATATGATGGAGGAGAGCTATCAAGAAGACATTTCGCCCCAAATAGTCCTCTAGAGCAGAAAATTGAAGATTTTGATTTGAAAAATTTCATGCTAGAGGAAGAGGCTACCCAAGAGCAAGTTGGTCTTCAAGAAGCAACGAAGGAACTCCAGAGCCAACAATGTGTTGCAGCAAACTATAATGATGCAAAAGAAACTTCACTGGATGTTGCAATCAATAACAACGAGTTGTAGATTGCAGAGGAGTTCCATACTGCTATAGAGGAAGGAAAAGAGCAAGAGGATGTCATCATCCCTTTCACATCATCCACCCAGGAAGGTCAGTAGGAAGACTCCATTTTTGGAGTTGAATTTCAGAGAAAAGTACACACCCATCAGATCAAACCTTTCCCAATCAGGCATTTCACTTCATTGGAGCCAAGGGAGAAGCCAACACCAGTCATGCTTACTCCAGAGCATGAGTAAGAGTATCAAAGTACCAAAGATCAACTGCAATTTCTCTTCAATATAAATACAGAGCAACTAAAAGAGGTATTTTCTTGTTTCTAGTTGACACCTTGATTATTTGGGTGGAGGATCATCTTATAGTTAGTTTTTCACTCATACAATTAGCCAACTTTAGTTTCAAATCATTTACATGTCTACCCACTTCGAGAAAGGAAGCTACTTCTTCCTACTAGTTGTAGGATTTGTTTGAGTTCGTTTTCTCCTTGGTTAGTGTAGAGTAAGTGGGTTTTCTTTCACCGGAAGAAGTGATTTTTCACACCTTGCATATCCCACTTAGGGTGTGTATGATGTCTAATTTTATACATAGTTTTTGTGGTGGTGTTTTGTTGCTCATCCACAATGCATTGAAAATGGCATTTGGTGAGATCAACTCTAGTTTTAGTGGTGTTCCAAGTGGATCAGGGATTAGATTTCAGAGTTAAAGATCAGTATTAGGGTATTATTCATGACTCCATGCCTAATGGATGCTTCAAGGAAAATGATAATTTCACTTAGCAGGCATGTGATCCCCATGAGTCGCCAAATTGTTGACCAAAATAAGCTCACACTTATTTTTGGTCAACTAACACCATTTTCCCCATTTTGTGCTTCAATATGAATTTTTATATATTTTAAGAACCTAAGGTACCCTAAAAACATCTTCATCAAGTGGGAAATTTCTTCCCCTTTCCAAAAATATAAATAATTCCTTCTAACTCCTCATATTTTACAACTTACGGGCCGAGGCCTTGGAAGGATTTTTGCCAAGAGCAAGCGGGCGGGCCTTAGGAAAACTTTTCACCAAAGGGGAAGATTGCGGACCAGCGGGGTTGGGGAGATATCTTGGCACTTTGCACTTTTCACTAAAAACACAATTTACAATTGCGGGTCCCTAAGCCCACGAAGGATTTTTGTGCCAAATGAAGGAAACAATGCTTGAGGCCCGCAAAGGGACATGTGGCCATGTTTCAAGTCAAAGTGGAAAGATGGGTCGCTGGAGGTAGTTTGATTTTTTTTCTTTTGTTTTGGAAAGGCATAAAGTATCAAAGTTAGCCACACCTTTGTGGATGCCCAAAGAAGCCACATGTTTGGCCTTTGTCACTTGTGGGAAAATGGGCTACTGGGAAAATTTACAAATTTTACAACTTTTGTAAATGGCGCAGTTTGAAAAGGTGGCCTCGCGAGCCCGAGGAGGTTTATTTGATAAATGAAAAAACTAAATTTGTGGGCTTGTGGGCTGTGAGGAAATTTTGAAATTTTGTAATTTTTGTGCAAAAGGCGCAAGCTATAATTTTGGGCCAACATATCCATTTTACAAAACTTTTTTCCATCCATTTTTATATGGATTTGATTCAAATATTCAAATGGGTATCGATAGTGCTCGAAATTCAAGAAATTTGGTACCGTTGGGAAGATATCAACATCCTCTAAACCATCTAATCCTAAAATTTGAATTTTGGAATAATTAGGTGGGTGAAATATTGGAAAACATCTCGACTCGAAAAAGTATAGTTCTAGGTATCCCAACCACCGAAATTTAATGCAAGTATGGTCTAGTTTCTTCTCCAAAGCAAGCTTGAGTGCATTGGGGAATGGATTTTTAGAGGTTCCCATGACTTTTCTAGACCATTTAATGAAAGTTGTTGGTTGGTAAGATCAGAGTTCGAGTTTTCTTATTTCTCTTTGGTTTTCATTGTCGATATATTGTAAACACTTCTCATTTGAAAGAGGGAGAGATTCTGGGATGTGGGGAAACTCTGTCAATTTTTTTTCCTGACTCCATTTGAGCTATAAGCCTTATCCTATGCCATGGAAAGCATATTTTTCCCTTTGAGCAGAAATGTAATGGTATGTGCAACTTATAGAGCAATAAACTCATGATTTTATGACGTTCTTTAACCCTTTCTCGTGTTTTATTATTTCTTCGTATGCGTCTCCCTTTTAGATTTTTTTTCAATACATGTATGTCATGTTTCATGGAGTTTTGATGGTGGATTAGGATCTGGGTTTGTGTCACTTTTGTCTGACCTCCCTCATCTCCTTTTTCCCTGTTTCATCCTCCCTCACAGAGTATCTCACCTCTTTCCTTTTCTAGTGTATCACCACTTTAGTGTAGGCTCTCTTTGACTCTCTATTCTCTTTGGTTCCTTGTAATGGTTAGATTAGGATATATTATTTTTTCCTACACTAGATTAGATTTGGCAGGTAGTTTAGGAACAAGAACAAGCTTTCTCTGGAGGTCCATCTTAGGTTTGCAAGTCCCGTAGTTTGAGAGATGGTCCAATGTTGTGCAGATCACACCAAATGCCCCACACAAAACTAGGCCATTCACAGGGTGCTGTGATTTTGCACTAACAATACCACCATACACTACCCCGCCAACTCATCATCATGCCGCCGAGCCGCCTTCTATCACTACTTTTGGTCGAGTATCATGTGTACCTCTCTACACCACCCCTACCAAGCCACCTTTTATTCCTACTACCGGTAGGTAAGCATCCATGTGATGCTATCACTATCTTTTCCGTTGTCACTTGTGCCTACTCTTCTTTATCAATCAATCAAGTAGCATCAATCTTGTTCGACCAGTAGCATTTATACTCGCACGGATGGTGTTATATTTGATGCTATGGTCGGGTAAAGCATCCTACTAGCATGGCTTAAATCCTCCAAGCTTCGCCAACCGGCTCAGGCGAGCCCTCCTTAATTTCTCGAGTTGTCCTAGTTTGCCAAGCCGATTCACCACGCCACTTAAACTCACCCGTTAGCCTCGAATCGGTACCAACCTCGACTAGTTCGCCGCCAACTTGACCATCCTTTAATGCAACTCTTTGAGTCAACTATTTCCCATGGACCTAGAAGCTGCTGAAATGAATACACGTGGTCTGCTGATTCCTAATGTTAAATTTGACGGTCCTCTACATGTCCAAAGTTTTAAATGCCAAATCCATTTATAATGAGTTATCCAAATTAACCAAGGCTTAATTTGGGATAGCCGTGACCTAGGCTAAAGCATTTCCTACATCTCGAAGGGTAAGTTTTATTTATCAATTATAGCATAATATTTTTATAATTTATATTTAATTTAATAATAGTAAGGGTTCAAATTTATTAAATTAGTGTATAATGGGAATATTATTATTCTATGTGATCATACTTTTTTCTCCATTTCAAATAAAATAATACTAAATAGTCTTAAAAATTTATAGTTAAAAATTGTATGAATAATTGTCTTATAAAGGATTTTGATTACATAGATATTCATGCTTTTTAAAAAATATTATTAATTTATAAAATAAATCAATGACTTAAAACAATGTTAGACAAATATTTTTAAAATAGGCATAATTTAAAATTTAATTTATAAAAAAATGATTTTGTTTAAAGATTACATGCATATATTAGAATAATATTTGATTTTAACATTATATAAAGTTTATTTGTCTCATAGAATATATAGAAAATGATTTAAGTTGAAATCATGGTTAGAGTTGTATAATTTTCTTGACAAATAATTGAATACTTGATTGACAAAGAGGGCTCGTGTTTATAGTTATTGCGTATTGTATATGGTTGAACCCCTAAATTCTTCTATATTCTTGTTGCTAAAATTTTATTTAGATAAGATTTCTCTCATTTCTTCATCAATGCAATTTAGTTGTATAAGATTTCTCACCTTCAATATTTACATCTACAATCAAATAGCTAACAAGTCCAAAAATTATGTTATTCACATATACATTTCATTTATATGTGAGAACTCTAATTCAGAAACAAGCACAAAGGAAATGCATTTTGTTAATATTGCACACTATAAATCTAACAAAATAATTAAAGTGCTACAATTATTAACGCGTCAAGCAAGAAAATTAACAAGAATTTTAAATTTGATATAGGTATATAAATAAGATGAAGATAAAAAATATGGTTAAGAAAATTTTGCAAAATCTTATTGGTAAGAAAATATCTTTATATATTTAATTATTCAATATAATAAAAAATGAATAAAAGAACCGGTGGTAATAACACATTAATTTTTAATTTTCTTATATGGTTATCAAAAATTACTTAAATATTATCAACCAACTTCTAAAAAGAGGGATGAATTTAGCGATGGTTTTAGTAATTAGAAAACACGAAAAAGAAAAGAAAGGTTGCAAGATGTGAAGAAGATGGGGTAATACTTTCCATAATATCATGGAATGTTGACGTCAATGATTTATAAGACCTACACATGCAAATGTTGAGTCATCCTTACATTACCTCTCATTCCCTTCATATTACCACTATTGTGCTATAACATTTATTAGGTGAAGGAGCTCATTATAATTCCTTTTTGTGTGTCCACACTTTGATCTCTAGATGCTATGAATTAAACAAACTTAAAAAATCAACTAAAAATATATTTACAAAACAAAAAAATACAAAAACATGAAAACTATGATTATTAAATTTTTTGACTCCAAATAGATAATAAATTACCAAACAAAAAGTTAATGAACATACCTGTAACGCCCTCTAAAATCTCCCACTTGAGACCCAAGAACAACCTAGGTTTAGTTAGAAAAATTATGGAATAATTTTTAGTTTGAAGGTTTTCACAAAAAAAAATCTGAGTCCATTACAACAATTATAAAATCACCTTACAAAACACTAAGAGAGAGAAAGTTATCTTGAGTACAATTAAATTTCCCTTAGGTGATAATCTAACCATTTAAAATTAGATTAACACTAAGCCAAACAATTCTTAATTAAAATCAGAGGATAAGAAGATCCAAAACAATTAAATACCCTAAGTATTTAATTCTACAAGTTTTCAACAATTAACAAGGTCCAATTGTAAGGGGGAGAATACACATTTAAATGAATAGGGTAAATTCTCACTTACCCACTCCCAGAACTCTCTTAAAAGATTCAACTTGATTTTTCTCATATTTAATTCACTCAAAACTTCTTGAAAACATTCCCATTAGATAGGAAATTTCCTCACCTTTCCATTGATATAAAAATTCCTTCTGACTATTCATATTTCTCAAATAATGGGTCGGCAGGCCTTGGGGTGAAAATTTTCCCCAATAGTGGGCATGCAGGCCTCAGAGAGAAATTTCTCCTGGAGGAGAAAAGTGGATTGGCAGAGCTCGGAAGAAAACATTTCCTAGATGTGGGTTGGCGGAGTGTGGAAGGAATTTAGCACTTTTCCCCTTCGGGAAAAAGGTGTAGTTTACCTCCGCATGCCCACGAGCCCGTAAGGGGACACGTGTCCAAAACTTCAACCCAAAGGGAAGGCGGGTCACCGAAAGAATTTAAGACCTTTAGGATTGTTTTTGTAGTCGAAAAAAGTTAGGGGATCAAAATGATCAGTGCCTCATTGTTGCCCAAGGCACCACATGTTAATCCCCGATTCGTACAGAGAAAAAAAAATTATGAGGAAAACTTAAGAATTTAATACTTTTGTGATAACAAGCACAAAGGCTAAAATTAACCCACGCCTCCGCCAATGTCGGACGATGCCACGTATCAATCAACCCTTTGGTTGCAAGCCGGCGAGTAGTCGCATGGAAGATTAGAAAATATAGACTTTTAAAAATAAAAAGCATAGAGTTTAAATGTGCTTCCGCGCCTCTGCCAACACCTCGTGAAGCCACGCGTCGACAACCATTGGTTATGGGTTGGTAAGGCGTTAAGTTTGAAAATGATCTGCGCCTCTGCCAATGCCAAACTAAGCCACATGTCGAGCACTCACTCGCTCTGGGGCGGTGGGACTGTGGAGGAAAAATTTTCAAAATAACTTTTGGACTTAGAATATTATTTTTCCAATGGGGAAAATTGCTCGGGTCAGTAGAGTGGCAGGGAACTTAATGTTTTTTCATTTATTTCCCATGAAAGGAAAAAAAGAGAAATTTTGTTTCCCTAATTTGTTTTTGACAATTAGATTATTCTTTGAGCCTGAAATGAAGTAAAAACTTCAGAAGGCCATAACTTTTGATTGGGAACTCGATTTTTGGAAAATGAGGAATTTTTGGAAAGGTCTCAACGTCCTCTTTGCACATAAACCTTAAGAATTTAATTTTGATAAATTTTTAAGGGTAATTTTAGAGAAAATTCTTTCGTCACTTAGAAAGTGAATTGTACATTTATCAATCTGTTCAAATTTTAGATTAATTCTTTCACAACATGCCAAACAAGCATGGAGGATTTTACTTGGAATATTTTAGGATAGATTGCAAGGTTAAATTTTCTTGATTGATTTGCATTTGAAATTTACCAATGTTTACATAGCAAAAGCCTACAAATTTTTCCTTTGGTCTATTTGAAAGGTCCTTAAAAAAATCTTAAGTGTTTTAGTTTGTTTGGGGGCGTTTTGATCTTAAAAGTCAAATTTGGTATTTAATCTTGTCTTTTTTATGTTGCAGGTCATTCTGTTCAATTTTCTAATTAATTTGTAGAGTTTGAAATTTATCTAACAAAGATCATATTCGAATGGATCTATTTTCATTTATCATCTTATAAGTTTTAAAATTCATTCCAAAACCAATTCTAACCTATTAAGTTGATTTAAGAAAAGTATTCAAATGCCAAAATTACAATTGTGATTTCTAAAACATTCATTTCTAAAGAATAAAGCATTATGACATTTCTCCATACATATTCACTTTTTCATCTTTCCAATTAAAATTTCAAAATTCATTCAACAATCAGATTTCAATACCCAATAATGTAATTTTAGAAAATTAATAAAATCTTTTATTGATTCAAAAAGATACCTTTACAACTTCTTCTTTCATTCCTCAATTACAATATACAGAATACAATTTCTTCCACATTTATTCAAAAATAGAAAACAAAGTATATCTCTTTCACATTTCAAATTACAACTTTCATAGCCAATACAAGAAATATTTCCATCACAAATAATGTACAAGGTCATCCAATTCAAAGTGGGAAAGGGTTACAATAAGAATAATCTCAACAAGCACTTTGTCAAATTTTTTTTTCCTCTCCGCTCCGAACAACAACATGAATATCCTCCATTTTCTTTATTTCAATTTGACCACAATAGAACATGGAGAAAGGCAACACTCTCCACAAAACTAAGACATCCAATGAAAAGGGAAGCCACCCTCTTCATTGGCCCCAAGCCCTAACCACATTGTAATAAGAAATCATTTTTTCAACACATGGCAACAAAGGCTTCCCACAACACACACGAAAAACTTCACATTTAAAAACACAGTCAAAATAGAATACAGTTTTGCAACCACATTAAAACATAACAAACTCCATCACAAGGCACAAGGCTAGTTCATCTACATCACACTCCATAAGAGGTAAGTTTATTCTATTCAATCCACCATTATATTACATTTCTAGACATAGTTATTTCTCACTACTTTCACAAAGTGTGAGTGGAAAAAGAGCACCTAAGGCATGATTGCACACACAAGCACATAGAAATACCTTAGGTTTGAGGTGTATTGCACCACTTTATTAGTAAGTCCATTATTATTTTTGTTAAGGATAGTCGACCCCTTCATATTCATATTTCTTTTCTTAAGGGTTTGATGTTTGTCTTGAGGTTTTGCAGGTCTCATCATCATTTTTATTTCGAGAAACATATCACGCAATCCATCGAAGCTAGTGTGACAAGAAGAAAATAGAGGAGATCACTTCATGAAACCTTAGAGGAGGTTTAAATATATTTTTCAAAACCAGGGAACCCATATCTCAAACTAGGGTGCCCACAAGTGCCCCCAGTAACCATCCGGGTGTCCTAGTCTCGCTTAGATTTCCTAGATCGTAACTTTTATGGAATTTGGCAAAATCATTGCCTCCTCCTATTCCTCTAGCCATCTCTGTGACACATTCTAACAAGCTTTTCAAATAAGATGAGTTCTTTCTAATTCTCTTTGCACTCTAGGGTTTTACATATCTACTTTTTTAGTTGTCTTGGGTCATTTTTCCTTGTTTTGGTTAGCTCTTATTTACTATTGTACTTCTTAGATTAAATTCTAAAATCCCCATTTTAGAAATAATTTTTGGTGAACCCAATCTTAGAATACTCTTTATCCATGGTCCTTTTCTTTGTATGCTTCTCACTTGTAGTGATCATTTTGGGTCTTTTCAATATTGTGAGTTTCACACATTCACTCATAGGGCCTCAAAACCAATGGTTGATATCCCTACTTATGTAGCTACCACTAACGATCCTTTAGATAATTTGGACGATGTTCCTCTCCATGAAATAAAAGCCTCTGATAGTGAAAAGTGCTACAATGAGCATATTAATGTCGACCAAGATCAAATTAACACTATTACTAATTTTGGACAGGCCTTACATGATCATCCAACTCATATTTTGCATGTCTTACATGCTTTTATTAGTGCTATTAATTCCCATGATTTTTTTGTATTTATATCTTCACCTTCTTTAGATCTAGTGGTGTCCACCCCACCCATTTATGTCTCAACTTCCATTCCTACTACTACCAATCTTGTCATTCACCCTAGCACACCTAACATGCAACTTGGATTTTATTTTAATACACCTAATATAACTTCTTTGTATAACGATTTACAAAACAAAACTCAGTAGTCACACATAACCATTTGCAGACTCTACATCATTAGTTCATACTCCTTTCACACCTGTTATATTTACTCTCTCTCAAATTACCCATATTGAAATTCCATGGTGATCCACAATAACATCTCTGCACTTTTCACGTAGCTTTCATAGACTATGCAGATGACTCTATAATACTAGATAATTTTTTTCCTTGTAGCTTACAATATTATGCGATGTGTTGGTTCTATGACCTACCTATCCATTCGGTAAACTCTTTCACGCATCTTGTATATGATTTTCTCACTCAATTTTATATTAACATCAGCTCTAAGATCTCTGATGCTTAACTTGCACAACTTAAACAAGGATCTAGTGAACACTTAGTGGATTATGTCTTGCGCTATAACTTTTTTAGCAAAGATGTCTAATATGTTTATGGATGTTGAGATTCATGATTTACTCATTCAAAGTCTTTTACCACCACTCCAAGGGTGTATTATATTTGATACTTCCTATTCCTTCAATCAACTCCAGGTCATACTCTCAAGCTATATGAAACCAATATCTTAGCTATCGACAAGTTTAAGTATTAGGAACAAACATCATCCTCCACGTCTTTTCCATGTAAGTCAACATTCAATCCATCTATGACCAAACCATCAGATAAAAAATTCACTGTCAACGCGTTGTCTCCACTACTAAAGACCTTTAATCATAACCACATCAACGTACATTCACTAAGTTTAGTATTCCCTCACATATTTTACTACCATAAATTGTCAAAAGTAACCTCATCACACTACCCTCTCCACTACAAATTGATCCATCTCAACCAACATGGCATAATTTTGATGAACATTCCCATTGTGACTATCATCAGTGTGTAGGAAACTCCACCGATCATTGTTACCAACTACGATATCTCATTCAGGATTTGATTAAAAATGGTCGAATTGAGCTTCCAGAACATGCAACATCTCCACCTGTCAATGAAAATCATAAGCTCAAAATATTTAACAATCCTCTACCCAAACATGATACAAAAACAACTGACTCATCGGCTAATTATTTTCACCATGCAAAGTGTCTCCTCCTACTTCAGGGGCCCTTGAATTTTTAGTTGCACATACTAACGCTTCACCACTAGTCATCTCTTTTTCTAACCATGAATATCATACAACTTTTACATCTAATCACCTACATATCAAATCATCTATTAGATCGATCCCCATCAATAATAATAAGGTTGACCCATCTTGGCCTATTAGTGCATGTTCTATTCCATTTCTTTATGCCATCGAGTTACCCTTAATCACAAATTGAATTCACTCTACATAAGTCATATAGTGTCGTCAAACTACATGTTACAATTAGTCCTCTCACTTTTCTTATCCATTTCCTTGTTGGGCAAATAGTTGATGGTTATGACATGCTACTCAAACTTAGTTGGATTTGTAGCTCTCACTCAACTATCTCTACAAATAATTTATGCCTTAAATTCATTCATAATAACTAGGTCATCTCTATCGATGATATACCTCCATCTACTCCATGGTCATCATCTTCTCGAGCATCACTTCATACATCTCCTACATCATCTAGCACATCACATGATATGTTGCTAAAAGCACAATCTACTCCTAGTTCACCTACTCGCATATCATCTACATGGTCTCATCACTCTTCTAGTCCCACACATAAGTATAGGCCCATTCCTAGGACACTTACTGCATCTAGACATAGGTCACCACCTCGTTTCATTCCACGTGGGATTCTATCATCCCCACACTTAGCTTCACATATATCTCCACTACTTAGACATCTCATTGCACTTACGTAATCATCATACACCCATCCATCACATACATATAGTATTCACTCACCTACTTAACATTTATCTACCATACCATGACTTATAGAGCATGGCCATTGGCCATACGCTTCCATAACCACATTCATTAGATGGAGGACCTTCAGCCTTTACTATCATTATATAACTCATTTTCTCATGCACACTTGGGGGCATCGCATTCACACCCCCTTAACCTAGAATCATCTTATATTACAACATCGCATACACATATTGCATCCTCATCAAATTTCATGCTCATCACACTTATACTAGTATCAACCATTACCCGATGACATACTCTTGTTCTTCAGTTCACGCTTGAATGTTGAGGGCTACCACTACACATGAACCCCACAAAATGCACAATATGCATTACATATTGATACTCTTCATACATCTTGCATCATATATTTTACATCTTACACTCTACATTTAGTCTACATCATTTCACCCATTGCGCATTTGCAAATTCTACATACTTTACACACCATACTAGTATTCCTCATACATGTGTCATACTCTTATTGTCTATGAGTCTAGCATTACATCATACTCATTCTACATACAACATAACATTCATATTCACACTACTATTCTATCTACACACATTTATTGCATACTACATCATCTTATATAGGTTCGTAATCACTACCCTATGACGCACTTTAGTTCCTTGGTCTATACTTGATCGCCTTTGAGGGTTTAAAAGTCAAATGGACCTCATCATACTCAAAAATTCATAATTTATGCTTCTATCGTGCAACATTGCCAGGTGTTTCCAAAAAGGTGAATCATTGCAAATATTTGCATCATTTCTCGATTGGAGGTCGTAGGTTAGTGACATACCCTTTAGGCCAAATGGTTACCTATTCCTTCATCTTGCAATGGTATATGCTTTAGGCTACATCACCACTCCCTCTATTCATCTAGTAGTGACATATGATTTAGGCTACATCATTACTCTTTTGGTCATCTTTTCATGATATACGCTTTTTCTATAAGGCTCACATAAATTTCCTCTCTAGGTCGCATGTCATCAATACACATACACACTCATCACTATGTGTTAGACTTATCTTAGACTTCAACCATTTCCCGATGATGCACTCTCATTTACGGTTCATTCTTCACCGTTGAGTTGGGGCATACTAAATGAGCCTCACTACATAAAAATCCATTCACTTGGGGGCACACGTCTCCTACCATCCATTAAGCATTCCATTCCATCCATCCACAACATGTTGCATATCTTGGTTAATTTTACTCTTGTTTACATTTCCTTGTTCATGATCACATATTACACATGCTAGATATATCTCTTATATGCCATTATCTTTACCATACACACATCTGCGTTCACGTAATTTTCTAGTTGTGATCATAGATACAGGTATATTAAATGCATTAGGGTGATCGTATCCGCCACTCCTACAATGTTCACTTTGGGGCATCCACATTCATCTATTTTAAGTGCTATTGTTTCATTTTGTACTTAGCACTCTACATTAATTTTTTATACATGTTTTTGACATATGAGTCATTTTTCTAACATGATAACATGAGCTTCATGTGAAACATTTGTTTTTAGGACTATTTTCTTCCATGGATATCTATTGTTGGTACTTACTTGTTTTTTTTTTGTTGTGTATGCGGGCGTTGCCCTTTGTTTGGTGTGAACACATGTTTTTGTATGTGGCCATTATGTCATTGTGTGTCTTTCGACATCGTGAGTGGTGTCCCATGTTTGTAAACTTCTTAGTCAATCTATGATTGTATACTTGCATTCTAGGTTATACATTATTTGCGTAGTGTACACTTGTACTTTACATGCATGCTTGTTTATAGAAAATATTGATTCTAGCCACTTGTTTGTGTGTGCCTTGGTTTCTACCAAGCACATTCCCTTCCCCCTACAGGGCACATTTTATGCATTTGGTTCTCTTTTCGGCCCACATTTTCCTATCAGCGATGTTGCATGTGCCCCCAAAGAGGGGAGAATCATTTGTGGTTTTACATACTACACAAAACTTCTACACTGGTTTAGTTCAATTTAGTTTCTTCCCTTGGCATTGTGGGTTATACAATGAGTGGGTTCAGAATAGTCTATGAACCCCATACACAACAAATTTTACAATACATGTTATCCTTAGCATTCTTAGGAATAGTTATAGGTTAGAGAAATACAACAAATTTTCTCTCTACACTACTTTGCCCAGTGGCGTTGGATCACCAAAAAAACAAGGAAGTATAGAGATCTCTTCATTCATATTTAGGGACGAAGATATAGGTTAGAGAATAATGAAGCTTTCTCCCTACATTTCTTTTTGCTGTGGTGGCGTGAGATCACTCAAAAACTTGCAATATTGGATATCCTTTCTACACAATTTCTCTCATCATGGATCAAGTAAAAATGTTTCATTTACATTTTTAATATCCATTACATACTTTTTACTATATTCATGTGTCTTCACATACATTTTTGACATATCTACATGCTTATTTGACTACTTGAACATATTCTCCTTGTAGGTCCAACTATGTGAGAAGAAAGCAATCAATAACAAAAAAACAAAAACAACAACAATGACATCGAAAATAACAAAATTTTGTGCCATCACACACCGTATAGTAACATAAATGTACATCACACATGTCGACAAGTACACACGCATTTCTGCCCTAAGTTCACTCTCACCACTTTTTACACTTTGACATTTTTAGTTTCCATGCTCCATTATCTTCTCATTGCATGCTTTTTCTATTCCATCGACACGCTTTCTACATCACTCAACATCGACATCCTGTACGCATATCTATCTACTTTATGTTCCGAGCGTTCTACTCAATAAATTAAACCCCATCTTTTGGACATTTTACTTTACTTTTTCATCACTTCCGACCTTTAACACATATTTTCACAATCTATTTTTTTCATTTTGTGTCATTTTATCCTTGACTAGGGCACTCAGTTAGTACTAGGGCACCATCAGCGCGCCTTAATCCTTTTTCTACTTTCCCACCACTTTTTGGGCACTTTCTAGCTGTTTGAACATTAAATATTTTTGGTTGTCTCCCTTCAAGGTTAATTATGAAATTAGAACAAGAGAAACATATAAATATAAAGTTATGAGACTATAATGATGGACTAAGCACTAAGCACTACTATCATCACCTAAGGTTACTTCCATCAAACACTCCATATAGTTCCATCACAAGGCACAAGGCTAGTTCATCTTCATCACACTTTGCATAGGAGGGAATTTTATTCTATTCAATTAACCATTCTATTATATTTCTACCCATAGTTATTGCCCGCTTATTTCACAAATTTCGACTTGGACAAGAGCACCTAGGGCATGATTTCACACACAAGCACATAGAAATACATACGGTATGATATGTAGTGCAACGCTCGATTAATAAGTCCACCATTATGGATGTTGAGGAGATTTTGAACCCTTCATATGAATAATTCGTTTTTAGGGGTTTTATGGTTTTCTTAGGGTTTTGCAGGTCTCATTTTCATTTATGATTTCAAGCGACATATTTTGTAGTCCAATGAAGCTAGTGTGATAAGAAGCGAACACATGCGATCAGTTGGTGACATGTTAAAGGAGTTCATACATATTTTTTATAGACCAAAGCATCCATATATAAGACTAGGGCACCCACAGTGCCCATGTACCCATCTAGACATCCCGGCCTATTCGATTTCCTAAATCAAGAGTTTTCTAGATTTTGGCACACTTGTTGCCTCCTGTTATTCCTTCAACCATCTCTCGCAACACAATTCAACAAGATTTTCAAATCAGCTGAGTTCTTTCTAACTCTCTTTGCACTCTAGGGTTTTACATATCTACTTTCTTAGTTGTTTGGGTCATTTTTCCTTGTTTTGGTTAGCTCTTATTTATTGTTGTACTTCTTAGATTAACTTCCAATATCATCATTTTAGTTAATCATATATGGATATTTTGTAAATAATATTTTATAGGAAAACTTATTGAATAAAAAATTGATACTAATAATTAATATAAATTTTTATTGTAAAATGTTATTTTTTAATCATAGGTTATTTAACAATTATTTCTATAGGTTTACTGTTATATGTTTGAAATAATAAGAGGAAGTGGAATTTTTTAAAATATGGGTGTTGTTAAAGGTTCAAAATTACATATGATAGGATTATTTTAAGTTAAGTGATCCACTTATAATAATGCTTATCTTCACACAAAAAAATTGTATTTAATGTGTGAATGAAGATTCTATGTATGGTTGGGTTGATTAAGTCAATACAAAAAAATTTAGTTTATATACTCATTGTTAATAAATTAAATTTTTATTTCAATATTTATTTCAAAACCCTAAGATAACTATAAGGTTTTTAAATTGAAAATAGTAACAAATTGAAATCAACACTTGATTGCAATTTTTTCAAAGATTGACGAAGGAAATTATGCCGTAATATAAGATTCACCAATCTATATGATAAAAATTATAGAATTCATTCTTCAAATTATCCCTCTAACTAATATAAGTGGGGATTTAGTTAATTTCACTATAATTAATAGTCAACTCCATGCCTCTTCATTTAAAATAGGAGGTTCATATGGCTAGTTCTCTAATAAAATGAAAATTAAGAATATTATACCGGTTGTAGATAGCCTCAAGTAATTCTCAAAATTATTATCAAATTTGTTTATGAGATTTGATTTCAATAATCCTTAATGAATTTAGTACTCTTTCATTCCCTACGACTCCAAAATCATTGTTCGGCATAAATAACTCTACTTAGGGTGCAAAGGTGTGGCCTCATTGTGCAAGTTGAGTATTCTTCACCTACCCACCCAAGTTTTAGGAGACTAGTTATTCTTACATTTACACCCTTTCATTTACAAAGTTTTTTTGATGTGGATCCAATTATAAGAGGTTGAAATAACTCTAAAACACAAACAATAAATTTGCAAAGAAACCAAACTCTTCAAAATATATTTCTTTTCATTCAGAATCCACACTAATCTTTAAGATCATTACAATATTCCTTTTATTTCACATTAGCTCTAAAAACCCTAAAATGCCAAAAATTACCTACTAATAAAACACCTTAGATGGGCCCCAAATTTTGCGTCCCAAATATAACTTTATAAATTAAGGCTCACACAAAATTTTAGCTTATTCTATAAATCATATCAAAATTTATTAAAACTCTAAGTCCTAGTCAAAAGTAAAAAAATGTTCAGAGCCAATTTTAGACCACTAGATGAAGAAATTCGGCCCTAAAAATATGTCAAAATGGAAACAAACTTTTAGGAAAATTTACCACAACATAATAATAATAAATATCTACTACCTTGGAAAATTTCAAGATGACCCAACGGTCAGATAACAAGTTTTGGCCTTCACAAGTTATGCTCCTCCATCAAGCGTTGGGAGGACTCTTCTTGTATTAACACGCTTTAAAGTGTTTGAGATGGATGAGTAAAAAAATCCTACAATTATCAACAAAAAGAAACTCTACTACATATAAATTATTTTAACATTGAATCAAATAAAATATAACCCAGATTAAAGTTGTTCCAAATATTTATTATGGATTTGTCTTCAAAATGATGCTCCATAATTTTAAATTGATACGCCAATGTTAGGTAAAACCTTGCAGACTTATCTCTAAGCTTAGATGAATCTAACATACCTTCCAATTGTTGTATTGATTTTATTCTAGAGTCTTAGGAAGTGCTTAGTCAAGCTATTCATTTTTTAATCAAAACCCATAGGCTGGTTGGTATTCCAATATTCATGATACACATTATATGTGGATTCAAATAGCTCATTTTTATGGAAATGCTATCTTATATCCAAGGTTTGTTAGACATTGTAATAGACTTGATAGTGTCAATAATGTCTCTCGTATGTTATATGTATATCACAAAATGCTTCGCTTCTTATCAAAATTTATTTGGTGTTGTTTCTAACCTTACGAAAAAAATACTTAAGAACATAACTCTTCACCTTCATTGAAGCTGTAAATAGTATCCAATGTGATACATATCTATCATTAATATGTGTATTCTTTAGCATAGGTTGACGTAATTGAAGATTAATACATGTTAAAAACCTCTCATCTTAGTATCAATATTCAGCTCCGAAAATAAATTATATGACTTATACTTGACCCACTACTACAAGGAGGGGTGTTTTGAGACAATAATAGAAACAATAATTTACCAAATTGTCTCAAATAGAGACAATAAAAAGTTGAATATTGTCTCTAATATTGTCTCAAAGTGGATGTCTCTACTACTATCTCTCTAGAGACAATATAGATTGATATACATATTTTGTCTCTTGAGAGACAATATCATTATTGTCTCTCTAAAGA
Source organism: Taxus wallichiana var. yunnanensis (assembly GCA_018340775.1). Classification (NCBI taxonomy): domain Eukaryota; kingdom Viridiplantae; phylum Streptophyta; class Pinopsida; order Cupressales; family Taxaceae; genus Taxus; species Taxus wallichiana. The sequence goes on along the minus strand of CM031239.1, from coordinate 279,948,535 downwards.
CAATATCAATATTGTGTCTCTAAAGACAATATCAATATAAACTCTCTAGATACAATACAAAGTACTAATTTTTGTCTCTCTAGAGACAATACTCATTTAAATTTTTATTGTCTCTTTAGAGACAACATGAATTTAAAGAATGAAAAATTAGTATTTCAAGAATAAATAATAACCAAATATCATATAAGACAATCATCGCTACATATCGTCTATGATGTCGAGTGGGTTGGTAATTAATATGATCAATTAAAAACAATTTGATTTGAATCTTGTGCCCAACAAATGGGCCCACAAATATTTTATTAATATCAAAAAAGATAAAATAAAAAAGGGTTTCTAAATGTCGTTATGCCTTTAAATATAATAATAAAATACAAAAGGGTGTCTAAATGTCGTTAACCCTTCACATATAATATTAACGCCTTATCTCCACTACCATATTTAACCGGTCCATCTCCTTCTCTGTTGATACTTTGAGGTTCTTTTCCTTAACTTTTATTTTAAGAAACTACCTCTCTTCTAGCTCTTGTCATTTCATGTTCTTTGTGTTGATTGTCTCAACTTTGATACAATTCTCTACTATCGTTAGTAGTGAAGGTGCATTGGATTATGAGTTATTAAGGAAAAATATTTTACTCCAGTTCTACCAAAAGTACTCATAAATTACATTTAAATGAGGAAAATAATTATCCAAGATATCACATATCTTAAGTAACAAACATTCCAAAACTAAGATATAAAAACATATGTTAACCCTTATATTTTCTCTCTAAGCATTGACAATAAAGAAACCCACATGCTTCTATTTTTTAAGTAAAAGGTTTTCTTAAAAAAATACTTGTTGTTTTACCTTTTCTCTTTTTCTTTCTTCTTCCTCATATCAACTTTTCTAGCTTCAAACTCCTCTCTACTCATTACATGTCCACAATTTTGAGTATTGATGTTATAGTCCATATAATCCTTGAAATCAAAATTGCTGCAATTAGAGACAATCACTTTACTCCAATTATACATATATTATATTTAAGCATTTTTTCGTGAATTTTATATAGAAACAAATTACCTTTGAGCACGCATACATGATTTCCATCTACTATTGTGAATTGGGATTAAATTATCCCCAATTATGCACCTTATTGAGCCAATCAAGTAATTAGTTCAATTAGATGTGTAAATAGGGCTAATACAGCCTAGAGAAATCGATTACAACCAATTACTATATTTTGGGCTAAATTAGCCCCAATTTCTACTTGTTGATAATGGAAACACTTCACACTTACTCTCTCTCTGTAGTTTTTCCATCTCGATCCAAACCATTGTTCGAGTAAAAGTTTAAAAACATGTACACTCATTAAGTAAATTGTATATTCTATAGGAGGTCAAATCTTCTATTTATTCCTTTGTTCTCCAATCATTGAGTGTTATAAATCTAAAAATATTACTCACTATTTTATTCAAAAACACATCAACACTATCTCTCTTATAACTTTAAAGTTGTATATATAACTTAGGGATTGATTTGAGAGATAACTCCGTAAAAAGAAAATTCTTAACTAAGTATATCAATATTGTGTGCCTATTCACTTCAAAATGGAATTTATAATGTAAATATTTAACTAGATATATTTGATCTTAATTATTCTCTTAAGCTCTTCTAACAAATTTTATGTGGAAACAAATGTGTGTAAACTGCAAATGACGATCTCTGTTGGTTCATCATCCTCTTCATAAGATTCTTGTTGTTGTTGTTTTTTCCTTCTCATTTCTTCCTCAATATTGACATCATGCAAAGTAGTCTCCTCACATTCATCCAGCTCCATTTCTGTCATAAAATTAGATGGATTTTGTGGCAAAATAGATACTAACACCTTACACTTTTGCTCAGATCGACAATGATCCAGATTCTGGAAAATCTACATTGAAATGAATATACAAACGACCTTTCATGAATGGCCTCTGATATACATACATACCTTCATCATTTATGGCTTTATATTGACCTGAACCGGACAAGTGTCAAAAGCAAGTGCAAATTAGCTAAAACAAAATAAGTCCTGACATGAATATATTTGGAAATATGTTTAAAACAACTACAATTAGAAGATCTTCATCTACTCTACTAGGTTTGATATTCTCCCCCGGGGTTGACTTGATGAGAAACTGCCTACCATTAAGGTGCGTGAGGGGAAACTAGAAACCACATAGAACCTCATTCAAATTTAAATTGTTTTCTACATATATATCATCACCCTTCCTCTTGAACTTTGGATATTCTTTCAATTGCAATACAAAAAAAAATCTCCAGTTATGGTGATAGGGCTGCACAAAAAGAAATAAGTGTAGTTCTATATCAAAAACTTATTTCTATTTAGGAACATGCATGGAAAAACCTACACATTATAATTATACTAAATTCATAGATATACAAATTTTAGATACTGCTTCATCATCTTTTCTCTGAAAAATAATTTTTCGACCATATTATATCCCCATCTCCACATTAACCTCTAACACATTTTTCTCTTGAACAACTTTATTCCCTTTACATTGGCCACACTTATCTTTATCACTGATAGTCTCACATGCGCAAGAAAATATTTTTTGATTTGTCATCATATTTTAATTACAATGAATTCCTAAAACAAACCTTTGGGGAAATACATTATGATTCCATGCACAACCTTCGAGTTAAAAAATAACATAAGTGTTGCCAATACAAAATAATTTGCATTTGGGTAAAGAGGCATCCTAGCAAGTTGAGTTAGGGGTGAATCATCAACTTCTTCAACATATGTGTAGAAGTCTTGTATAAATTCATTCACCCCATCCTCATTTAATTGAGAAGTGGTATCACCCATATATGTGTCTTCTTCTTCATTGTGAGAGTCACTATCATTAGTTTCATATGCCCTTTCATCAACATTATTATGAACTTGGATTGGCTATACATTACAATATCATTTAAAATAGTTAATAATAATGCAATATAAAAATTTCATATTTTTAATAACAAGCATTTTTGAATTTTCATTATAGTATACCTCTTCTGTATAAACTCCATACTTCAACCTATGGATACCAACAAGTCGACGCTTCTTTAATTTTCTATTTTTGCACTTTTCACAAGTGCAATATATCATTTCATTAAAGTATTCATTTGTCCCTGGAGTAGGTCTCGGTACATGTTCATCTGAATATTCAGATGAAGATATACTATTTTCCTGCATGAATCATATACTTTAAATAATGAGCATCTACCTCTCAACTTGAGACTTATATTTTTATAGTTTGGAAATGGGTAATTCCGTTATGATGTTTCCATAAACTAAAACATCATTAGTTTGAACTATGAGGTCATTTGTGCCATTATATATTCCATCTACTCATGAAAAATATGGTCCTTGGCCCTTACTTATCCATTTTTTGTAAGTTAAAAGAGGGTCCATTATGAGTGTTATTTAAGATCTAGGTATTATTAAAAAACTCATGACTATGATAATACTAATATCCATTGAGATTTAATTCATTAAAGAAATAATACAAGTGGCGAAAATAAAAGTACCTGACTTTCCATTTTGTCCAAGTATAGTGGCTAATTGGGTAATAGAGTCCTACAAAAAAAGTAACACTCATGATAGTAATACAAGAAAATATTTAAAATAAATGAATAAAAGTATTTGTATGTTCTAACCATTATTTCATCTTCTCTTACCTTCTTGCATGAAAGCCACTCTACACAAACTAGAGCAAGAGAAGACAATGAAACTTGGAAAAGAGGAACAAATGAAGAAATTATACAAGGAAAAGTACTATGATCTAATCAAAATGAAAAAAAATAGCATGAGAAGGTCCACATATTCAAAACCATGCTGCAATCAAACCTACGATAAGTTACAAGGTTAACTTGGAAGCAATATTGAAACTTCTCCTAGGTCTTTGTTTTCATTAGAGATAAAGTAGATGTATTTTCATTGTCTAGTATCTAGTATCAATCCAATTATTTTAAGGAATTAATGTGGTATCACAGTGGAAATGATTACAAAGTACATACACAAAAAGGGTTTTGAAAATGAGAAAAACAAGTCGACTCTACAAGTTCTTTTATTATAATATCTAATGACCAAATTCATGCCTTGAGAATACACCGCTTGCCCAAATGTATTGAAGTCATGAAATATTTTAAATCCTTTCTCAAACAAAAGGATGGAAGAGTAACCTCTTATCAGGCACATATCTTGTCAAGTATAGATTATAATGACAAGATTTTATTCTAGTTTATTGTTGTGTTACTTCACATAAATATTTTTAAATATAGCCTATATTTTGTCTCCAAGAATTTTCCAAACCCAAGAATAAGTTATAGTGTGCTTATCTATAAAATATTATAACATTAAAACTATACTAACTAGGAGGAACATTAAAAATCCTGAAGATAGTTTAGGTTAGAATAGTAATCCAAAGAAAGTAGGAGGAATCTAGTAAAAATAAGAAATACCATGCTAGAAAGCATCCTGACCACACAAATATTATGGTGGGAGTTTAAAGGAGTGATTCTATGTATTGGAAGGTTTAGATAAATTTTTCTAGGTTTGAGTATTATAATGGACAAGGAATCTTGTGTATGCATGTAACTGAGAGATTATATTGGTAAGACATTCTATATTGTATGTTTGCATCAATGCTAGTGTAGTTTCATGCATTTGTGCAAGGATTCAAGCATATATATGTTGTGTATGAAGTTTTGATAGTCATTGTAGCGTTACTTGAGAGTGAGAAACAACCAGTGAGGTAAGTACCTAATTGGAAGGCTAACAAAGTTGTTAAGAGGGAAATATACACCATCTACAGACCTTTACTTTCAACAAAGAATCTTATAAGACCAAGTGTGAATATCTTCTTGAGAAACTATGTATGTTTTATTACAAAATAGGGCCATTGAACATATAGAAAATGTGAATGAGATTCAATACATCTAAATGCCATTATGTTCGAACCTAAGAAAGCCTAATATGGTAAGAAATACATGAGTTTTCTCTATTTATAAATTGACTTTGTAGGTAGCAGTAGGTGGTTTTAGAAACTAATTTTATTAACCATAGGGAATGTAATTGAATGGAAAAGAGTTTAGGAGTGAGAGGGTGAAGGAGAAAAAGTTTCTTGTAAGGGAAATATAAGGAAAAGATGGAGGATACTCTTTTTGGGAGAGGAAAACAAAATATTGTGATCAAAATTCATGAATATATGAAATTCAATGAATAACACATTAATTATGAGTTGTATTTTTAACTCATTGATCCTAAATTCATTTTCTTCTGTTTTGGTGGTATTTGCATGATTATAGTAGAGGAGGAAAGAGATATTAGTATTTTAATTATTTATGTTGTCATATGTTACTTAAGATTGTGATTACTTACAAATGTATTATAAATAACTCTTTAAATTAATATGAATGAACATGGTTGTGAGGTACTTGGATTGGTAGATGGTGAATTCCTTCTTGTTTAGTGTGCCTGAGGTATGGTTATAAAACTTGAAGTCTGAAACATGCTTGATAATATGTATTATTGTGCTATGGTAAAAGGACAAATCTGTAAGTGTCTTAGGGAGTATGGGAAGTGGATTCATGTGGTGCAAGTGTGTATGAATATGATGGCAAGGTATACAAGATATTAGAGATTAAATCTTTCTATTTATCTTATTTTCTTGTTAGAACACACCAAAAATGTTGAGTATGTGACTACACACCACCCAAATAGATGGAACACATGTTATTTTCTTGATAAATTGATGGATACTTGAGGTGGATGAGATCATTGGAGGAAGCTATGAATAAGTTTCTCTAGACTTAAACAAACTTTCTTCAAATAAGTTTGATTAAATTCATTATCTCTGGTAAGAGGGTTTAGAACTCAAACCCTGAGTATACAGTTGCAAAGAAGAATATAGTTTTTTTCTTTCCTTTTTGATAAAGGGTTGTGTAATGCTTAAAAATCCTGAGAATAAAGTGGTGAATCCATTTCCTTGTGTGAAATTCTTAGTTGTATGCTTAAACCTTACATGCACAGTCAGACTAGCATAACAGAGAAGGAGATTTTCATGGAGGGACATTATTTGAAGATTACTGGTAATATTTCTTTGAAGACAATACCATTTCCAACCTACATGTCAAATTTGGAACTTTGAGTCACTCACTACAAAAGTTATTACAAAATTAAGTACTCAGGCTTTATGGTAACCTATAGTCAAACTACTACTAGGCTTCATCATTTACAGGGTCAAATCATTAAAATTTGATGTGAAATTTGCAAAGGAGCTCTATAAAAAGGTCTAATTTAATATTTTGAAATAATTTTTTTGTACCACCTTGCCAATAGAGATATTTTTTTACCAGTCTAGATGAAGACTATATTTACACTGGGAAAGACCTAGTTTGATGAAGAATTTTACAATAGAAGTTATAGTTTCACTTGAAGTCAGATATTAAAACCTTATACATACTTTTGAGACCTTAATTAGTACCTAAAACAATAATTATTATGCTTTTGAAACTTCAAAGAATAAATATAATCTGACAGTGTTCTTAGATCTGTCCTTGAAGGGTTTTGGATCAAAATAACAAAAAGATAAGTTTAGAGAATTGTGGAATGAGTTAGCATTTGAAAATTTGAGCACATGAATAGATGGTCCAATGAAAACTAATGAAGCTACTAATTTTGTTTGAGTACATTGGTAAATTAGAAAATCCTAATCATGCAAAGGACCTTGTCTTAAGGGTAAAGCAGGATTTTTACTAAAAGTGGAATAGGAAAAGTTTAGTGAAGAGTTAAGCTAAGAGACTTTGTAAGAAAGTCAAAGAAAATGAAATAAAGCTATCAGAGGTGTTCGGCATGGTTGGTTAGCCTTATAACCTACCTTGCATTAGTGGAGAAACTATTCCATCTTTGAGAGCTTATAAGGATAGTCTTGAAGCTATTTTAGTTAAGACTTGTTTCTAGCCACTTGAAAGATTATTACTATGTTGGAATGGTCTTATGTGATAGGTTGAACATATTTCAGGGTAAAGGACTACTAAAATTCATGGCTATTGACTAGGTTGGTGATGAACTACATAAGGCTTGTGAAGAGACATTGAGTAACTATCTTGGTGAAGGTGTGCTAATGTGGGAGATGATTACATCAAGAATTAAGTGCAAAAATCCCCTAAGGTAAGGCCTGTAGAAAGTGGAACAGTTGGATAGAAGAAGGATATATTGTGAAAAGGGATTAAAGACTTGGAAATTGAAATTTACCAGACATCAAAAGGGACCTAAAAGAACATATAATTGAGTCCTTGCACACCAAAAACCTAGTTTATGGTTTTGAGCACATTTAACATGCTTGCAAGATCATATTCCACCTATGACACAGACATGAAAACCGATCATTTATGTTTTGGGCTTTTAAAGTCTAGTTGATGGTGTTTAGACTGTCACAGGACAGTGAGCAGGGATTTTAAGAATATTTTTGTATGAATCAATTCTTAAGAGGTTTTCTCTACTTAACACCTGCAAAGATCCACTAGAACCCTGAAAAACACTTTCTCAGTCACTTCATGCACTTTTACATTTGAAAATAAAGAAAACTCAGAAGAAACATGCAAGGAAATAGTGTTCTACAGGACTGTGTATAAAAATATGAGATAGAAGATGTTAAACTAACCAAAAAAAAATGGATTCTGTATTAAAACCTCCTTTTTTTTTTGACTTGAAAATATCCTCCAATATTTGGAATACATGGCAAGTATGAGAAATCTTAATCTGCTTAGGTCAATATACAGAATTATGAGTGTACGAACGAGTTTTTAGAAAATTTTCTTAAATTTTTGGTCTTCTCTATTAGAACCCTACTTTGTTTTTCCTTCTCAGACCTTCTTCTTCACCCTCCATTGAATTCTCAATCCTTTTCCTATTCTCTCCTCCAAAAATAAGTAGTTGCATCTTAACTCTAGTCATATTTTTCCATGCTAAGAGGTCTGTGGTTGAGTTTAACACGTGTAAGAGGAAGGATCATAAGTGACCAACATTGATAGACATGTAATTAGACCTCATTAAACTCCCACATGAGTTTCAAGCTTTAACATGAAGTCTCAAATAAGGAAAAGGCCTAAAACTACACAAGAAAATTTGAATTTTCAAATAATGCATTTTACAAGAAAAAGCATTGCGGGAGAATAGGGAGGAATTTGGAGATGAAACCAATTCTAAGACCACCTTATTGATCAAAATTAAGGTCTTATACCTACTGAATCTGTACCATAAAAAAATTTAGTCTATTTACATTTTGATCCTCATACATCAACTTCTCCTCCATCTAATTTAAATTTCTGCTCCATGGTCTGATAGTTTTGGGTGAATTATCCCAAAGAATGCATCTATTGTACTCCTAATATAAAGTCATTATCTTTCAAGTTTCAGAATAACCACATAAAATTCATCACTCGTCTAGTATTAACCCAAAATGGATTAATTTGGTAAAGACTTGAGAAGCATATATTGATTTTTAAGTCTTACCAAATTGTAAAATGAGTCAAATTGACCTTGTGAATACATCATGACACTAATTTTCTCAGGTCTCATATTGATTGAAATACGAAAGATACAATAGAGAAGAAAAATATATTTAAAGGCCTATTTAGAAGGTTCTCAAGTGTACGAGAATACCAATCAATCCCACCTTTTTCCATCTTTCTTTTATATTTTACTTCGTCTTTCCCGCGTATATCCCTGTATATTTCGATACCTATCCACACATTTTGCAACTTCCCTAAGATTATATCATTGATTTCGGATGCCCTAACTTGTACTTTGGGCACCCTGGTCCAACCTTGGGAACCCCTCTCTATGGTAAACCTCTTTCACTCTTCTTTGGGTCACTTCTAGCCATTAGTCTCCCTTATCTTCTCCTCATTTGGCATTGTCGGGATTAATTACAAAATTAAACTTGAGAGCCCTATAAATATAAATCTTGAAAGACCGTAATGAGAGTCCTAGGTCATTGCATCTTATCACTACTATCACTCCATCTAGGGATGCATCCATTAAACCATCTCCATCCACATGGCTCCATGCATCATAGCTAGGAAATTCTACATCACGTCCACTCACACATTCTTAGAGTAGGGATTATATCTATTATATTATACATTTTAAATGTTCTATAGCTATCATAGCTCACTACTACACAAAGTTTAACTGACATGAGAGAACCTATGGTATGAAATACATACACTCACAAGAAATACATCGGGGTTCCTAATGTAGTGCAAAGCTTAGAGATAAATCCTTTGGTTTGGCTATTGAGGTTAGTCGACACCTTCTTATTCTTCATGTGCAGTGGTGTCATCCATTTCATTCAACCTATCCAGTGTGAAAGACAAGAAAGGTTTTAGACCTAGTTGTGACACTTCCGAACACAATTTTTGATCTCTGCATAGTTCACAAGTGCCAAAAATCCCGACCGGGGGCACCCCAAGACAATCCTAGGCACTGTGTGACTTAAGATAGTCGATATATACCCTTTCGTAAGGTCCCTGAGTGATTGTATGTAAATTCAGGCTCCAGTATTAGATCTGTGAATACCTGTGAGAATTTATAGTAATCAACTAAGTCATCTTCCCTCTCCTTCATTTTCATTAGGGTTTCTATTTCATTTAGCATAACCTATTTGTAGTTATTACATATTTCTTTAATTTATTTACTACATTTATACAATGTTTTAGTCCTCCTATTTAGATTAACACTAGAACCCTAAATCCCCTTTTAGGTCTTTTAGGATTTTTATTTTTGTTAATCATTTTGGTGAACCCGACCATACTTTTTACCACCTTCCAATTCTATTTTATTCCATTATCATGAATATCTCTATCACTTTGAGTACCTGCTACCCATCCCGATTTGATTCATTGAGTCAAAACCATTTTTGCTACTATCGATGTCTCTACCAACATGCACCCAGATTCCCTATATGACACATTTTTTAGGCCTTCTCCCAACACATATCATTATGAGGAAATCATAATGCTAACATTCAACCTTTTTATATTGACCCACCACTTTACATCATGTCCCACATCTATAATGTTGTTGTCCAAAATGCTCTTATCGATAATGGCTCTGAGCTTAATCTATGCCCCATGTCCTTTATCCAAGACTTAGGTTTTTCTACCCATGACATTAACCCTTCTTCCATTTCCTCCGTGATGATGATGGTTCCATTTTTCCATGTGTAGGCCATATTATTTTTCCCTTAAGCTGTCGGTCCTAAAACTCTCCCTACCATCTTCTTCATTATTGATTTCCTGTCTCCTATAATTCCTTGTTAGGTAGACCATGGCACCATGCCATGTAATCCATTCCCTCTATTGTCCATTTTTTTGTAAAATTATTTCATGAGCATGTTGAGTATACCATCTTCCAAGACCATGATCCATTCCAATATTAATTCCATGACCCTCATACTAGTATCATTATTCCTCACATTAACACACCGATGAACCTCAGCCTTTGTACAATAAACAACATTTACTTGCCACTCGAGTGAGCTATATGTTTAGTAGATTCAATCCCTCTTCATCATACATTCGACTTCCATATCTCCATACCGGTGAGCCCTCCCTCCATTAACACTATCATCCCATCTCCGATATCAGCTCTACACCTACCTTTCCCATGTACCCTCTTTATCCGTGACTCATTTTGGGACCATATTCCCCTTGATCCACATGTGATGAAACCATCTAGTTTCCTGCTAATCTAGCTTTCCTTGGATTTACTCTTGATGACCTTCAACCTTCTTCTCATGCCTCTCCACTCTATTACAATTTTTTCACCATCACTACTACTTATGGTTTACGTCTCATTACTCTCCACATTTATCTACCGTGCACCCCTTGTCCTACACCAATCACCTTAGATGAATCCTAGCTTACATCGGCGGTAAGTTAGACCCCCATCACCCCGACATCTCATATGCTTTGCCCTTTGGCTGTATTTTAATTTGTAATAGTTACTTTCTTGGCCATTCTCCCAACCTCACTTGATGGTATGCACACATTTTTCCACATCCTTCCTTTACCGACAAAGAATACGCTATGGGAATGTACCATTTGTCTCTCACTATCTTATTATGTGATCAACCTCATACCATTTCTTGCTAAGTTGTTAATTCCAATCCATTTGACTGTGACCCCAAGGATGACGACCTTCTTGACGAGTTAACATAGCCTCTTTTCACATTACTATTGGGGGCATCTCACCTGACATACACCCCCTCCTCTCACATTTTCGCATTGATACCTATCACACCCATACATTTTAATTTCTTCACATATCAACATTTTTCATCTATTATCACACCCTCGTTACCCGATGACACACCCTAGTGCTTCGGTTCACACTGGATTGTTGAGGTATCATTCCTAAACCGAACCCAACACACTACACTACTTGACCTATACATACCTCCTCTATTATTCATTTCAACATCATCTCTCTCCTACACACTACACTAGTCATCATCCTATATGAGCCTAGTTTCCTATGTCATCCATACATCCTATACATTCTACATGCTACACTAGATTTCCTTATACTTTGGTCTAGTTTTATTTATTTTCATTACGCGTTCTATTCCTATCTACACACTTCTTGCATTTACACACACCCTAGCTATCATACACCCTACACTAGGTTTCCTTATACTTGGGTCTAGTTTCATCTCTCATTCATACACATTCTATTTATACCTACCTGCACATGCTACATTACATTGCCTACAACACACATTCACCTACCTTAGTCATCTACACTAGTGACTACATTTTTCTACGTGCCGCACTTACCATCCTATGACACACTCTAGTTGCTTAGTCCATAGTCAACTGCCGAGGGTTTACCAATCAAATGGACCTTACCTACATGCGACATGTCATCATACCACATCCACCGGACTAGTGACCAATGCTCTAGGATCTATCGTCACTCACACCCATCATCACATAGTGGTATACACCTTAGGTTAGATAACCACTCCTTCCATCAAATCTACATCCTTCTATCATCTTCTCTTATATCATCCTCTTCCATTTATCAATTCCAAACTTATTCCATTACACTGTCATGCCTTCACTCATCACTTAGTGGTATACACCTTAGGTTAAATCACCACTTCCTTTATCCATTTCACATTATCCTCTTACATCCAATCATCCTATTCTCATTTGTTCTATTACATCATCATTTATTCTACTCATCACTTAGTGGTATACGCTTTAGGCTAAATCACCACCCTCATCTTATTCATCACATAGTGGTCTACACTTAGTGCTACCATCACTACCTTTTGTCATTCACTACCTACTTATCTACACTTCATACACCCTCATCCCCCATCTCGTAGTGACATACACTATAGGCTAAATCGTCATTTTCTTCCACCATCATGTAGTGATATACACTTAGGGATAAATTATCACTCCTCTATTTAGCCAAGTCATGGTATACGCTTCGGCTATATGTTCCACGCACATATTTTTCATATGTCACATTCTCATCCCTTCATCTTATAGTGATATATGCTTAGGGATAAATCATCACTCATCCAATCAACAAGTTGTGGTATACGATTAGGCTATAGGGTCCACGCACATATTTCTATAAATCTTATCACCATCCTCTCATCTTCTATCTTGATATACACTTAGGGATAAATATTCACTCCTCTCGATAGAAGATAGAAGATAGAGGATAAATATAGGGTTCACGCACATCATTTCTCCTCAATTTGAATTACATCACCACTACACATACACATTCATCGTAAAACACTAGACACAATCAACACTACTTGACCATTTCTTGACGACGCACTCTCGTTTGTGGTTTATTCCTAAGCGCTGAGGGGGTAAACTAAATGAAACTCAATGGTTACACTTCCATACAATCAAGGGAACATTTCTCCTATCATTCCATCTTGCATTCCATTCCATTCATCCACAACATACCGCAATGTCTTAGTGGAATCTACTTTTGCTTACTATTGTTTTGCATGCTCAATCTATTACACATTTTAGCTTTCTTTCATATATTTCATTATCATATACACATGTGCATTCATGTCTTTGTTTAGTGTGATCAAATATATAGGAATCTACACGTGGTGTGGATGCTCACTGTTACCCTTACTATATTGGTCTTTGGGGCATACACATTCAACTTATACATGTACTTTTATTTAATTTTGAACTTAGCATCTTATACTACTTGCTTATACACACTTTGACATATTGGTTTTCACTCTAACATGCTAACGGGTGTTCCATGTGAAAACTTGTTTTGTAGGACTAGATGTTCCAATGAATACTTTTATTTCTACTTGTAGGCTTTATTTTCCATTGTATGTAAGCTTTTTCCATTTCTTGTGTGCACATTTTTCTTCTTTTTTGCGGCCATGATGGAATTTTTGTGTCTTGTGACATCGTGAGTGATGTCCCATGTTTAAAACCCACTTTGTGTGGTCTCTTCATTTTCTTACTTGTTTGCACTAATGTACTTGGTAGTGTTTCTATGCTATTTGTGTCTTTACACTTATTTGCATGCATATGTTCAAACTAACACTTGTATTTGCATGCATGTTCCCCAAAGAGGGGGCATCATTATGGATTTTCTACTAACACAACGTATCTACACCAGTTAAGAAACAACGAGTGAGTTTAAATAAGACCAAAATGCATACACATCACCCTCAATAGGATATGGTGTCCTTTGGTAATTATGTGGAGAAGTCACTATCTCGGGGGTTATAGTGGGTGGCCTCTTAACAGTTCTCTGTCTAGTGGCATAGGATCACCTAAAAAACTAGCGCAGTATAGAGATATATTAAAAACATTGGAGTAGAAGTAGTTAGAGTTGGAGGACACTGAGCATTTCCTCCCTACACTTCTTCAGCCAGGGTGACATGTGATCACCCTAAAAACTCACAACATCACAAGATATCCTTCTACACCCTTTCTTTGAACATGGATCAGATGCACATGTTTCATTTTTCCATTTAAATATAAATAAGTGTACTATAAATATTACCAATTCATCCCACCTTTTCGCCATCTTTGTTTTATATTCTACTTCTTCTTTCCTACATATTTTCCAATACCTATCCACCCATTTTGCAACTTCCTCAAGATTCTAAATATAAGACCAATTCATCCCACCTTTTTGTCATCTTTGTTTTATATTTAACTTCTTCTTTCCTACGTATTTCCCAATACATATCAACCCATTTTGTAACTTCCCCAAGATTGTAGACGTGATTCCAAGTGCCCTAACATATATTGGGAACCTTGGGGCACCCTAGGTACCCTTTGATATGTTTAACCTCTTTTTCTTTTCTTTGGGTCACTTATACCCATTGGTCTCCCTTATCTTTTCCTCAGTCAAAGCATTGTCGAGATTAATTACAATATAAAATTGAGAGCTCTATAAATATAAAGCTTATAAGACCATAATGAGGGTCCTAGGTCATTGCATGCTATCACAACTATCACTCCATCTAGGCTACATCCATTGCACAATCTCCATCCACATAGATCCATGCATCATAGATAGAAAAGTCTTCATCACATCCACTCACACATTCTAAGAGGAGGGATTTTATGTATTCTATTCTACATTTTACATATTTTATAGTTATCATATCTCGTTACTACACAAAGTGTGACCAAGACGAGAGTTCCTAGGTCACAAAATACACACAATCACCAAAAATACATTCGGTGTTGTAATGTAGTGCAATACTCAGTAATTAGCTCACTGGTTTGGAAACTGAGGTTAGTCTGACCCTTCTTCTTCTTCATGTACAGTGCTTCATCTAGTTCATCTAAAAACTATAGTGACGGGGAAGGAAAGGTTTCTGACCTAGTTGTGACACTACAAAACATAGTTTCTGAGATCCTGCATAGTTCACAGTGCCAAGAATCTAGACTAGGGTGCCCTAGTACACTCTCAGGTGCCTATGTCACTTTAGATAGTCAATATATACCCTTCACGGTGGTCACTTGAGATACTCCACATTCGTGTTCCAGTCTCGATCTGTGACAGTTTACATGTAATAAGCAAAGTCATCTTCCCTCTCCTTCATTTCCATAAGGGTTTCTATTTTATTTATATAACCTATTTTTAGTTATTACATATTGCTTTATTTTATTTACTTCATTTATACAACATTTTTGTCCTCTTACTTATATTAACACTAGAACCCTAAATCCCCTTGTAGGTATTTTAGGATTGTTATTTTTGTTAAACACTTGAGCTTTCATTGTTTCTATTAGATTCTTCCTACTTTATTTAGATTACTATTTTGAACCAAACTATCTTAAGGCTTGTTTATTGTGCCTACTTTTAGTATTGTTTAATTTTATAAGACTTCATAATTGATCGCACCGACTTATTTCTACTTGGCCTCCTTCTTCTCGCTTAAGATCTAAACTAGTTGCTTTCCATTTCCATTATTCTTTTTGTATGCATTCAGTAATTTTATTTGTACCCCTCTATTCTTCTCCAACTTTATCAAACGAAAGGAGGGAAAATCAACCTCTTATCAAGTCATATATCTTATCATTATATATTATAATGACAAGCTCTGCACCAGCTTCTTGCCTAATGAGAGGATATAAAATCCTAATTGTAACTATATTTTATCATTCCCATTCGAATGGAAATAATTGTGAAGCTTCAAGGAATAAAATGGTATTATTCTTGTGTGTATATGTTCTTGTAACAATGTGAAGCATTATTGTGCATGTTGAATGTTAATGGAGACTTTATGCAGGTTGATAGAGAGGATATGAATGACCTATGATGAGAATTTGTGTAATTTTTTTAGACCTTAATTGTTTATGTTTTTAGTGCATGTTTTTGTAGGTTGAGAATTCTTGTGACAGTGGTGTGAACTCCTTAGTAAGTAGCATTTGTGTAGAAGGCAATATCTGTAAAGGTAGGAATCTCTATAAGGGGACATTGGCACTAAAGTGATAGTGACTTTGGTGAGGACTCTTTGGTTGCATGCAAGACTTAGGGATTTGATAAGTTGAACAATATGTCACAGTGGTATGAACCAGTTCACCTAAATAAGAGAATCAAACATAAATGTGTCTGATCAGGGTGATTTTCATCTCTATTGGATAAGGGTGATTATGAAAATGTAGTATGGAGAGAGAATATGATACTATGAAGAAACTAGTATTGTTGTAGCAAAGATCTATACCGCAAGCCCGATTGAATCCTATAAGAAGTCAACTGTCATAGAGAATAATCTTGGAACCAAAAAAAGGAAAATGGTTTAAAAAGTTTTTCAAACCTTAGCTAGCCTTGAGGAACCTTCATAGAGAGGAAAGGATCATACTTGGCTTAGATGTATCCTAGAACCTTAAGATATCTTTGTTTTCATGAGCAATATAGTAAAATTTACATCATTAAACAAAGTGTGCAGATCATTCAAGAGCCATTGAAGGTTCTATCATGCTAAAGAGGTCAAGATAGTTGTCTAGGTAATATTTCATGCTTTGATATAAGGAATAAGTCTTTTCCTTATAGAAATATCCTTCTTGGGTGGTCACGGAGATGGAAACCCTCAAACTAGGGTTGCGAAGTAGAAATTTAACTTATCTCTTAATAGAAATGGATAAATCCATCAAAACTTTGGAGAAATCATCCCGAGAGGATTGTCTAACTCATACAAAGTGAATTTGGTAAAATTATCTTATCTCCTCGAGGATTGCCACTAATGAGATAAGGTGAATGGATCTAAAAATCTTGTGATTTCTTGAGATAGGGAGGATCTAAGTAGGATAAGCCCAAATATGCATTTCATCCATAGAGAGATTTTATCAAAGAAATATAGCTAGAAATTATTTGAGAGGTATGTATTTAAAATCATTGAATCGCCTCTCCACCCAGAGGTATCTTAGGCTACTATGAAAATAGTGAAAATTTTCCATGGGATTAATTTCCTTCTCGGGGCATACGGTAATTCCATGGCTAGTAAATGGGATTTTTGACAGTGGGGGCTAGCTTTCAAAGACCTGATGCATAGTCCTACCTATTATAGTTGAAAAAAGTGTTCATTTTTCATATATTGAAAGTCCCTCAACACTTAGACTCTGCTATTGGCATATATTCAAAGGCCTTCGACACAAAGTGCCTAACACGAAAACCAAACCATCATTATTTATGTGCACAAACCTTAGAAATCATTAATAAAACATTACCATAATTGAACTAAGAACAAGTAACAAATAAAATAGGGAAAAAGGAATGGATCAATGGTGGATGCCTACTCATCCTCCTCCTTGCCTAAGATCAGCTCCAGCTGCATTCATGAATGAAATTCCCTCCGCCCAATGCAGTTTTCCATATTTTTCACATTTAGTTTTCCAACATTTTCCCGATTCGCAAGCCGCCCAAAAGAAAGAGTATTTTTAATTTAATATTTTATATTAACATGTATTAGAGACAAAATTAGGAGTGTATTAAATAGAGAGAAAAATATATTTTTGTCTCTAATTAATGTCTCAAAACACCCCCTTGTAGTAGTGACCCAATTTCTATCCCTATAAAGAATATAAAACCTTTCGGACTACTACTAATGAATGAAACAAGCATGAGTGTGTTGTAGTGAGTTGTTGATGTTTTATGCGATTCTTTATTTTGTTTAATGCTTATAATTATATAAAGAAATTAATGATACGACTTGAATACACATATAAGTCCATCAAGTATTATTCACCAAATTAAATATGACAACTTTGAAATTATAATTCTTCGGGTGTATGTGCTTTCAAACTGCAATTCTACAATTCAAATTTATATAATTTTTAATCTCTCTTGATTTGGGAAATTAATTTTTACAAATTGGTTATGATTCGTTCATACACTTTATATCAAATTCATGAATAAATTAAGGGCTATGAGCATCCTAGGTTATACTAGAGCTAACACCTTCTATGAATAAAAAAATCTATAGTAGAAAAAATAATTAACCGTGACAAAATATTCTATTACTTTTAATGCCTTTGTCATCCAAGAAAGACTTCATAATAATTTTTTTGTAGCTACTACTTCCCAAAATATCAAATTAATTCACTAACTTATAGTCTATCATAATCATCGTTTTCTCATATATATCACGTAAAATCTCCAATCAATTAACTAACTATTTTTTCCCACATTATTTACATATTCACCTTTCTTGATCTCTCCTCCAAAAACTTTCAAGGCTTCAAAAAATATAAAGTATTAAAATAACATGGATATGAATTAAATTTAAGAATTCTTCAACAAAGGCGCTTGAAAAAAAAGTTGAGGCCTCTTAAATATCCTATTCTTAATATAATTAAGTAATTATGTTGAGAGACATCTATAATTATATATTAAGTGGAGCAATCGATGTGTGAAATAGTTCCCATCAAATAAAAAGCGAGTCCCACTCACCTTTTTGAATTTAAAAATAAATGCAAATGTATTTTTCCGTGCTTTGCACTTTTACATAAGATTTTACAAGAATTACACATATGGGTGAAATAAAAGTTTAAAGTTATAAATAAATTGATATATGAAGATTCACAAGTTTTCTATGGTAACTACGGGAAAGTGGTCCACGGGGCCTATGGATGCAAGGAAAACACCCATAAAATCCACATAATGTTTTGATGATGATTGGAGTAGAACAAAGAAACTAGAATGAGCGAGAGGAGGGAAAAGGAATCCAGTGCTAGTGAAGCAGACATTCCAGCAAGTTGAATAAACTGAGCCTTTTGATGAGCTCATTGGATACCTGGGAGTTGAAGATGGGGTGATGGCTTCTATTTGTATATGGTTGATTAAATTGCATTCCCTATGGATGATGTGCCCTCAAATACCCTTTTGAATGTGGTCTATTACACTGAATATGTGCCACAAATTTTAAAACCAAAGCAGGTGGAAGAAAATTCAAACTACTGTCAGAAGGTGTTGAATGAGGTGGAAGAAATCCCACCCATTACTTTTGTAAAATATTTACCTCGTCGAGAATCCATTCATGGATAATAAATACTAGGTAATCTATTCATGGAAAATCAAGTGGAAGATCTGAAATTATTTTTATGGGGTAGGTAAAATAACCCCAAATCAATTTGGTATATGTAATAAAGGAAGTGGCTCCCCTACGAAGCACAAGAGCAACAACAATGTATTTTTGGGGATTACTAAATCATTGGGGAATGTGGACATGTTACTTTCAAAATAGGTTGATGGCTTCTTGTTTGTGGATAGTCAATTGAATTACAGCCCTCTGTGGATGATGTGGCCTCAAATACCCCTTTGAATGTGATCTATTACATTGAGGATGTGGAAAACAATTTAAAACTAAATCATGTGGGAGAAAATTCAAAATACTATTAGAGAGCATTAAATTAGGTCGAAGAAATACCACCCATTACTCTTGCAAAATATTTACCTTAGCTAGAATCCATTGGCATGGATAATAAAGACTATGGATAATCGGTTCATGGAAAATCAAGTGGGAGATCTAAAATTATTTTTTGGGGTAGGTCAAAGAACCCCAAATCAATTTGGTAAATTCAATAAAGGAAGTGGCCCCCATGAAGCATAAGAGCAATAAAAGGTATTTTATGGGATTACTAAATCATTGGGGAAGGTGGACATATTCCTTTCAAAAGAGGGTGATGGATTTTGTTTGTGGATGGTCGATTGAATTATAGTCTCCTATGGATGATGTGGCCTCAAATACCCCTATGAATGTGGTCTATTACACCGAGGATGTGGCACAAATGTTAAAACTGATGTAAGTGGGAGAAAATTCAAAGCTGTTTTCAAAGGGCGTTGAATAAGGTGGAAGAAATCCCACCCATTACTCTTTGCGAAATATTTACCTCATCCAGAATTCATTGGCATGGATAATAAAGACTATGAATAATTTGTTCATGGAAAATAAAGTGGCAGATCTTAAATTACTTTTGTGGGGCACATCTAAGAACCCCAAATTGATTTGGTAGATGCAATAAAGGAAGTGGCCCTCCTACAAAGAACAAGAGCAACAACAATGTATTTTTGGGGATTACTAAATCATTGGGGAAGGTGGACATGTTACTTTTAAAAGAGGGTGATGGCTTGTTTGTGGATAGTTTATGTAATTACAGTCCCTGTGGATGATGTGGCCTCAAATACCCCTCCGAATGTGGTCTATTACACCGAGGACATGGCACAAATTTTAAAACGGAAGCAGGTGGGATAAAATTCAAACTACTATAAGAGGGCATTGAATGAGGTGGTAGAAATCCAACCCATTACTCTTGAAAAATATTTACCTCAGCCGAATCGATTGGCATGGATAATAAAGACTATGGATAATCAGTTCATGGAAAATCAAGTGGCATATCCAAAATTATTTTTGTGGGGCAGGTAGAAGAACACCAAATTAATTTGGAAGATTTAATAAAGGATATGGCCCCCTACGAAGCACAAGAACAATAAAAAGGTATTTTTAGGGATTAATAAATCATTGGGAAGGTGGACATATTACTTTCAAAAGATGGAGATGGATTTTTTTGTGGATGGTTAATTAAATTACAGTCCCCTGTGGATGATGTGGCCTCAAATATCCCTCGAATGTGGTCTATTACACTCGAGGACATGGCACAAATTTTAAAACTAAATCAAGTGGGAGAAAATTAAAACTATTTTCAAAGACCGTTGAATAAGGTTGAAGAAATCCCACCCATTACTCTTGCAAAATCTTTACCTCATCAAGAATCCATTTGCATGGATAATAAAGAATATGGAAAATCATATCATGGAAAATCAAGTGACAGATCTGAAATTATTTTTTTGGGGAAGGTCAAAGAACCCCAAATTGATTTGGTAGATGCAATAAAGGAAGTGTACCCCATACAAAGGAGAAGAGCAACAACAAGGTATTTTTGGTGATTACTAAATGATTTGGAAAGGTGGAAGTATTACTTTCAAAAGAGGGCGATGATGGATGGACAAGAGTGAAAAATAAAATTCCATGTACCGTTTGTCACCCTACCATAACTAGGAGTCACGGTGCCGGTATGAAATTCTATATGTCTAGCCTCTTCTCGCTTTAGTTTTTCAATGATCTAGTCCAAGATTATCTTGGTTTTTTCCTAGTTTTATCCCACTCCTAGATTGATCGATCCTATTTTTTAGATTATCGTTTATTTAAATGCTCAAAGTTGTATCTAGATTGTAGATCCATGTTGTAACAAGGAAGGGACCGGGCCAAAAACATCCTTTTACTAATTAACACACACACACACACACACATGCGCGCGCGTGCACACACACACACACACGTGTGTGTGTGTGTGTGTGTGTGTGTGTGTGTGTGTGTGTGTGTGTGTGTCTGTTATAAATAAAAATTATTATTCAATAATAATTATATTAAGAATCTATATAGTAAATTATTTGATGTATTTCTTGCAAAATACTAGTTTATCTATATACCTACATAATTAAGGTATGATTAATAATAATTTATGATACTAATAAATTATTATATTAATTTATTAGTAATAATGAATCCCCATATATCTAATTTAATAAAAATACCTTAAATATGATCTTGTATACTATAAGGGTGGAATATTCTTTAAAATTATATATTTATAAGGTGTAAATAAAAATATTATTAAATAAGAATTATATTTAGAATCTATATAATAAATTATTGGGAAATTATGTTTAGGTCATGTGTGGAGGAATTCGGGGAGGTAGGTGATCTCTTTTGACATAGTCACTTCTAAAAGCACCTGAAAAAAATCCCTTACTACTTGTTAACGATACCCCTATTTATAAGATGGAAGATGACGTGCTTAGTAAAGATCGGGATTCGGAAGAGGCATATAGAAGGAATGGTATCATCTACACATTCCATAATTTTTGGCCCTAGCTATCTACATGAAATATAGTTCATTAAAAATGGGGGCAAAAGTTAAAGGTAAGATCAAACTCCACCCCTACTCTAAAGCATATTTCATTGTTGTGTTTGAATCTAACGAGGAATGTGAAATAATACATGACCAATTGGGTTTGGGGGATTAGTATAATCTTATGAATAAACTATGATATCCATTATTTGATCTATTGAAATACTCATTTGACATAATGCCCATTTCGGTAGACTCTCAGGTCTCCCACTGCAACTTTGGGATGATTCTTTCCTTCAAGCCATTGGCAATATGTTGGGGGCTATGAAATTTTTTCTAATGATAGTACTTTGAAACTACATACTACTTATGCAAGGATTATGTTGATTTATACATCTCACAAGACCTTCCAAGGATAATGTAATCTTCTGATTGGTGATGGAACCTGGAACCAAAGATTAGAGTATGAAATATTAGATTTTCATTAGCACAAGTGTTTTGAAATGGGACATGTGGTAGAGGATTATCATCATAGTAATAAAAGGGGGAAATCATTCTTAGTGGGTGGATTATCTCACCTCTCCCTTTACCATCAATCCCTCTCACGATCCTATTCCCGACTCCATTCATGTTTATGTTTTGAGCCCCTCTTGGGTGGTCTCTCCTCTGTGTTGAACCCCTCTCATGCGTTTCATTTGGAATAAAAGATTTATATAATCCTAGCCTCTACTGAGGTGATAATGGATAAGGTTTCAATTTATTCTTTTGATAGTTCTCCTCTTTAACCTATTTCATCTCTACATGTTCTTCCCAAAGTGTGATTGTGGTGTTGTGCTTAACAAGGAGTGATGCGGATCCAATTGCAAGAGGTTTAAATGCCTCCAAAACATAATAAAACCATTTAAAAATAAATTGTAATCTTCAAAATATATTTTTTATCATTCTAGAATCCACACTATTCTTTTATGTCATTACAATATTCTTTTTATTTCACATTAGCTCTAAAAACCCTAAAATGCCAAAGAAAAACCTAAAATGACATAAATCACCTACTAGTAAAACACCTCAGATGGGCCCCAAATTTTGCATGCCAATATAACTTCACAAATTAAATATCACTCCAAATTTCATCTTATTATATAAATCATAGGAAAACTTATTAACACTCTAAGTTCTAGAAAAAGCCAAAAAAAACATTCAGAGCCAATTTTAGACCACTAGACGAAGGAATCTGGCCCAAAAATATGTCAAAGTTGCTGCAACCTTCAAGAGCAATATTTTTAAAACATATTTTTAATGCATTTGTACCACCCTAGAAAATTTCAAGATGATCCAACAATCGGATCAAAAGTTATGGCCTTCACAAGTTATACTCCGCATCATTCTCCCCTAGTTGAAAAGAATTCTTCTCCTGCAAATTTAGTTGATGGAATTGATCCAATTTTCAATTATTAATATTCTTCAACTCCCAGTATGGAATCCAATTATTTTTACTCTTTCTACAAACCTTCCCACTTCACCAAATATTATTTGTAGCTCTCATGTCTAGTAGTGACAATCTTTTGTTCCAAGACACACATTACCATTTCCTTTTTCTTCTTCAACATCTATTGCTCCCATTTTATTTCTTCCTCCTCTACAAAATTTTCCTCATGACTTGGAAACTTATATAACTCAGAAAAATCAAAAATTGGTGAAATATTAAAGATGTGAGGTAGCTCCACCTTGTATGCATTATCACTCATTTTCTTGAGAATCCTACATGGCCCAATCTTCTTATACTTCAATTTATTATATGTTCCTTTTGGAAACCTCTCCTTTCTAAGAAGAACCATTATAATATTTCCTTATTCAAATACATTTACTCTCTTATTAGCATCTGCAGCTTGCTTTATATTGTGCATTACTAACTTTAGACTTTTACAACCAATTCTTCTTGCAATTATAGCATGTGTATTGCAAATGCTTCTGCATCATGATTGGTTTTATCTTCACCAGGTAACACAATTAGATATAGTAATCCATTGGGGTTAATACCATATATAATCTAGAAAGGATACCTTCCTATTTTCCCGTTTCTTGAGCTGTTATAACTAAAATCAGCTTGTGGTCAAGCAAAGTCCCATTGTTCTGGCTTTTCTCTAACTAAGTAACGTAGGATATTTCTCAACCTTTTTCACTATTTCATCTACCAATAAGTCTAGGAATGATATTCACTATTTAATTGTATTTATGTCCCCATTTTACTCCACAAAGTCTTCCAAAAGAGACTCAAAACTTTGTGTCCCAATCGAGGTGATCATTCTTGGAACTCCATGTAACCTAATCACTTGTGAAAATAAAAATATTCAACTCTGGAAGAATCATTAGTTATCTTACAAGAAAAAAAATGTACCATCTTAGATAATCTATCAACCATAATGAAGATAAAATAATTCCCTCATTTTTATTAGGAAATCCTAACACAAAATATAGAATCTAATCAGCCCATGGCCCTATATAGGGATAGGTAATGGCAGCCCAATATTCTATGCATGACCCTAAGACATTTGACACACTTTGTATCTTGATATAATCCTACTTATGTCCCTCTTCACCTTCATTCAATAATAAATTTCCACCATAAGATTAGTTTTCTTACTTGTACCAAAGTGTCTAGCCAACCTTCCATTATGAAATTCTCTTATAATGTTTTCTCTCATTGAACCAGTAGGGATGCACAATTTATTTCCCTTAAATAAATAACCATCATACATTAAATAATCAGAGGGAACACTACCCACTATAGGCTTCATAAATTGTTTCATAACATCACCAAAATTAGGATCACCTTCATATAATTACTTAACTTCCTCAAACTGTTCTACTTCGTTTTCTATTGTTTCAAAAGTACTACATGCCTACTCAAGGAATCAGCAACTTGATTCTTCTTACCCATCTTTTTATTTAAGATAAATGTATATTCTTCCCAAAATGAAGCCTAATTTTCATGCCTACTATGTAGTTTCTTATATGTGTGTTTACATAGTTCAATGCTTCATAGTTAGTAAAGAGTAAAAATTCCTTATCTACCAAGTAATGACTCCAATTCCTTAATGTCTTAACAATAACATAAAATTTCACATCATAAGTAGTATATTTCCTCCGACATCATTTATATTTTCATTGAAGAATGCTACAGTTGTCCTTCTTGAATTTGTGAAGCTCCAATCCCAACATGTGAGGAATCACAATCAAACCCAAAGACCTTGCTAAAATATGGAAATACAAAAATAGGTGCCTTTGATGCTTTATTCTTCAACAATTCAAAACTATATGTTCTTACTTGGGTCCATAAAAATCCTTCCCCTTCGTACACTCTTTTATGGGTGCAATAATGCTATTGTTATTCCCGATGAAATTCCTATAGAATTTTTACAATCCATGAAAACAACAAACCTCGTTTATTCCTTCGAATAGGCCATTCAAAAATTACATTCAATTTTTCCTAATCCTTCCTCTCTCCATCCTTTGAATCTGAAAAACACAAAAAAAGAATTTTCCAAAGAAATCTACACTTCTTTCATTTTGCAAACAAAATTTATTTACGTAACAATTCTAACACCAATTTCAGATGTAACAAGTGTTCCTCCACCATTTTACTGAATATAAAAAATATCTTCAAAATAGAAAACAACAAACTTACCATTGTATTCTCGGAGTACTCTATTCATCAACCTCATGAAATTACTTGGTGCATTAGATAGCCTAAATGGCATCACCATCCACTCACACAATCCATATTTTGTTTTGAAAGTCATTTTCCATTCATCCCCTTCCTGGATATGAATCTGGTACTACCTACTCCATAGGTACATCTTACTAAAATATCAGGCTCCTGCTAGCACATCCATCATATCATCCAATCTTGAAATTGGTAAATGATACTTAATTGTGATTTTATTTATGGCCTTATTGTCCACACACATTCTCTAGTCTCCATCCTTTTTGGGATTCAATAGCGCTAGAGTTACACATGGACTCGTGCTTTCTCTAACTAACCCTTTCTATATTAGATATGTCAGTTTCTTGTTCAAATTCTCACTCTGTGTCAAACTCATCATGTAGGTTTTCTGATTTTGAAAGGTCGATCCTATGATCAAATAAATATAGTGTTATATATATCACTTCGGAGGTAACCCATCCGGTAGATCATCTTATATGACATCCTTGTATTCTTTTAGTACCTTTGTTTCCGAAGCAGGTATATTAAAGTCCATTATTTCCACCTTCTTTGACATCATTCCATAACACCCATGAACTTCTTCCATTTTTATAACAAATTGTTATGTAGCCAACAATCCCTCACTCTTGTCTTCTTCCTTGAAGGGTAAAAAGACCACCTTTACACCAACCTTCCAAAAAGTATATGTATTTTTGCTCCATGATGTTTAACCTTTCTATCATATGTTAAAGTCCTCCCTAATAATATATAGCATCCATCCATTGGGATAGCATCATACCAAACCTCATCTTTGTAAGTATTCCCCATTGAAAACTTTATAAATCGTATTTTATCTATGGTTTCCTCATTCCCTTTCTTGAACCATGATATACAATAAGGGTATGGGTGTTTATCACATTTAAGAGCAATTTTATCAAACATCACAGTTGAGACCATATTTTCACAACAACCACCATCAATAATAATTTTACATACCTTTCCTCCAGACGTGCATCTTGTGCGAAAGGTATTTTTTTCGCAGCCAAGAATCAACACCAACACTATCTTGTTATTTCTCATTCTTTCATAAAATCATCATCCTCCTTATCATGATGGTTTCACCCAACTCTGGAGTAACCTCCATTTCTTCGTCCTCTTCAAATTAAACAAAAATTACTCATGGTTGTTCTCCTTATCATCTATCATGTGTACGATAATGCGAACACTCAAAATCTCTTTTCCCTTCTTCACCACATCAGAAACATGTATACTTTCTCTAGGGACTATTCCAATCCCATCCTCCATTATAACCCCTTCCCCTCTCAAACCTCCTAGATCATTGGTAGTTACCAAAGAATTGACCAGATTCATCAAGCCCATCTACATTATAGGATTCATTGTTGTATAATAAAATATACATATACCTCGATTGGTGATGATGATGGCCCTCTCCTCACACCATTTTAAAAATTACTCCACTTGTTCTTTTCTTCTTATTTTAATTTGAGTTGATAAGAATCATCCAGGTATGGATTGAGCATACTTAGTTTGTCTTGTATGGTATCTATCAACCCATTTATATACCTTATATCCTTTTCTTCTTGGAATCTCCTTGCTCCACATAGATTGATAGCTTGTAAAATTCATTAGTATAATCTATAATGCTAAGATCCTTTTGTCTAGGGTTTTGAAACCTTCAAAATAGATTCTAAGAATAATCTATAAGAAGAAAGTTTTCTTTCAACTTGTTCACTTTTTTCTTCCCATTTCAGATATTTCCATTTCATTTCCTTTATATTTTAGTTTATAGGTGATCCCACCAGATCAATGCATGTCGGCCAACTTAGTGCATGAATATTTTACCTTCCTCTCCTCTGAAATGGTTATCTAATCAAATTATTTTTCCATGTGATTGAACCAATAAATCAACTTGTCTGGTCATAACCCTCAACCATAATAAGGAACATTAATCTTGATGTCGTCATTCTTTCTATCTAAATCTTGGATAAATATCTATCTAAATCTTGGATAAATATCTCCTCAAATGGTCTCTCACTCAATTTTTATTCATCTCTATATGTTTTTATTCATTTCCTTCTTCATTAATTAATGGAGGTACTTCTTTAGTATCACTATCTAGGTTTGCATCCCCATTTTCATGTTTTCTTCTAAGGCGATTAACTTCTCCTGTGAGCTCAAAAAATTGTCTTTGTAGCTCCTGCATATTCCTACTCATATGGGAATAACATCCCCTCTCACATCAATCTATGCTTATATGAAATAAAGGCAATAAATTACAAAGAAAAATTTAATATATATTACCTTAATTGTTCCCGCAAGATCAAAATCCTTCTTTGATACCAATTGATGTGGATCTAGCTGCAAGAGGTTGAAATACCTCAAAAAAATACAAAACTAGTTTGTAAATAAACCAAAAGCTTCAAAATAGATTTCTTATTATTTTTGAATCCACACTAATCCTTTAAATCATTACAATCTATCTTTTATTTCACATTAGCTATCAAAATCCTAAAATACGAAAAAACCTAAATAATAGAAGGCTAATGAATTTTTTTGGCTTATTCTATGAAGCATAGCAAAATTTATTAAAACTCTATATTTTAGAAAAAGTAAAAAAATGTTTGGAGCCAATTTTAGATCACTAGACAAAGGAATCCATCCCCAAAAATATGAGAAAATGGGAGAAATATTCATTAAAAATCTTTTTTTATATATTGCTAATCAAGATCTATTGCCCTAGAAAATTTCAAGGTGATGCAATAGCCGGATCAAAAGTTATGTCTTTCACAAGTTGTACTCTGCATTATTCTCCCTGGTTGGAAATAATTCTTCTCATGTGAATTCTATTGATGGAATTCATCTAATTTTCCATTTTCAAACTTCTTCAATTCCCACTTAGGAATTCAAGTATTTTATTCATATTGCAAACCTTCCCACCGCAACAAATATATGTTGTAGCTCTCATTTCTAGTAGTGACTGTCTTTTTTTCCAAGACACACATTAATCTTTCCTTTTTCTTCTTTTACATCTGTTGCTCCAAGTTTATTGCTTCCTCCTTCACAACAATGTTCCTCATGACCTAGAAACTTATAATTCGAAATTAAAAACTAGTAAAATAGTTAATTTTTTAGGTAGCTCCACCTTATGGGCATTATCACTCAATTTCTTCAAAATCCTACATGGCCCAATCTTCTTATACTTTATTTTATTATATTTTCCTTTCGTAAACCTCTGATTTTAAAGATGAACTATCACCATATATCCTTCTTCAAATATATTTACTCTCTCCCGTTGGAATCTGCAAAATTTGCTTTATATTGTGCCTTACTAAATTTCAGATTTTCCCCAATTGTAGCATGTGTCTCGCAAATGTTTCTACATCATCACTAGTTTTATCTTCACTAGGTAGAACAATCAGGTCTAATACTCCCTCGAGGTTCCTATTATATAAAATATGGAAAGGATACCTCTTTGTTGAACTATTTACTTAGATGTTATAAGTAAACTCAGCGTTTGGTAAAGCCAAGTGTCATTATTTTGGATTTTCTTTAATTATGCAATGTAGGATATTTCCCAAGATTTTATTAAGTACTTCAGTCTTCCCTTAATTTTGGGGTTGATATGCACTACTGAACTATAGTTGTATCCCCATGTTCCTACACAGATTATTCCAAAAGTGACTCAAAAACTTTGTGTCCCGATTTGAGGAGATCGCTTGGAACTCCATGTGACCTAACCACTTGTGAAAAAAACAAATATGAAAGTATGAAAGCATCATTAGTTTTTTACAAGCAATGAAATGTGACATCTAGAGAATCTATCAACCACAACGAAGATAAAATCATTCCCTCGTTATGTGCTAAGAAAACCTAACAAAAAATCCATACTCAAATCAACCCATGGTCCTGTAGGGACATGTAATGACATATATAGCCCAATATTCTATGCATGACCCTTAGCTATTTGGCACACTCTACATATTTATACAATCCTATTTATTTCCCTCTTTACCTTTGGACAATAATACTTTTCTACCACAAGAAGAGTTGTCTTAATTATACCAAAGTGTCCACCAACCCCCACTATGCAATTCTCACATGATAATTTCTCTCATTAAACCAAGATGCATGCACAATTGGTTTCCCTTGAAAAAAACCATCCTGCACGAAATAATCGGAGGGACCACTACCCACTTTAGGGTCCATAAATTGTCTCACAACATCAACAAAATCATGATTACCTTTATACAATTCCTTAACTTCCTTAGACCCTACTTCTTCATTTTCCATTGTTATCAAAAGTGCTACATGCATACTCAAGGCATCGACATATTGATTCTACTTACCCGAATTATGCTATAAGACAAAATTATGTTCTTGAAAAAATGAAACCCACTTTACATGCCTAATATTTAGTTTCTTCGTGTGTTTACATACCTCAATGCTTCATGGTCATTAAAGAGTACAAATTCCTTAGCTACTAAGTAATGCCTTAATGCCCGAACAATAGCATAAAGTTCTAAATCATAAGTAGTAAATTTCCTCCCGAATTCATCTATATTTTAACTTAAGAATGCTACAGTCGTCCTTCTTGACTAAATAAAACTCGAATCCCGACATCTAAAGCATTACAATCAAACTCAAAGAACTTGCTAAAATCTAGAAATACAAAAAAGGTTCCTCTCGACACTTTCTTCTTCAACAATTCAAAAATATTTGTTGCTACTTGCGTTCGATAAAAACTCCTTTCCCTTCATACAATCTATTATGGGTGCAGTAATGCTACTGTAATTCATGATTAACTTCCTATTTAAAGTTTCCAATCCATGAAAACTACAAACATTTGCTACATTCCTTGGAATAGGCCATTCAATAATCACCTTTACTTTTTCCTCATCCATCCTCACTCCATCCTTTGAGATGAAAACCCCAAAAAATAATTTTATGAAGAAATATAGACTTCTATAAGTTTTAATACAGAATTTCTTTACATAACAATTCTAACACTAATTTTAGATGTAACAAGTGTTCCTCCATTGTCTTACTAAATATAAAAATATCATCAAAATAGAAAACAAAAAACTTATTTATCATCCTATTGAAATCGGGTTGGTGTATTTGATAGCCCAAATGGCATCTCCATCCACTTGTAAAATCCATTTTCCATTCATCCCCTTCACGGATTTAGATCTAGTAGTACCTACCCCATAGATCAATCTTACCAAAATATTGGACTCTCGCTAGCACATCCATCATATCATCCAATCTTGGAATTGGGAACTGATACTTAATTTTGATTTTATTTATGGCTTTACTTTCCAAAAACATTCTTCATTCTCCATTATTTTTTGGGATTCAATAGTGTTGGAGTTGCACATGGAATCATGATTTGTCTCAATAACTCTTTTTGTATTCGTTCTATCACTTTCTTGTTCAAATCCTCAATCGTGTCAAACTAATCTTGTAGGTTTCCTAATTTGGAAGGTCCACTCCTTGAATCAAATCAATACGCTGTTATATACTCTACTCGGAGGTATCACATCTGGTAGCTCATCCGATATGACATCCTTCTATTATTTTAGTACCTTTTCTACAACGGTGGGTATATTAAAGTCCTTTATTTCATCCTTCTTTGACATCGAGTGCATAACACTAGCCAACATCTTCCATTTTTGTAAAAATTATTTAATATCCAACAATCCCTCTCTTCTCTTCTTCCTTGAATGGTTAAAAGACAACCTTTACACCATCATTCCAAAAACTAAATGTATTTTTCCCTCCATCATGTGTAACATTTCTATCATATTGCCAAGTCCTACCCAATAATATATGACATGCATCCATCAGGATAACATCACACGACACCCCATCCTTGTAGGTAATCCCAATTGAAAAATTTATAAGGAATTTTTAATCTATGGTACCTCGTTCCATTTTTTCGAACCATGATATATGATAAGGATATGGTTTCTTCTCACATTTAGATTGATTTTATCAACAATCACAGTTGAGATCATATTTTCACAACTACCACCATCAATAATAATTTTACATACATTTCCTCCAAAGGTGCATCTTGTGCAAAAGATAATTATCCGCAGCCAAGAATCAACACCAACACCATCCTATTATTTCTCCTTCCTTGGGACAATCATCATCATCATTATCATTAGGGTTTCACCCAATTATGTAGCAACCTCCATTTCTTCACACCTCTTTAAAAATTACTCCTCTTGGTCTTTCCTTCTCGCTTTTAATGTGATTTGATAAACATCATCCTAGGTTATGGATTCAGAGCATACTCAGTTCATCTTGTATGGTATAACTCAACCCATTTACATACCTTGTAGCCTTCTATTCTTCATACTCTCCTTGTTCCACCCAGATTGATAGCTTGTAAAATTCATTGGTATACTCTTCAATGCTAAGATCCTTCTATATTATGTTTTGAAACCTTCGAAATAGTGTCTAAGAATAAACTAAAGGAATTCAATTTTCTTTTATCTTCTTCATCATTTTACTCTAGTTTCAGATATTTCTTTTTGCTTTCCATTATCTTTCATTTTGTATGTGATCCCACCAGATCAATGCATCTCTATCCAACTTAGTGCATCCAAAATTAACATTCTTCTCCATTAAAATGCTTTTCCACTCAAATAATTATTTCATGTGATTCAACAAGTACATTAATTCCTTTATTTTTAACCCTCCACCATAATCGGGAACTTTAATCTTGATGTCATTTCCCTCTATATCTTGGATAAATCTCTCCTCAAATGGTCTCTCATTCAATTTTTTCATCTCTCTTAGTTTATTCTTCATTTCCTCCTTCATTCATTAATGGAGGTACTTCTTCAAAGATCACTACCTAGGTCTACATCCTCATTTGCATGTCTCTTTCTAAGGTAGATAATGCCTCCTATGAAATATAAAACTTGTCTCTGTATATCCTTCATATGCCTATTCATTTTCAAAACTCCCTCCCACATGTATCCATGCTTATATAACATAGTGACGATAAATTACAAAGACAAATGTAAATATATATATATATATTACCTTAACCTTTCCTATAAGATCAAAATCCTACTCTAATACCAATTGATGTGGATCCAGCTACAAGAGGTTTAAATGCCTCCAAAATATACACAAACAATCTACAAATATATGAGAAACTTAAAAATAGACTTCTTCTCATTCTAGAATCCTCACTAATCTTTTACAACATTACAATCTTCCTTTTATTTTACATTAGCATTAAAAACCCTAAAATACTAAAAACCCCTAAAATGCCAAAAATCACCTACTAGTAAAACACCTTAGATGGGCTCCAAATTTTGTGTGTAAAATATGCCTTCATAAATTAAGGCTCACTCAAAATTTTAGATTATTCTATAAAGCATAGAAAAAGTTATTAAAACTCTAAGTTCTAGACAAACAAAAAAAAAACATTCGAAACCAATTTTAGACCACTAAATGAAGAAATTCAGCCTTGAATATGCCAAAATGGAAGCAACCTTTAAGAGTAGGTTGGTCATGACATTTTACTAATCAAGATCTACAACCCTAGAAATTTTCAAGATGATATAACGGTCGATCAAAAGTTACGGCTGTATAAGTTTTTCTCCCACATTAAGGAGGAGTAAGAAATAGTCCAAAAAAGAAAAGAGTTTATATTAAACTCGCATTGAACTCCTTCTCACATGAATCTCATATCACATTCATTGACCGTAGTTCTTTTTGTTAATACTACCCATGGGCTATGCTTTTGGCACGCTACTTAACAATTTTTTTATGTCATTTTTCTTTTGTTCTTAATTGTTGTATATGGGATTCAAGCCTTTTGTTCCCGGTAGGGCCCCAGTAAAAAAACCTTTACCCTTAAATAAAAAAATTATTGGATATATATGTTGCAATAAGTATACCCTAATATGATCTTGATTATTATAAGGGTAGAATATCCTTTCAAATTATACGTCATAAATAAATTATATATATATATATATATATATATATATATATTATTGAATTATAATTATTTTAAAAATCTATGTAAAAACATTTGATGTAAAATATTATGGTATATTATGATACATGATATATCTTAGACACAATATAAAATAATGATAATATAGGTATATAAATTATTATTATTTTTATTTTTTATTTTATTTGATAGGGTAAAAACGAGGATTGTGGCTCCTAGGGGCCTTACAAGAGAATACATCATGAGAAAAACTAGAGGAGAAGAAGATAAAGTGTTAAAAGAGAAAAGAAAGACCTCTCTAGCGGTCGAGAAAGCAAAACCAAAACATCGAGAAAATGAAACCATAGGTTAAATCAAAGAGGGTTGACTCAACCTAGGAGTATTAATGCCTGCTACCATAAATTGCTCGTGGGAGACTACGAACAAGAATATTTTTGTGGTGGAACTCGTCCATTCCACATCACCCGGGAAGGAGGGTCCACACACACCACATCTCGACCCTATAATAACTTCCAGCCTTCCCATTAACACTTACCAACTTTCCATTGGTCAACCTCTAGTCCAACAAACCATTTCAAACGTCCTCCACATATAGATCATTTAATGTGATTTCACCTACCTCAGATTCAAACTTTGATTCTCTCCCATTACACCAAAACTCATTTTTGTCACCGACGTTACCTATCATCTACGAATTTGTCTAGGATCAATCCACACTATGCCGTCGTGGTGAAACCAACTCCACCTTCTCCTTCTCACTAAGCAATGCCTCCATTGAGTCATCATTCACATTATTCTATGTATTTATTATTATATAAATTATTCTATTAATCTATAATAATATTATAGTTTATAATAAATTATAATAATTTTAATATAAAATTTAAAATAACTTATAACATTGTATTATATAATATTGATTATATTATACAAATTTTATTATAAATTAGTTGACAAATATTATTTACAATAATTTATTATATTATAATTTATAATATAATATTAATTAAAAATTGTAATATAATATTATTTATAATAAATTATAATAAAATAAATTTATCTGTAATTAATATTATAATAGCTAAACAATAACAATGACACTTTTGTCTTACATCTCAATACATATACAATGCCTTAAAACGATGCCCGAAATGATATGCCCTAACCCTAATCCTTAGAGCATTGCTCCTGTGCAGGGTGATGGCGGCGCTTGAAAATCTCGCACAAAGCCTCCTTCCATGATTTCTTCTTCTTTCCTTTTTCTTTTTGGTGGCGAATGAGAGCACGGTTTGATGTAGGATTTTGAGAAGTATGGGGTTTTCAAATGGTGGTCGGTGTGGATGGCATGGCCCTTATTGGAGAGGTGTATTCTTGGTGGCAATAGTCATGGGGGAACTAATCAAGCTATGACATGGGATCCGTCCATGTGTGATCTGCTAGCCATGTTAACGATGGCATTAATGCTTTAGATAGGGTCATTGCTTTAGGCGATGGTAACCATGGTTCCCATATCTGAATAGAGTACGATGTTTTTGGATACTGTGACCCCTCCCTCCTTGTTGGAAATAACTAGAAGTTGGTCTCTGGGGACTACAAAAAACCTCAGGAAGGAAAATAAAATTCTGCAAGATCATCGGGGTATGTAGCCACTTAGGTTTTAGTCCCTATTCTTCACCAAATAACTACTCTAGATCCGGTGAATAATAATGAAGATCAATTAAGGTGAGATTTTTCTTTATCTGGTGTTATTGTTGTGGATCCTGCATAGGTGATAGTCTGTGAGCATCCCTCTAGTCAACTTGTGACTGACCCTCCTTACACATTTTTCCTATGTTTGTAGCGACCTCTAGAAAGATACCCTCAAGGCATCCACTATCTCACCTTTAGTTTCCATTGGTTCTCGGGTGATTGAAGATGAGGTAAAATTTAATGTAAATGGTGTGATCTATATATTTAATAGAATGTGGCTAGGTATCCCCAACTTCATTCCTAGATCTCTTCGAATGACAACCCATCAAAGTTAGGTAGAGCTGATATTTATCCTTGTGCGAGATGATTTTTATTCTAGTTTTTAATGTGATTTAAGATAGAGATAGAATTATTCCCATGCTTTGGGAACTTTAGAATCACCTCCTGCTCATGAAACCATGGTTTCCTTCATTCAACCCACTCACTAAAACCTTAAAGATCAATCTTGTATGGATTTGATTACCTAACCTTCCATTGTAATTTCAGGAGGAGAGTTTTATTTCAATTGGAAATGCTTTGGGGAAATGTTTAGACATCGATACTAAAATAGAACTATATAATCATACCACCTATGCCCATATTTTTTTATATTTCGATACCTCATTTCATCAACCAGCCTTCGATGGAACTTAGGTGGTTGGATCGCATTTGGTCCCAACCTCTAGAATATAAAGGGTTACCCTTAAGATGTAGGAAAAGATTTGTCCTAGGTCACTTAACTTATGATGTAAGAGTGTGAAACACAAGGTGAATGGGAAAGTTACTTGGTGGAAGGATGCTCAGACTAATATGTTGGTTATGGAAAATGATTTTGATTATTCCTCAAACTAATATGTTGGTTGTGGAAAATTGATCAGTTTCTTCACTTCCTATCATGGATAAGTAGATTCCCTCGGAGTTTTCCTCAAAAATGAAATCTTGAAAGAATCAAATGCTAGGGAAAAAGATATGTTGGAGGTCTTGATCCCAATCCATTCAAATGAAAACACAAATCCTAATAAGAGTGAGGGTTGGAAAGTTGTGAACAAAAAAAAGAAAGGAATGAAACCCACTACTCCTCTTAAGATGAACTTAAGATCCCATGGACGGGTGCCTCTTTGGTAATCCTTTCCTTGCCTATGGTTAGGTTTATTCATTAGGGATTTAGGGTGCTCCTCAAGGATGGTCAAGTCTGTTTGACTTGATTCTTTAGTGGCTCTTTGTCTTTTTGTTCTTTCCTAGCCTAGGTGTTGGGTTAGTGTATCCGGGGTCTTGTTTTTGGTATTTAACCACGCTTCAAATTTTTCATGTGTTGTGCCTTGATTCCTATATTTTGGATGTACATGGTTTATGATCCCTTCAAAATTGTTCTTGTTTCATTTTGTTCGTCATATGGCCTTGCTTCATTTCTTGTACAAGGTTTTTTGATCCCTTCAAAACAAAATCCTTTTTATCTTATGTAAAAACATTGACGCTTCTTGTTACTTCATCGGCTCCCCTACTACAGCCAAATCTTAGGAAGCTAAGTTTTTCATGGAGCTATAAAGAAGCCTCGAAAAATCATGACAACATGGCTTGGAGACGCTCCATAGCTGGAGATCCTAGAGGAAATGGTTGATAGGGTAGATTCAAATGAGCAGCGATAGGAAGGTTTGGAGACCTTGGAAAAATATCAAATTTGTAAGATAATTCTGAAAGAGGAAATGGGCCTACAAGGTTGAAGTGAAAGCACTTGGGGGAGATAGCTTAGTTTTATGCTTCCAAGAACATACAAATTTGCATACAATTCTTAGGGGAGGACCATGGTTTTATGGGAAATGTGCCTCATCATTTTTTGTTGGAGCGATTATGTGTTTCCGTTACTTCTAGTGTGGATCAACATGCCTGCTCTACCCTTCGAATTTTGGAACTTGAGGTTCTTCTAGGCATCCCTAGATCCATGGTTGTGCTTATTGTTATGGACCTAGATATGAAGGTGCAATGAAGATTGGTCTTTTCCCAATTGTGCATTAACATGCCCATGGGGATGAAGTGCCAAATAATATCTTTCTAAACACTTCAAGATAAAAATGAGATCAATAGACTGCCATTGAGAAGTCACATATTTTTGTGAAAATTGTAGGAAATTAGGATATGATGACACGTTGTGCTACCAAGGTGCTCTGTCTTCTCAAATGGTGGAAGATATTCATGAAGAACTTTGTATACATGTGGCTGAGTTTGAGGATGTGCTGTCAGAGGATTCTAGTGAGGGAGAATACACTGAGGAGTAGAATGAAGAAACCATGGAGGAGGAGTGCACAATGGGGAGACAAATTTAGCATTGAACGAACTAAACAGATAATTTGGAGCTGGCACTTTCATGGAGGGGAACAATGCAGGTGTGGTGGAGAGTTTGCATGGAGAGACGAAGAATGTACCCAATGTAGATAGGTTGATAAATATATGTGGACGAGGGAGACTAACACAATTTTTAAATTCAAAATGTGTAATTATTGACTCTAGTGAAATGGTCTACGGGTCTAACTAGGCACACAAAAAATTTCAGGGAGTGATTTAATGGCTACAGGCCGTGTGATGGAAGTGGGTGTCAGTAATCGCTGCATGAAAAATTCTTGAGGGGTGCAAAATGATTCAAAAGATGAATTTAATGTTGTTAGTAACTCTTATCCGTGGGGTCCATTGGTGAGTGAACGATGCCCCTTGCAAAATGGTGTGGAAATGATGAACGATAGATGAAGGATGGACGATGATAAAGATGAAGGATGGACGATGATAATGATGAACTAGTTGTCAATCTCAAGATAGGAGGAATAATTATGAAGGGATCTATCGATACCACTAGTGATGGAGAGGGGCGGACTATGGTTTATCCCAAAGAAAAATTCAGTACAACACAGGTGACGCGAAGTTGTTCCCGGAGGCTTATTACGAGTGTTTATGATTCGAGACTATCGTTGTTTCTTTTTTGGCCTAGTAATGTATCTGTTTGATTGTTATTTTTGAGCTTATAGCCTGCTATGTTTTTTCTTATTTGTTATTGAGCTCTAGCCGTTGGTTGGATTTTCTTAGCAATGGCCCTGGTGCATTCTTGTTTGTCTTTGTGGGGTAGTTCGACTACCATTTTTCTTAGTTCTTCATTGTAGATCTAAGTTCTTAGACCCTCTACTTTCTGTTATTTAATGTTTATCTTACTTTTGACCCGTTTGATGTATTGGGGTATGGTCCCCTTTTTAAAACCATTTACCAATAATAATAAACAAATATATTATAATAGATTATAATATTATATATACATAATTATTGTAATATATTAATGTTAACTTATTAAAATTTATATGTTATATTATCATATATAAATTACAATATTATATATAAATAATTATTATAATAATCTAAAATAATTTTAATTTTTAATATTTTTCAGTATCAATATAATATTATTAATATTAACAATAATTTTTCTATAAATTAAATAATAATAATTTGAATAATTGTTTTTATATAATAATAATAATAATAATAATAAGTTGAATATTTAAAACTAGAATTATATTGATAATTATGGTTGTCATGGTTGTTCTCATCATTTTCATCATCGTTGACTTTATGGTTATTATGATCTTAATCCTCACTATCATCCTCATCGTCCTTATCATTGTCATCACAATTACCTTCGTCATCATCTTCTTCGTCCATTTCATTTCCATCTTCATCATAGTCATTGTCATGATTGTAATCATCAATATAATCATCATCATCACTTTGTTTTTATCGTTCTCATCATCAATAAAATCATTATCATTGTTTTCATCGCCATCATCATCATTTTCATTGTTTTCATCATTCTCATTGTCATATTCATTATCGTTGTTATCAACGTCATCATCATTTCCATTATGACCATTTTTTATTTATTAATAAATTATTATTAATTTATTTTTTATTAGATTAGGTAAAAACAGATTTTGAAGGGATTGGGAACCCTTTACAACCGGATAAAGCATACAAAGCCCAAGTGAGAAACAACAACAAACAAGAGCCCACATGCCCAAAAAAACAAACAAGACAAGCCGGACCTGCGGGGGTGGGAAGCACCAAGTGAGCAGGTCAAAACAACTTGACCCACAAACCCAGGGACTCAACCTTTCCCTATATGAGATCTAAGGCTCATCGTGAGAGGCGACTGTCCAACTTTTCCTCTCTTTTTGTTGTTCACCATCATCCATCCCTCCCCCGTATGATCAGCATTCTCATTTGGTTTAAAGGGGAGGAAAATTTCAAGAGACGCATAATGTCTTGACCAAGAGAACACAAGGAAACAGAGGGTAGCAAAGGAGCAGCCCCCTTAACTTCAGCATGATGTTCATTAACAGGAAAGGTGGAAAGTGAGTCAGTCTCACCCAGATTCTTCACTTTACTTTCTTCCACTACCTTGTTCTTCTCCTTTCCCTGATTCCCAATGTGGTTGTCTAACTCTTTCGAAACATCATTGTCCTCCTCAACTTCAACTATCAAATTTTCTGGGTTGAAATCCTTCCACCACGAGTCCCGACCTTTAATTTGCTTCTTCACTACGTGACAATCAGTGGCACGATGGCCAAGGGAAAAACATGTTCTACATCTGAAGGGGAGACCTTCATAATCAATATTTTGAGTCCATATTAAATCCCTGACTTTGAGCTCCATTGTGGCTGGGAAATCAGCAGTCATATCCATATCCACCAAAATATGGGCGTAAGTGGTGTGATCTAGGAATTTTCCCAAAGCATCCCCCATGGATCTGAAACAATCCACACTCAAGAAATGCAGGGGTAAATGGGGCATCCTTATCCACACTAGTTTGATGGTGAAGGTTTTAGTTACCGGATTAAAGTTAGGGAACCAAGGCTTCATAAGAAGATGGTGCAACTGAAAATCCCATAATTTTTCAAAAATTATGTCCTTGTCAGAGGAAACATCAAAGACAACAATGAATATTCCATGAGCTAAGGGATAGATATTTACTTTACCTTCCATATAGGGCCTCCATTGATTAGATATCCATTTGTGAAGGACCAGGAAGGCCAGGACAGCAGCTTATGAATCTATAAATCAAGCCCTTATTTTGGTAGAAGTCCACAAATTTAGAGACTTCCTTGTCAAAGGAAACCACTGTGAGTGGACTTGTCATAAGCCATGGGTTTAGTCGGCACCCTAACACTAGATCGCTTCCTTCAGGAAAGAAAATGGCTTTCCTCTTCTCTAGTTTTGTAGGGGACCAGAACCACTGAACTTTCCAGACCCTCCATCGACATATACATGTCCAATGAGGGCCAAACCATCTCCCCTGTCTGGATCTTTGATGGAATGTGTAGTTTCCTTGATAGCCGCCGCATTATGGAGGAAACAACACCATAGAAATGGCGAGCTATTCCCAACCCAAGGAGAGGGAGAATAGTGCGGGGACTTGGACCGAGGGAAGGGTAGACCTCCAGCGCCCTTAACGCTTTTCCGCCCTCATTCGAGCAGAGAGGGAGTGGAACATGTTTGAAGCAACTTCTTCATTCCTATAAACGAGGCCAATCGCAAGACCATTAGCGAGGGCCTCAATGCGGTCCGCTTGTCCACCTCCATCGTTGTAGCCACCATGGCTCCCATTAGGTTTTTTTTTTTCATGTTAGGCTAATCGCAGAGTTAATTTTCAAAATTATTATTAATTTATTAATGAAAGTAATAATAATATTGTTAATTTATTAATAATAATGAATCTTCATCTATTAAGAATCTTCATCTATTAAGAATCTATGTCCATATTATTTAATACTAAATATACCCTAATATGATCTTTATTATGCTAAGAGTGGAATATCCTGTAAAATTATAAGTTATAAATAAATTAAATATTTATAAGTTATAAATTGGAATTATTATAGCCCTTTTGGTTTACCCTAGTAGTGGGGAATGTGTCTTATATGTGGGAGGTCTCGAGGTCAAATCTCGGGTTGATCGCCTCATAGCTCATCGTTACTTAGCTAGGAAGTTTCGAGCTCGTCATTACTTAGCTAGGTAGTGATGGCTAGGTCAACCGCTTTGGTGGTGGAGGTGGATCTTAGAATGTTGTCAAGCCGACTTTATGTTCAATGCGATAAAGGTTGGGCGTGCATGAATCCCATGTTCAATGCGATTAGGCATGTCCTGCCACTACCACGAGAGGCAAACATAACCACTTTTATCCAACGAGTTGTGGTGTAACGGTTCTTGGGTATCCTAGTAATTTGAAGGTTCAAGGTTCAAATCTCGGCTCTATGTTAAGGTGGCCTACTACCGACGGTTTGGATACCCTAGTGATAGGGCACCACGATAATGTGGTTTAATTTGTGGGCTAGCCGAGAGCTTAAAATTTCATCCTTAGATGGTTCCATGACCGTGTGGGCTGGTGATGCCACAAAGGGCTAGGGCCCTCTCCCTAGGTAACCTCAAAATAATAAATAAATAAATAAATTATTATTATTAAGTTATAATTATATTAAAAATCTATGTAAAAATTATTTGATGTATATTTTGTAAACTATTCATGTATATTATGATACACGATATTTCTTAAATGTAATATTAAATAATAATTCAAATGCATGCATGCAAAATAATTATTATAATTATTTACTACATTAATAATTATTCTATCAATCTATAATAATATTATAATTTATAGTAAATTATAATAAATTTAATATATTTTTACTATAAAATTATATAATAGTAATTATAAATTGTAATATAAAAGTATTTACAATAAGCTATAATATATTAAATTCACTATAATTAATATTATAATAAATTATAATATTATATAAACAATTTTTATAATATTTTAATAATTATTATTAATACTAATTGATTACTATAAAAAAATATAATAATAATTTATAGCAATAATTATTATAATAAATTATAATAATAATTTGTTATATTAATATAGTATTCTAAATATTAACAATAATTTTGTATATTAATTTTATAATTAAATTTACAATAATTGTAAATATTATATGATGATAATAACTTGAATAATTACGCGGGAGATGTGACTACCGCTCACATAAGCACCTCAAGCACATTGATGAGCTTAGCCTACTTGGAGATGTCATTCGCTAAAATATTGTGCGGCCGTCTGTAGACGAGTAGATGCAGACACCTGTTATTGGAAAAAAGCAAAAACCTTTTCCAGATCTATACTTGGAAACTATTTCTTCAAATACCTCTCTGCCTTGGATTCTCTTTGAAACCAGACAGTCACGCGGCCTTGTTGCAATCACATACGCAAAATCATGTATCTGTCTCTCCAGCAGCCATATGGATTTGTTCTTTTGCCAACCAAGAATCGCCATTTATCATCTGGATTTGGCCATCCTTGTGGAGCATATGGCAGACCTTCTCCTTTCCTTCCTGGTCTCACGCCATGAAAATTCTACAATCACATTTTTCTTCCTGTGATTGTAATGGGTTCTGTATTTCACTACCTTGCATTGGCAATGGTGTTATACCTATTTCATCAGAAAACCCAGAAACGTTGTTATTCTCATGAGTCTCCATAACGAACTTTGTCATAGCATCTCACATCTTACATTTTGCAGTCCAACGAGCTATTAAAATTGACATATTTTTCCTTCATAAAAAATCCAATTCTAAAAATCTGAAATCTATCTAGGAATATTTAGCAAACTAAGGAAGGAAAAACTAATAAGTGCTACTCTTGAAGCCAATTCAAAAGCTCCATCCCCAGTTCATCTCTTTTCTGAGCCGAAACATTAAGCCTGAAATGCCATCCCACCACATCGAGGCCGCCGTAGTAAGGAATGTAGAACAAGTTCGCCTCCTCCGGATTTGAAACCAGGCACGGGTGCTTCGAAATCCTGGAATGGAAAATGATTTCCAGAGCATATTGATGGGTTTGATACCACCATGGAAAAAGGAGCCG
The DNA here is from genome assembly GCA_018340775.1 of Taxus wallichiana var. yunnanensis. Lineage (NCBI taxonomy): Eukaryota > Viridiplantae > Streptophyta > Pinopsida > Cupressales > Taxaceae > Taxus > Taxus wallichiana. The sequence continues at coordinate 279,905,157 of CM031239.1, read as the reverse complement.
ATGGGTTTCCCCATACCTTGGTTGCTAAAATAATGACATGGGTTGAGCCACAGAATCAGACCATGGCACTGATTTACCAAGTCTACATTGAATTTTGAAGGAAGATTATACACATATATGTTCCTTCCTATACAAGAATGTTGTTGCCAGCATGCCATTGCCTTGGGCATTGATGCAGATTTGATTGCGTTCATTTGGAGTTCGGCAACATTCTGAGCACGGATTTTCTCTTTCTCTATAATTAATGCACCAATTTCATCAGAATTATTGGGTGACAGATTATCGTGGGTAGAAGGCAGGGTGGTGGCTGAAGTCCAATACACATCCAAACGACATCCTGAATTACATACATGAATTATTGGTTTCTCGTATCAATGAAAATGGAGATAAACATGAAATGCATGTATAACCTTCAAGTGTTGATGATGAAAACTCCAACCTACTCTATGGTGTTGCCACACTGCATCATGTAATACCTATTTCCCAATTTTCTCAAACATTATTAATATTTACCATACTCACCCGTGGAGATTATTTTTAATGAATAAGTTTGTAATTGTTATGTATATGAAATTATTTTAAATTGCAATATATGTATATAGATTATTTTATATTTAATTAATTTATTCAATATTGAATATACGTTTGAAATTCTAGTTAATATAAATTAGGGCCATAGACTTATCTCTGTGTGCAGGGCTGATTTAATGTATAAGAGCACTGGTTTTTAGATGGCTATTATCAAGAGCTCCTTTTAGTGTAGTTCTCACGATGTCTTGTTTATTCATAATCGCCCCTTTGGTGTGTATAAGGAAAATATACTGGACCGCAAACCTCACCTTTGTGCCCATCCCTCTAGAGGTCCTTGTCAGAATGATGCTAGAAAACGAGTTAATGTGAAAATTTAGTAGTAATTGGATAGTTACAACAAGTGCAAAGTTTTGACCTTAAATCAAAATATTTTAGCATTGAGTAGACAACACTAAATACATTAGTACTGCACCCTAATCCTTTCAATCTCATGGTTCACAATCTATTGCATGCACCTTTTCTTTGGGGCCCTCAACTCTATTGGCTACTGTACGCACCCAAAATTACACGTGTTATATTGTCAGGAAAAAGGTTATAAAAGTCCCCAGTGATGATTCAAAATCCTTTCAAGAAGGTGTTCAAGCTCCAAAATCCTATTTTGCAACATATATTTGTAGCCTAGATAGCCTTACTTAACTTTTCCTTGTATTTTTCCATCTTCACCCTTCTTTCGTGCTCGTTTTGGCATTAAGTGTCAAAACCGTTGCCTTGGTGGGCGGTGGTCTGAAACCACCGCCCCTACGCAGGTGGTTGTCCGATTAATTTTTCCAAATCTTCATGCCTAACATTGCATGCGACGATTCACTTAAGTTTGCTTTATGAACTCATCCATGAGCCAAATTTGTTTAAAATAACTTTGTTTCCTTGGTTCTCCTTGCTCCTATTTTTAAATAGATTTAATGAGTGCAACTGCCTCTTGATTTCCTTGTACATGAAGTAACCTTCTATCCTTCATTCCTATATATTCCATGCTTGTATTCAAGCAAAAGGGGCTGAGAATTTTGTATATATTGCATTGTTGTGTTGTCATAATCTTGCTAGGAATTGCATAGCCAAGCTCAGATCTCTTGTGTTATCTTTCTTCTACTTGCATTACGTCCAGATTGCTTCCAAGCTGCCATCGCTCAAGTGCCATCCTCTTGTTGTTGTTCTTTGCATTCCCAATCCTTTGGACTCACATGAACACTCAAAGAAAGAAAGGAAAGAACTAAGGAGACATATTGAATACTATTGGATTTTCCAAAGCTCTTGCTCTTCTAGGTTGGAGTTGTGTATTTGTTTTCTTTGTTTTGTCAAATTGTCAATTGCATATCAAATAGAGTAGAGAAACAATTCATTTCAATTAGCTAGATAATTGTAAGTAGATCAAATCAATAGGAAGTTTTCTCTTCAATATTGCCAAGGAAGTTGTGGGGGAACAATAGCTCTATTAGAGCCATGATTTGTTCTTCACTTCTGAGGTAGGGTTGGAAAGATTTTATTTGAATTAGAATAGATCTTAGATTTAGATTCACACATCTGCATAGATAGCTAGCTACATCGACTAGTTATTTGTTTTTAATTTGTTTATTAGATTAGATGCATTGTCTGAAAAGTTAGAAAAGAACAAAAATATTTATTTCCATAGATTAGTTTGTTTTATTTCTTTGTTCTGATATATTGAGAAAACACCAAAAACATAGGTTAGATCTCCTTGATAGATATTTTATTTACCGAAAACAAATCAATTCATCTTGCATGACCATCAATGGTCCACAACAAGGAAAAGACTTACAGTTGTGATCCCCTGGTCCCACAACCCAATGGGCCAGAGCTAATAACTGACATTGACACAAGTTTGCACTTAACAATATTACATACACCTGCCACATACGTAGAGAAAATAAGATAGTTAGAGACATTGAACATAGCTGCTAATCAAGCCTATGACTTTTTGAATACTCCGGAAATAGGATTTGATTGCATGTATGACCATACAAGGGCCTCAACCTCAACGATTCTTTGGTTGTGACCCACAGGTCCCGCAACCCAATGGGCCTGCTAGTTAGTTAGATATCGACACTAGCTTACGCACACTGGTATTCATATCTTCACCGCTTCACACGATATTATTACACAACTTTCATTGTTGAATATAGCATCTGATTAGGCTAAAACTTTTGGAAGAGCCGAGAAAAATTACCCTTAGTTCTTGCAGCTCCATTACATCTCTTGTCTCAATTTCCATGACCTTATCTAGAAACCCATACAAGGCACCTACAGGTTACTTTCCACATATTCTGCAACCAATCAATAGAATCTCGGTTGAACTAGACATCGATTGGAGTCTCCGAGTAGTTATCATATCAGACCATACCATTACACCCCTTCATGTTAGGAGAGCATTCTTTGCCTTAGATTTACAGATCCCATTATGACATGTTGAAGAAAAATATTACCCAATTAGCTTGATCATCACCATGACTTTCACTCCCATTTCAATTCCACACCAGCTATCTTGGCACGACCTCGGGAGGTCAGGTGCGAAGAAGGTCACATGTAGATTGTTTGTCGTACAAATTGGTGTACCCGATGTGAAGAACTAATCTCTAAGCATTTCAAATTTCGTCCATCCTTTATTCTACGGGTATTCTTATACCCCTCGAATATGTCAAGATATGACGAGTACGGTCGACCCATCCTAAGTTTTGATATGCACCATTACCAATCAAATATCCCAAAGCAATCACCTTCACTATCAACATGGGCAAAAACCACTCATCCACTCAAAACCCTCTTCTTTAGGGAACCAATGTTGGTTCTTTTGTATGCATCAAAGAATTGGATTAGGTCACTCAGACTTATCCCCTTGAACAATCAAGTTCAAATAACATGACATTCACTAGAGAAGCGAGTTCATCTCCTCAGGTATTTTTGATAGCCCATTACCATGCAATATGATCAACTCCCCCATCTTGATGAGGAGTATTTAGCATGATATGCTAGGAGTGAGAAGAAAATCTAACAAACGAATGAATCTTTTGATAGGTTGCGAGGACAAGGTGGTGTACCCCACCACCAAATGAAAATAAAACCAAAGAGGGGTGGCAACATTGTGAACAATTCACGGTGGGATACCATAATCCTCAACAACCTATAAGGTTTCAACAAAAGGTATCTAAGTAAGGTACCACCTTGTCAACATGCAATGTCATTTAAACTTTGGTTGATAAAGTCAAGGAATTAGAGCTTGCCCAGATTACATAGAATTCATATGTAGGGCAAGCATGGGCTCCTTCCTACCCACAGAACTATGGGTAAATACCGACCACACATAATCTGCTAGTCTACATGAATAATCCAAACCATGTAGACTTGTTAACTGGGATGGGTACCTTAGGTATGCCTCCTCAAGCCACATATGGATATCTACAATAGGCGCTAGCTGGAAGTGCATTCTCAAATGCTATACCAGCCGGAAATGTGATGTTCCCTGGCTTTGCGCCTTTAACTCCATATCAAGGAAGTCAACCCCTTATATACACATGTATTCTAAATGTCAATAGGGGACATGTACACCTACCAACGCCCATATGGACAACCGCAGGGGATGTCATATACCCGCCAAATTTCTACGTTGTCCCATTTCAAGCAGCCCAATGCAACCCCCACCTCCCCAACAAGGGTCTTCAATGGTGGAAACATATGAAATGGGGACTTATTGTAAATATCTCAAAGAACCCCTAGATTTCTCCATTCGGGGCAAAGAATGCTCCCAAGACTCTTTCCGATATCCCAAAGTTCAAAGGGGAGGGTGATCCAAATGCCCACATCAAGGCTTATGCAATGGCCATTCGAGAGTTTCTCCCATGGGATGCAGTCGTTGCAAATATTTTCCCTAAGACACTTGAAGGTATTGCTCTCGACTAGTATTATAGGATACCGAAGGCTTCAATACACTCATTCAAACAACTCGTGTCAGATTTTATCAAAGATTTTGATATGAAAAATATTTTGCGAATAGGAATTAGAGAATTTCTTCATATCAAACAAGAACATAATGAGTCTGTAGCTCACTTCATTCAGAGGTGGCGACATGTTCTCTACTCTTTCGCAAGTGCTCCAAACATGGATCAAATAGAAATTTGTGATTTGTTCCTTCACTCCCTCAACAGAGAGACGAAGGAAGAGGTTCAAAAATTCCCACTAAGGAGCTATGAAGAGGTGTTAGAGGGTGCTCTTCGGATCGACCAAGTGGCCATTGACAGTGGTTGTAAGACCTATGGAGCAAATGGGAAGTTAGTCACTCATGTTCGAGCACTCCGGTTACTCCAACAACACAAATAACAATCAAGGACCAAAGATCCTTAATAAGAATCGTGGAGTCATGAGTGATGGTGTAACTGACCAGCCCAAAAATCCTAGTGTTGTTAATCCCATCAAGACAGTGCAACAAATAACAACAAAAATGGAAACAACAAGAGGAACAACAATTTCTCACCCTCGGTGAATGCTATGGATTTTAATCATCCCAACAACACTAATGTACCTTAGCCACAAAGACAAATGCCAACCCCAAGCTCTAGTCAATACCCCAACCAATTCCGTAACCAAAGTAATGGTTCCAAAGTGTTATTTATAATAGTCAACAACCAAACAACAACTGTGTATTGGACTAAAACAAGGGACTAAACAAAGGCCCTGAGATTACGATCCTAACCTATATTGCGGTTTCCATAGGTTCCGTGGGCATGACTCAAGAACCTATCGCGATTGTAATAAATTTTTGTAGAATTTTCCAAAAGACCAAAGACATTTGTTTGTTGAAACAGTTTTGGCCAACCCAATTGCACCTAGTCAAAACACCTATGTGGGACTAGTGTCTCCACAGAACACACTATTGGGAACATTTAGCAATCCTCTCCCCATGCATCCAAAGGATGGTAGAATAGATCCTAACAGTTCGAATAAAGGTATTATAATAGGGACTCATGATCACGAGGCCTCAAATTTGTCAAAACCATAGGTGGTGCATCCTTTGGATGGTCGTCAAAAAACAAAGATTGTAGGTTTGGTTGAGTTAGACGTTGAACCCCAAATTAACATTACAACAAGATCTAGAGACTATTCTTTGCAGCCAATCTTGATTTATCCAGTTGTGTCGAGATAGTGTTCATGACATGCTAAGCAAGCCAGTAGGAGCTTATGACTTGATCAATGATCTAACCAAGAAATTTTCACACATTTCCTTTTTAGATCTACTGAAGAATTCCCCTGCTCATCGAGCCACTATCTTAGAAGCGCTTGGTCTCATTCATTTGGCTAACATTACCCCTCCGACAAAGGCATAGATAAACCCTATAGAATTTGATGTTTTCCCTCTAGGGCATCCCGAAAGGGATATTAGGTTTGTATTTGACATAAGCAAGATGCCTACGGATGCTGATATAGCACGTAGAGGTGATCGGACTTGTTTTTACAGGTTTGGATCTACAACAACTATGTGAAGTGCACAATGATCGATGATGGGGCAGTAGTTAATATAGTCCCCTTCTCTTTTCTTCGAAGCTATGATATGGGGATACTAATTGATCCTTAACCCAAACACACTAAGGGGATATGATAGCCTCAAGGCAACCTCGATAGGAACCATAGTATTACTAGTTTCTCTTGGGCCCAAGATGGTACTCACAGAGTTTTATATTATAGATCAGAAACCAACTATAATATGATCTTTGGCCGTCCTTGGATCCACTTTGCATGAAAGAAATCCCCTCCACCCTATTCCAAGAAGTTATATTTTGCATTTACCAAAATTCTTTGTCAATCAAGGTGATCCAAAGCCCTTTGATATACATTTGGCCAAGTTGAAGAAAAAGCTAGGGTCCACTCTAAATTCGATCTTCCCATCAACCACTTAAACAAACCGGCAAACATGGTTCCAAAATAAAATTTGGTTCCCACAATGAATTATAAGTTACGAGGTTTGATCGAGGGTATTCGGTGGTCAAGGGTGAAAACATTGTTGTAGATACGGTATCATTAGGAACTATAGCAAAGATTGCTGAACTATTAGAAAAGGATTTTTCTATCCTTTTCCCCTTTGATTCCATCGATATGGGACATGCTTTGAGACTTAGTTCCCTTCCAGCAGATGAGGTTTGCATGGTAGATGTAACCGAGATAAAAGTAGAAATTACAAAGGATGACTCAACATGCATCTTCTTGAGTAGTTGTTGGAACCTCCATTTTGATGGATCCAAGTATTGCTTCAGCACTGGGGTAGGTGCAATCCTTACTTCGCCCGAAGGAAAGGTTTTACCTTTTCCTTTCAAATTGAATTTTGAATTCACAAAAAATGGGGCTGAATATGAGGCTCTCCTATTGGGTCTCATTGTAGCTAAGAGAATGGGAATCCTAAATATAAGGGTGTTGGGTAATTCACAACTACTCACAAATCAGATATTTAAGGTATACGAGAAGACTAGGCGTAACACTTGCAAATTTATAAAAATGTCGTATTGGGCCTAACTAAGGGGTTTGAATTTATATCAATCAAGGCCATTCTACATGAACAAAACCTTCTAGAAGACTCTATAGTGACTTCCACCTCATGCTTCACCCTAAGTAGTGATTTAGAGGACACCAACTTCACGGTTTCACTCCGCATTGAATATTTGATTCACAAAATGCCAGTAGCATCAATGTTGACATATGTGGAAGTTGAGGACCAACTTCACTCTTCGGACCCTGTCGATGGGGATGAATCAACTTTAACTTATTTAGAAAAATTGGCGGAGCTGCATCTTACTTGTCACGAGGTAGACCTTTCCCTAATTCCATGGTTTTCTTCTTATTTTGGGAATCCAATGATTAAGTCCTCTCGGGGAAAAGATCTTAAGACTTACAAGGTAGAAGAATTAGGGGACTTGGAGTTGCCACCAACCTCACCGAGTTTGAGGAGGGTAACGCCTCCTTAATTGAAGGGAACGATTGATATAAACATCAAAACAGAGGAGGAACCAAAAATCTTAAAACTAGGGTCCTCTTTAACTCCAGAGGAAGTAGAAATTCATACCCAAATCCTCAAGGAACATCGAAGCCTTCACATTCAGATTACAAGGAAATCATGAGAATTATACCACACATTGAATTTCATAATCTCGTCACTAAGCCGGACACCAAACCAATTAAGGTAAATCAAGACCTATGAAGCCAAAGGTGGCCTTATGGTAAAAGAAAAAGTAATGAAGCTTCTCAGGTAGGATTTATCAAGCCGGTTGATTATTCATGATGGGTATCTAACATTATCCCCATTCTCAAAAATAATGGAAAGATCCGTATTTACATAGAATTCCGGTACATCAAAAAGGCTTGTCCCAAGGGCGATTTCCGCCACCATCCATTAATGTTATCATTGATGCAACTAGATTTGAGTTGTTGTCCCTCATGGATGGGTTTTTAGGATATAATCAAATCAAAATCTCTACTGAGGATCAAGCTAAAACTACATTTATAACTCCTTGGGGAACCTATTGTTATGTCGTCATGCCATTTGGTCTTAAGAATGCTAGCGCTACATACCAATGAGCAATGACCTACATATTCCATTATCTTATTCATAAAATTGCCGAATCCTATGTATATGACCTACTAGTAAAGGCCAGGAAGTCTTTGTGATCACCAGAGGTGCTTCATAGCTTTCTCGCGTGCTTGATTGAGTATGGTGTCACATTGAATCCAAAAAATGTGTATTTGGTGTAACGGTGATAAGATCTTGGGTACATTATATCTTCACGAGGATTGATTTTGACTCGTCCAAAATTTGGGTTGCGTTTGAAATGGTTCCGCCATCGATGATATCTTGGTATTATATATTTTCTTGGGAAACTTAGTGTAATCCGAAGGTTCATCTCGACTTGACCTTTTCCTTTCATCCAATTAACAATTTGTTGAAGAAATATTATAGCATTGATTGGATGGAGGAATACGATTTGGAATTCGAGGTAGTTAAATGATTCTTGTTTTCCCCTCCAACACTAATGCCACCTAGGTCAGATCACCCTTTGATCTTATATTCATGGCCTACTGAGGACGCTTGCTTAGCCTATATGTTGGCTCGGGAGGACGACGATAAGTGATAACATGTAGTTTACTTTATCAGTCATATGCTACTTGATTATGAGACACCTTTGGACATAGGTAGAAAAATAATAGCTTGCCATAGTGTTCACAACCAAGTGCTTAAGACATTATATACTCAATCTAGAAACAAGGGTCATCATCAAGTTAGACCACTTACAAACATTCCTCATACAGGGATCCTTGTCTAAAAATGTTTAACGTTTCATTACATTAATGGGTGAGTTCGAGTTAACATTTGTAAATTTAAAGTACTTTAAGGGTCAAATTATTGTAGATTGGTTGGCCGATAATCCATTAGATGGGGGATTTGGTAGACTTATACTTTCCCGATGAGTGTGTATATTTCATTGAAACCAGGTCCCCTATCTCTGTATTCCCTTGGTACACTAACATCATCAATTTTATCATGGACCACACATACCCAGAAGGGGAAATGTCACAACAAAGAAGGTGGTTACACATAATTGCCACTAAGTATGTTATCCTGGAATAGGTGCTTTACCATAGATCCTTTGATGGAATGCTATTGAGATGTGTTGATGCCGAAGAATCTAAAAGATTATTTATGAGTCACATAGTGGGGTATGTGGGGGTCACTTCGGTGGCCATGCCACTACCCAAAAGATACATCGGATGGGCTATTTCTTTCCCACCCTCGAACATGATGTGGTAGAGTTTTTGCACAGATGCCGCAAGTGTCAAGATTTTTCCCACAAGATCCACATATCGGCACAAGCTTTACAACCAATCACAACTCCATGGCCCTTCTCCATGTGGGGCCTAGATCTGATAGGGAAATTATCTCCCTCATCAATGGATGGCCATAATTTCATAATCACGGCCAAAAATACTTTATCAAGTTGCTAGAGGCCATGCCCCTTACCACAGCTTCCTATCTCTCGTAATCGCTAAGTTCATCCTCAACCAGATCATTTGTAGGTATGGGGTGCCATAAGTCATTATTTTCGATAATGGCACGTATTTCAAAAATTACGAGGTGCATGAGTTATGTACAAAGTTCAAAATTTTCCATCACACAGAGCTTCTCTCTACTACCCTCAAAGCTAACGGATAAGCCGAGGCTACCAATAAGACTTTAAATTCCATTCTTATAAAAAACGTAAAGGAGAATAAAATAGATTGGCATCTAAATTTTTTTTTGACCTTGTGGGCCTATAGAGCATCGGTTAGAACACCAATAGGGGCAACCCCATTTTCCTTAGTATTCAGTGTTGAGGTAGTTCTACCACTCGAATTCAAAATACCCAGCCTCCGCATTTCACTACATGGGATCCTGGGAGAGGAGGGTTATCGAGAAGCTCATCTCTCCCAATTAGAAAGTCTTAACAAAGCTAGATTGAATGTTGAGCACCAGACACAGTGTGTATGCTGACCGCATGGCTTGGCAATACAATAAAAATTTATACAAATGTGAGATCTACAAAGGAGATTTGGTATTAAGACTCGATAGCCGAATAGACAAGAAGACCGGTGAGGGAAGAAAGTTCAGACCTAGGTGGTTAGGTCCATATCGAGTGGTGGAAGACTATAAAAATGGTGCATTCCACTTGTGTACTCTAGAAGGTGAGGATTTTAGTGAATCCGTAAACTCTCTTCACCTAAAGAGATACTACGCATGATCCATCAACATTCTCATATGTACATTATTGCATCTGCATTGCATTTTCATCTATTCATTCATTTTGTAAAAAGTGTGATCAAGGAGCTTATTCTTATAGCAATTCCTAAAAAATTCTGAAAATATTGGTAAAACATTCAAATCATGTCTCTTCAAATCTTCATTGTATCATCAATTGTTTCTATATCGCTTATCAATCCAAACAAGATAAGACAAAGTTTTGATAGTAACCATACCAAGGCCTGCATACTTGGTTCTACTTTTTGTCTCTTCTTAGGATAGGTGTCTTTTGTTCATGGTCTTTTCTAGAAACTTCATGGTGTCACATCTATCCCACATACATATCCTTGGAAATAAAAAAATTCTAAACATTTTTTCCAAATAAGTAAGTCAAATGCAAATCAATAGAAAAAAATTATTTTACACATTTCTTTTCCCTACCAACCTTCGGTGTTGAGCTTGCGTCTCTTACTAGTGACGTAGGGTTGGGAAAGGAAGGAAATGCCCTTACTCGCCTATGCTTTGTCCATGGTGATAAGCCCATGCTTCCTATTGGTAGCATGGGGCAAGGTGTAGGGGGTCTCTTTGACAAACCTGAAAGTCATAAACAATTAAATCGATTACTGTGAAATCCTAAGTCAAAACAAAGTGAATTAGATGTTTAAAATTCCAAGATAATTCAAAACCATAAAAACCATATTTTGTCAACCAAGTGTTCATATGAGGATCCAAGTCTAGATAAACTACAAAGCAATTCACATTCTAAACTATGAGGTAGCATGAGTAGGGTAAGGTTGTAGCATCCCAATTTGGTTATGTCAAACCTCTTTCTTTCTCTCATCACTATCATTCAACAAATTTCATGGCTTGTGCCCTTTCTAACTCTTGGTGTTGAGCCCTCGCATCTTACTAGTTATGTGGGGTTAGGAGTGGGACAAGCATATCTATTTATCATATCATTATATCATCATGTTTTGTCAAGACAAATATGAAAGTATTGAAGATTGCAAAAGAAACTAAGTTTAAAATCACATTGTGTTTGCATCATCATATATTAGCATTATGAAATACAAAAAGAAATCATTCTGTTATCATTTCACATCCATTGCATACATTTTGAAAAGCATAGAAAAGCAGAAATTCTAAACATCTAGAGTACACATGAGAGATAAGCCAAAGAGATTCAACTCGGATACAATGGAATGCCAAACCAAAAATAGAGTTTGTATATATCATAGTGGATCAAGTTTGTATACAATGTCATCATGCACTAGGCATGGTAAAAAATGCTTGCAATGAGCCTGAAACATACAAAAAAATCGTATAGTGTCAAAAAAATGGTATCAAACAATAAAGGCTCAATGACCTGTCAATCCTTGTGGGATCCCTCAGATGGTGCGTGACCACATTTGGGCTCCTTCTCGCGGCTGCGATTTAAATTGAGAGTGTCTTGAATGGTGTGAGTGCTCATGGTGGCGCTCAATGCCCGTAGCCTCACTATGAGAATGGCTTTGCCTCATCAAGTGCTTGGTAGTCTTGTATCCAGCTATTATGGTACGAAGGGAGGTCATTATCTCCATAACCTTCCAGATAGGAGAGAACACGTCACTATGTGGACCGACAGCGAAGGGCTACCCTGAATCAACAGTCAACTCACCTGGGTCTTCCCCAAAGGGATCAATAGGGTATCTACACATACCCGATGAATGAGCTCTCGCCACTCATGTGCGGATGCTGCAAAAATAAAAAGAAGAGATAGTGAGCTAAGAGAAAACCAAAGAACACAAATAAAAAGAGAATGCTAAACTAAACATGTAAAAATCAATAGACAAATTTGAGAAAGGAGTATTGAACATACTCATGTCTCCGAGGCATCCATGTGGGATCGGTGGGCTCCTGTGGCACGGCCATTGGTGGCTATGAAGCCTCCCAAATCTGGAGGAAAGGTGCTTTCTAATCAAAGATTCATCATCCCCTCCAAGTGTCTCCTTCGAGACTAGAGTCTCTCTCTCCGTGCTCTCCTCATATACTACTCTGAGGATCTCCTGAGTATCATGCCACTCCGGGTCACTGTCGGCCCCTCCAAAGGTCTAGCCCCTCATCCTCCTCTCCGACTGACTCCCCCTCTATATCATCTCCCGCATCCTCCTTAGAGTCGAAGTCTAGATTGATTGGCTCATCCTCCTCCCCATTGTGAGAATGATTTTCCCCAATCTAAATTAAAGGTCGCTTGAGGAGCACCACTGCCAGCAGAGCCTAAACTATGTGCCTAACTTAAATAGGCACACCGGGGGGTAACAACTATCTAACCAAGATCTCCTCTAGGACCTCTTCATGCCTCCTAAATAGTCTTGTAAATGGGAGCCACTGGAGGAAGCATGACAGGGTATGGAAGATCGAACTGCTTGTGTACCCGGTCAAAGGGGTGAATCTCTAGTCTCCCGACTCTGTCAGCTAGCTAGCTCGTGGAAGAACAAGCTACCATCATCGTAGTCTCCTCACCCCATATCCCTGCCATGTCTTGATAGGGTCTAGTTGTCATGTCGATGTAGTCAAGGACGCCACCGACTCGATGTGTGGATTCCAAAGCACTAACATGCTGTCCCATCTAGCTACCTGGATAGCCTCTAGATTTGATACCTGTACCCCCTGCCATACGAGATGAAATGCTCATAGACCCAACTCATAACCAGAGTGGGGTGGCTCAAGGACTGTCCCTACAATCTGACAATTTGTATATAAGTCATGGTATGTGGTCCCCAGAATATCTACTCCCTAGGCATACTTACGGCCATGAACCTTGATCTGTGCAATCATGGGGGCCCAATAGTATAAGAGTGTATCCCCTTTAATGATGGCTCTCCGAAGGATAGGAATGGGAGTAGTATCAATGGACCAAACCTTCATTTCCTTCTTCGAGTCAGATGAGATAATAACATCTTCCATGTATGTATCCCGATGTGTCATCATGGCCTTGGACCCCGCTATCACCAATGTAAGTTTCCTACCAAGTATTGGGAGTTTAAGAATGCGGTAAACATCCTCCAGAGTGATGGTCCACTCCCCCTTGACACCTGGGAACTGGAAAGTGTTCTAGTCCACATCTTAGTAAGAGAATAAGTCAACAAAATGTGACTTACTGGAGCAACATGGGGTACTCATGTTATCCGCCAAATGCATTCCCCTTTGTAAAAGATTCGTCTCATCTGTGTCAACCGATCTAAAATCCCTGGGAAACAATCACAATCTCTCTCAAATTTAGCGTATGTACTATACCTTCTTCTGCATCCACCAAAACATGATAAAATAACAAGTTAGTAAAGTACATCACATGATAAGCTCATCAAAAACATAGTAAACTCTCAAAAATCCAAAAAAAAGTCAAGTTTCAAGCATTTTTTGACGTTTTGTCCAAAACCGCCACCCAGTGGGCGGTAGTTCGACGACCGCCACTGTGCTTTGGGCAGAGATCTTGAACCAATTTTCAAAACGCACCCTTAACCCTAGAAATGACTAAAAATGTTAAAATTTACCATTTTCGACAAAATAAAAGCATTCCCTATGGGATCCCCCTAAGGACGCATTCAAAACAAGAAATTTTGAGAATCTTCTCCCCTGGGTGAAATTTTTAATGTTTTAAATTTTAGGGTAAAAAGAAAATGAGGAAATAACTAACCCGAGAATGCATTGGATGATCTCTAGCTCACGAAGGAATGATCACGATCTCAAAGATGAAATTATTGGTTGTATTCTCATCAAGAATGGTCACCGTAAATCCAGAGCTCCAAATCAATCAAACTAACCAAATCAACAATGCACAAATGAATTGAGAAATGAGTTTGTTTTGATATATAAATATATGTTATTTCTAACTTTGTTTTGAGTGTGTTTGCTTATAGGAATGGAGCGTTGGTGTAGGTATATTTTCTGACCTTGCACAAATGGTATGTCTTCTTGTCATTTTGATTTAGTGTTTATTTGTCGATATTTTATCTATCTGCACTTGAGTATTTTCCCTCTTTTGCAGGTGACAGGAATTTGGATGATGACCCTTCGACACATGGGCATGTCAAGTATAGCTTCTAACTCCCCATTTCGGGAACACCATACTCGGACTCTATGTTTTATGCCTCTTTCATGGCTAAGACACTTCTCCAAGGGGGAAATATGTACACACCCAAAATTGCATGTGCTAAATTTTGAGGAAAATAGTTATAAAAGTCCCTAGTGATGATTCAAAATTATTTTAAGAAGGTGTTCAAGCTCCAAAAACCCATTCACAGCATATATATGTAGCATAGACAGCCTTACTTAACTTTTACTTGCATTTTTCCATCTTCCCCCTTCTTTCGTGCTTGTTTTGGAATTAAGTGTTGGAACTGCCACCCTGGATGGGCAAAGTGGTTTGTAAACTGTCACCACCAGTCCGGCACTATGATAATTCTTCACCGGGAACTCCTCGTGCTATGATTATTTACTAATGCACAGCCTTTAGTTTGGTGGATGTAATCTGGAAACAAAACAACAACATAACACAAGAATACCATCAACTATGATAAAACGAAATGATGAAAAATCTGAAATATCAAAGTAAATTATAATATTAACATGAAATTTTTATAATCTCACCCATGAGGTACTTCAAGTGTTATTGACTTCACTTGCGTTTCACCAAGACTATGGGAGAAACTTTACAATTACACCTCTTAATGGCTTCTTCAACACACCTTTAAACTGATGGCTTCCTTTGCACACTTCCTACAATATTTGTCACTACTTCCTTCTATGCTAAATGAGGGGGGTGGCCTCTCTATTTATAGAACTTCCGGGCTTATCCATCTTATCTCTAAGATAGGATAAGAAATCCACTGACGAATCATATTCCATACCTTAACTCTTATCTCGTACATGTAAGCTTATCTCGTACATGTAATCCAGCCTTTGGAGGAATATTTCAACACATTTGGTGACTCCACCTCATCAAAAACCCATCTCTGAAGTTACAGACCTTCTCCCATCCATTTTCATCCATTTTTCTTTCCGCGTATTCTATCTTCTTGCATCCCATGAAGTTGTGCGACCATGACTTCATTTCCCTCTTGGAACTTACACTTGCTAAGCGAATAAGTGAGTGTAGTCCACCTCCAATGTATTTCATGACTCCTCCAGATCAATATTATGATCAGATTCAGAACCATTGTGCTTACCCATATGAGCAGTGTCAAAGCTAGTTTGGATATGGAGCTTATCAATAATGGGGGGACATATAATGGTAACAGTTACATGGAGAATGTTGGTTTGCTAAGAAGATTCAAAGAATTTAGGCTAGCATGGTGCATTCCAGGGCTATAACTCACATGAAAGCATTCAAGATTGGTTGCAAGGCACCTTGTCCATGGGAAGGCCCTTTTCCAAGACATTATAGCCCATAGGAGAAGCTCGACTTCATGGTTAAGATGCTGCCCCAACTTGTTGGGTGAGGAGATAGAGTCCTACGAGCTTGGTGCCTGAAAACCTTGTCAATGGGTAAGTCCACCACCTCATAGCTTTTCTTTTACTCTTCCCCAATCAGTATCATCATAGCAATGTCATGAGTATAGCTTCCCATCTGCTACCCCGAGTGTTGATTTCCCTTATCCATCTTCTAATCTTCCATCTCATTTCATTTCCTCTTCCCTCTTTCCTTCCAAATCCAAGTCCCCTCCATAACATCCAAAGGAAATACCTTCCCCCACCACAGATAAATAAATAATTAGTGGAGACCCCACCCACTACTCCTACTCTCCCAAGTCCATGTCAGGGAGAGACTCCAAAAACCAGTCAAGGAGAGCAGCAAGAAAAAGAGCCAAGAAAAGAAGAAATGATCAAAATATTGGTAAGCTTGGCTCTCAGGTTTGGGATTACAAAAATCCCCTTGATGGTTAAACCTTCAGAGGAGGCGGGGTCAGACCACAAGTGGTGGCAATTGAGTTTGCAGCAGAAGAAGAACAAGAACAAGAGGAAGAAGATCAACAGATCCATATGCTCTGAATGTAGTGTCCATAATGGAACTTTTTCTAAAGAGAATGTTGATCTAATCCAAGCTGCACAACCAGTCAAGAGAGAGGAAGAACAACCAGCTCCAAGTCCCATTGAAGAGGAGTAGCTGGAAGAGATCAAATCAGAGTTGAGGCCACTTGATGAAGAAAGCATTATCGAATATTTTTTCTTTCATTTGAAGGACCTGATTTGATTGATGAATCCATGATGGAGGAGAGCTATCAAGAAGACCTTTCGCCCCAAATAGTCCTCTAGAGCAGTGGATCAAAGATTTTGATTTGACAAATTTCATGCTAGAGGAAGAGGCTATCCAAGAGCAAGTCAGTCTTCAGAAACAACGGAGGAGTAAAGAAAAGAGCACAAGGATCCCATCTCTCCCACGTCATTCACCTAGGAACGTCTGCAGGAAGACCCCATCCTTGGAATTGAAATTCAGAACCATGGGCACATCCATTAGATCAGACCATGCCCAATCAGGTACTTGGCTTCATTCAAGCCAAGGGAGAAGCCAAAACCAGTGATGCCCACTTCATGGTGTGAGGATGAGTATCAAAGCACCAAGGGTCACCATCAACACCTTCAGGAGTCCAATGCCAATAAAGTCATCATTAGCATATGAAGAAATTTGAGCAAGAATGATAAGGGATCTAATGTCAAACCATCTTTATAAAAAAGACTTGTTAGAAGTATAATGTACTCGAAGACAACTAAGCTTGATATTATGTATGGATTTATCCTTATATCAAGGTTCATGGATTATCTAAAGGACTCACATGAGAAACTTGGGAAATAAATTCTTGGATATATAGATGTAACAACCATATGTGACATTTTATATGAACCATGTGATGATTTTCGGTTAATTGAAATTATTAATAATGTTTTTAGGCAGCATAGATGATTAGAAGAGTGCATTTGGATATTATTTTCAATTTGAATAGGTTGCGAGTGTCATGGGATTCCAAGAAGTATTGCATTGTCACCATTTTATTAGTAGAAATAGAGTATTTGAAAGCCACTTTTTAGCATATCAAGCAAGTATGGATGTCGATTTTTAGATGCTTTACATGATCAAAAAGAGGCAACATAGATTTTTTGTAAAGAAAAAATTCATTATTATATTGTCAAGGAATCATGTCTTTCACAAGCAAAGAAGATATATTGATAGTAAGTATTATTTCATTAAAAGATTGGAAATAATGATAAAATCTATTTAGAACTTTCTAGATTTGAAGATCAGTTTATCAATATATTCCCTAAGGAATTATGAAAAGTTATCTTTGAGTATCTAAGAGATTATCTATCTGTTGTAAAAATGGGATGTCAACATTAAGGGAGAGTGTTGGAAATGTTTTAACTTCTCCCATCTACCTACATAAAATCTTGACATCTTGCAAGCAATTGTAATTTTGAATTTGTAAAAGGAAGGATAATTTTGTAAATAATGCTAATAGGTTTTCTATCAAGAAAAATATTTTTTTAGGAAATTAGTGCTTCATGGTTTATTTTGAGTGATATATATTTATAATAAGCTTGTTGTGAGGTATCCGACTTGTATAACCATGTCACTAATATAAGAGTGGAGAGATAAAATTGGAAAATTATCTTGGCTTGAATCCTCTTCAATAGGATGTTTCAAAATATAAGTATTAAGCTTACATATTGTTATAACCCTGCATGAATTGAAGAGAAGATGTGAATGTTTTATGTTTTGATACTCGTAAATCTGGTTCAGCCGTGTCATTTGGTATCAAAGAAGTATGATCATATTGGAGGAGTAGTATATTTGCGCAGGTGGTTTCAATTATTGTTTGTTTCATTGATGAGTTTTATTTTTTAGGAAACCAAAAATTATGCGAAATGAGTATGCAAGAAAGTAGAATAACAAATTAACAATTTATAGAGATAGAGAAAAATTAAATATACAAAATACCAAACATACAAGAGACAAACACTAGATTTACGTCAGTAAAACCTCGGGTCGAGCTTAGGGAAACATCCATGGTGCAAGATATCAAGATTTATTAACTCAAGATGAAAATATTACATACAAATTCATTATGAGAAACTTTAGATCGCAAATATATATATATACATACATACATACATACACACACACATACATACATACATACATACATACATACATACATACATATATATATATATATATATATGTATATATATATATATATATCTATAGTATATATATATATATATATACATATATATATATATATATATATATATAAATATAGATATATATATATATATACATAGATATATATATATATATATATATATATATATATATATATGTATATATATATATATATATATGCCTAATCGAGAATAGTACAAATAGGATTCCTCCTCCTCAAAATACAGCGGAAAAACACCATTAAGATTTTCCTTTCATAAAATAGAAATGGTAGAATTTTTTGAATTTTTCTTTCTAGAAACAAGGGATTGACTCCTTCATTTTTTCTCCCTCGAGGCCCCGTCATGGGAGTCTCAATAACATGTCATTGCCCCCTGGACCCCCTATGACAAGAAATGAGGTGGGGGGGAACACCCCACACCCCCTTTAATAAGTGAGGTACAAACCACCCCACAAGGGGATCCAAAATTTAACTTTTTTGGAACATATCTAACAATCTCCTCCTTCACAAAAAATCCACTTTATATCGTACATGACTAACTCATCATCTTTTCTGCAAGTCAAGAGAAGCCAAACAACATTTTATCTTCTCTAATAGTACTTTTTTGTGAACATATCAGCAAATTTTCTGTGGTGTGGATGCTTTCCATAGTTACTGTCCCTTCATCAATAACATGTCTTAAAAAAATATACTTAACTACAATATTCTGTCTTACTATGATAAGCCAGATTCTTAGCCAAATAAATAGCACTTTTATCGTCACACAATACCTTCATCTTCTATTGATCTCTTCTAAACTCATTCAATAATCATTTTATCCAAATTGTCTCTATGAAAAGCATGATAGGTAACTACATATTCTTCCTTAGTTGTTGACACAACAGTAATTGTCTGAAGCTTTGACATCCAACTGATAGGACTACCTTCAAGTTTAAAAACATAAACACAATTTGATCTTGTTTTATCTAAATCACCTACAAAATCCGAATAAAAATATCCACATTGAATCACCAACATTATTATAGGTGATACAATAATCACTTGTGCCTCACAAGTAGTGAAACTCAACTTAACTATTGACCAATGTTCTCTACCTGGATTTTCCATAAATCTACTAATAAATCCAAGTGCATGTACATACTATAGAATACATTAAACTTTGTATTGCACACTAGCATATGGTACATGAGACATATATTCCTTTTCTTCTTCTTCTCTAGAACATAAAATTGAAGAAATTTTGAAATGGGAAGTAAAAGAGACTTTAACTAGTTTCACATCTTCCATGCCAAATCTGGTTAGTATCTTTTCTAGATACTTATGTTGTGATAACCAAAGCTTACCATTTATCTTGTCTCTATGTATCTACATGCCTAAGATTTGTTTTTGTACTCATATATCTTTCATATCAAATGTCCTAACCAAATGAACCTTTAAATTATTGATTTCTACCATGATTTTTCTTGCTACAAGCATATCATCAACATACACTACTAATATAATGAATAAGACATCATCCAAAAATGTGAAATAAACACAATGGTTGTAATCAATCGTTAGAAAAAAATCTCTCATCATGAAAGCATCAAACTTGTTGTACCTTTTCCTGGGTGACCATGTCAGGCCATCAGATGATTTCCTAAGCTTGCAAATTTTTTTCTATTTTGTTGAAATCCTTTAGGTTGTTCCATATATATATCCTCTTCCAAATCTCCATGTAAGAATGTTGTTTTAACATCTAATTTCTCCAAATCCAAATCAAGTAAAGAAATTAGTGCTTATACTACTTGAATTGAAACAAGTTTAACAACTGATGAAAATATTTCATGAAAATCAATACCTTATTTCTGTGCAAATGCTTTATTACAGCCTAGCCTTGAACCTTTCAACTTTTTCATCTACACCTATCTTTCATTTTCAAACCCATTTGCAACCATCCGGTTTTCTACCTTTTGAAGTTCTACTAGGTCCCATGACTGTTATTTTCCAACGCATCCATATCCTCCTATGTTGCTCTTTTCCATTTGAAACTATCCACATCTTCCAATTATTCACGATAACAATTAGGTTATCCATCATTAGAAATCAAAGCAATTGAAATATTGGGACCATACTTACTAGGAGGATGTTTAACACGTGTAGATCTCCAAACTGGTTGTGGAGGTGTTTCCTCATGTTGTTGTGACCTCCATATTAAATGCTTAGGTGTTTCCTCGAGATTTTGTGAATCTTCAACATCTTTAACATCTGTAAATGATTTTTTTCATTATTTTTAGTATCTAAAGATGGCTGAATTTCAACCTTCACATTTTTTTATGTTGAGGTTCTTGTTCTTCTTTGATTTCAACATCTAATTTTAGGAGACAAGTCTCCTCAAAGTATACATTTCTGCTAATGATGACTTTTTGGGTAGTATAATGTATGCAATTACGAGTATCAAAGCACCAATGGTCACCATCAAAGGTCTAGCCCCCTCATCCTCCTCTCCGATCGACTCCCCCTTTGTATCATCTCCCGCATCCTCCTTAGAGTCGAAGTCAGATCGATTGGCTCATCCTCCTCCCCATTGTGAGAATGATTTTCCCCAATTTAAATTAAGGTTGCTTGAGGAGCACCAGCTTCCCGCAGAGCCTAAACTATGTGCCTAACTTAAATAGGCACACCAGGGGTAACAACTATCTAACCAAGATCTCCTCTAGGACCTCTTCATGCCTCCTAAATAGTCTTGTAAATGGGAGCCACTGGAGGAAGCATGACAGGGTATGGAAGACAGAACTTCTTGCGTACCCAGTTAAAGGGGTGAATCTCTAGTCTCCCGACTGTCGGCCTAGCTAGCTCGTGGAAGAACAAGCTACCATCATTGTAGTCTCCTCATCCCATATCCCAGCCATGTCTTGATAGGGTCTAGTTGTCATGTCTCGATGTAGTCAAGGAGGCCACCGACTGATGTGGATTCCAAAGCACTAACATGCCTGTCCATCTAGCTATCTGGATAGCCTCTGGATTTGATACATGACCCCCCTGCCATACCAAATGAAATGCTCATAGACCCAACTCATAACCAGAGTGGGGTGGCTCAAGGACTGACCCTACAATCTAACAACTGTATATAAGTCATGGTATATGGTCCCCAGAATATCTACTCCCTAGGCATACCTATGGCCATGAACCTTGATCTGTGCAATCATGGGGGCCCAATAGTATAAGAGTGTATCCCCTTCAATGATGGCTCTCTGAAGGATAGGAATGGGAGTAGTATCAATGGACCAAACCTTCATTTCCTTCTTCAAGCCAGATGAGATAATAGCATCTTCCATGTATGTATCTTGCTGTGTCATCATGGCCCTGGACCCCGCTATCACCAATGTAAGTTTCCTACCAAGTACCGGGAGTCCAAGAATGCGGTAAACATCCTCCAGAGTGATGGTCCACTCCCCCTTGACACCTAGGAACTGGAAAGTGTTCTAGTCCACATCCTAGTAAGAGAATAAGTCACACAAAATGTGACTGATAGGAGCAACATGGGGTACTCATGTTATCCGCCAAATGCATTCCCACTGTAAAAGATTCGTCTCATCCTGTTTCAACCGATCTAAAATCCTGGGAAACAATCACAATCTCTCTCTGCTCTAGCGTATGTACTCCACCTTCTTTTGCATCCACCAAAACATGAGAAAAGAGCAAGTTAGTAAAGTACATCACATGATAAGCTCATCAAAAACATAGTAAACTCTCAAAAATCCAAAAAAAGTCAAGTTTCAAGCATGTTTTGACATTTTGTCCAAAACCGCCACCCAAAGGCGAAGGCGATAGTTCGGCGACCGCCACCTTGCTTTGGGCGGCGGTCTTGAACCAATTTTCAAAACGCACCCTTAACCCTAGAAATGACCAAAAATGTTAAAATTGACCATTTTCGACAAAATAAAAGCATTCCCTATGGGATCCCCCCCTAAGGACGCATTCGAAACAAGAAATTTTGAGAATCTTCTCCCCAGGTGAACTTTTTAATGTTTTAAATTTTAGGGTACAAAAAGACAAATGAGGAAATAACTAACCTGAGAATGCATTGGATGATCTCTAGCTCACGAAGGAATGATCACGATCTCGGCATGAAATTATTGGTTGTATTCTCATCAAGAATGGTTACCGTAAATCCAGAGCTCCAAATCAATCAAACTAACCAAAATCAACAATGCATAAATGAATTGAGAATTGAGTTTGTTTTGATATATAAATATATGTTATTTCTAACTTTGTTTTGAGTGTGTTTGCTTATAGGACTGAAGCGTTGGTGTAGGTATATTTCTACAGCCTTGCACAAATGGTATGTCTTCATGTCATTTTGATTTAGTGTTTATTTGTCGATATGTTATCTATCTGCACTTGAGTATTTTCCCTCTTTTGCAGGTGACAGGAATTTGGATGATGACCCTTCGACACATGGGCATGTCAAGTATAGCTTCTAACTCCCCATTTCGGGAACACCATACTCAGACTCTATGTTTTATGCCTCTTTCATGGCTAAGACACTTCTCCAAGGGGAAATATGTACACACCCAAAATTGCATGTGCTACATTTTTAGGAAAATAGTTATAAAGGTCCCTAGTGATGATTCAAAATCCTTTTAAGAAGGTGTTCAAGCTCTAAAAACCCATTCACAAAGATATATATTTAGCATAGACAGCCTTACTTAACTTTTACTTGCATTTTTCCATCTTCCCCCTTCTTTCGTGCTTGTTTTGGAATTAAGTGTTGAAAGCGCCACCTGGATCGGAGTGGTTTGTCAAAGCTGTCACCACCAGTCCGGCACTATGATAATTCTTCACCGGGAACTCCTCGTGCTATGATTATTTACTAATGCACACCTTTAGTTTGGTGGATGTAATCGGAAACAAAACAACAACATAACACAAGAATACCATCAACTATGATAAAACGAAATGATGAAAAATCTGAAATATCAAAGTAAATTATAATATTAACATGAAATTGTTACAATCTCACCCATGAGGTACTTCAAGTGTTATTGACTTCACTTGCCTTTCACCAAGACTATGGGAGAAAATTTACAATTACACCTCTTAATGGCTTCTTCAACACACCTTTAAACTGATGGCTTCCTTTGCACACTTCCTACAATATTTCTCACTACTTCCTTCTATGCTAAATGAGGGGGTGGCCTCTCTATTTATAGAACTTCCAGGCTTATCCATCTTATCTCTAAGATAGGATAAGAAATCCACTCTAACGAATCATATTCCATACCTTAACTCTTATCTGTACATGTAAGCTTATCTTTTAAGATAAGATAAACCTTATCATTTTACATGGGTTCCACATTTTTAGACTTTTTACAAATAAAATACACAAAATATTTATGACCTCACTCCTTGTCCTTATTACCAATATAATATTTCTAATTCCTAATCATGTAGACCCTACTTCTCTAATTACCCAAACTTTGACATTTTAACATTACCGAACCACTTACAACAAATATTTACTTTTTACAACATTCCTATTATACTTTGACTATTACCGTACTATACATTATTGGCGGCATCGTAATGGCATCACTGTTATCTTCTATTAGACGCTACTACTAATTATACTTAACAACATCCTATTCCTAATATATACATTAATGAAATAGAAATTATGGAGGAAAATTTTAGTGTCGACATCTTCCCCCTTCCTAGCTTCTACTCCGTCCTCGGAGTAGACTCTTCTGGTGCTTGGAAAATCTTCAACTTGTCATGGTTGACCCATTTCGTAATGGGAGTGTCATCCAATTCCTCCGGTTAGTACGTACCATTTTCATGCACATTTCTGCTATTTTGTAGGACCCCATCCATTTTGGAATAAATTTTCTTTGTCTTCTTTTTTTGTATCTAGAATCATATACTAGAACCAAGTCATTCACATGAAATGGAGACCACTGGATCTTTTGATCAAAGTATTCCTTCTACTTCATTTTCTTCTTATGGCTTGTATCCTTTGCTATTTCCCTCATTTCCTCTAGCAAATGAAGATGTACCAACCTTTCTTTTACTGAATCACTTTCATCCATCCTTTCATTTTTCATAACTCTCACAGTGGGAATATCAAACTCAATAGGAAGAACTGGATCAATGCCATAGGCCAACTGAAATGGGGAGTATCCTATTGCTAACTTTGATGTTGCCCTATATGCCCACAATGCTGCATGAATCCTTTTATCCCATTTATGTACCTGCAAGGCTACATCTTTTGCTAGAATTTGACATAACACAAAATTTGTTCGTTCCACCTGTCCATTTATGCTTGTCTTGTATGTTGTTGCCTTCCTGTGCTTAATAGAAAACTTATTAACAAGGGCTTCTACCACCTCATTAATGAAGTGGCTTCCTTGATCTGTTACAATTTCTAATGGACAACCAAATCTGGTGACAATGCGTTCATATATGAACCTTGCCACTTCATCCATGGAAGTTATTTTCAATGGCCTAGCTTCAACCCACTTGGTTAAATAATCTGTGGCAACTACAATATACTTATTTTGGCGTGAGGTAGTTGGAAGTGGACCTACAATATCTATTCCCCACTTTTCAAAGGGACCAAGTGGAAGAATAGGGCATAATGGAGTTGATGAAGTCTTACGGTTACCATGTGTTTGACAAATATCACATGTCTTACAATAATTATAACAATATTTAAAAAGAGTGGGCCAGTGATAACCTGCATCCAAGATCCTTCTTGCTGTAAGTTGTCCAGAGAAGTGCCCTCCACATGTACCATTGTGGAATTCTTCTAGCAGTTCCTTCCCTTGATCACGTCCAACTACCCTCTTGTACTATCCATCAGGTCCTATTTGAAATAATACTCCATGCAGAATAGAATATGGACGACTGGCTTGAGTAATCTTTCTCTTGGTCTTTGCATTGTCACCATTAAGAAACTTGAATTCATTCAGATAATTCCAAATATCTATGTATTCACTAGGGATTGTGTCAATGGATAACAATGTTGCATCGGGGAAATCATCATCATCACAAGATGATCCTAAACCATCATAGGCTCAAGAGAGTGCATCTGCATTGACATGCTTCTTTCCTAGCCTATCTATAATATCAAATTCAAATTCTTATAGAAAAATTATCCATCTTGCTATCCTCCCTGATGGGTTAGGCTTATTTACAATATATTTTAGAGCCTGATGATCTATTACAACTAGAAAATTTTTCCCTAGCAAGTAATTTATAAACTTCTTTACAAAGAAAATGATAGCCGAGCTTCTTTTTGATTCTACAATATAATTTACGTCAACAATGCTCATTTTTCTGCTCCCAAAGTAAATTGGATGTTCATTCCCATTTTCATCCTTTTGACTCAAAGTACTTCCTAGTGTTGCATCCGAGGCATCGGTGTACACAATGAATGGATTGCTCCAACTGGATTCTTCAAAACAGTGAAGACACCTGGGGCTTCCTTCGATTTTCCAAAAGCTTCATGAACCTTATTTCCTGGTTCATAACTAACATCCTTATTCAAGAAGCTCAAGTTATCGTGGTTGTGCAATCTTTGAGAAATTCTTGATGAACCTTCTAGAGTAACCCACATGGCCTAAAAATGATCTCAACTTACTTCTATTCATAGGAAATGGTAAATCTTTGATTTTTGAAACTTTATCAGGATCAGTACCAATACCATCTCTGGATACAACATGCCCTAACAAAATGCCTTTAGAACATCCAAAGACACACTTTGTAGGGTTTAGTGAGGCTTGTGCTTCATCTAACCTTTGAAATGTTGTCTCCATCTGGTGTGTCTGGTGGTCCAACTTGCTCCCATAGATGCAAAAATCATCCAGAAATACTCTGACGAAGGTCCCAATGTAGGGTTCAAACACCCTATTCATCAAACGCTGGAATGTTCTTTGGAGAATTACACAACCCAAAAGGCATAACTCTATAAGCAAACGTTCCCCAAGGAGTGGTGAACGTGGTCTTGGTGATCTTTTCTCTGCTATACGAACTTAGTTGTAGCCACTATATCCATCAAGCAAAACTATAGCACTCTGGCCACTACTTTGTCCAAGATCCGATCCGAAAATGGAAGAGGGTAATGATCCTTCTTTGTTGCCTTATTGAGCTTCCTGTAATCAACACAAATGCGTAGCTTCCCATTTTTTTTATTGAGATAACAATGGGAGAAACCCATTCGAATTCTCCATAGCAAATATGAATCCCGCATCAAGCAACTTATCTATTTCTTCTTTTACGGTCTTGGAAAAATTAGGATTCATTCTAAATGGCATTTGCTTTATGGGCTTAGCACCATCTACCACTCAATAGAATGTTCTACCCAACTTACTTGACAGAGTTCCTTCTAATCAAAAGTGAATAGGTGTATGTACCTTCGAAAGAGCCGGAGGTAGGATTCCTTCTCACTCTCCATCACAAAGATCACCAATCTTTATTTGTTGGAGACGATCATCAACTTCTTCTTGAGATAATTTTATGGGGTCATGAGTTGGTGATGGAAGGATATCCATGACTGAAACATCAACCTCACTTTCTTCATCTTCGGTGTCCACTTCACTGGTACAAGAGTAATCGGAGGATTTCCAATCATCGGTTTCATCACTTGAATCCACAGTTCTACTTTATGATGTCGAGGATCACATTTATCTTCACCCTCTCTCTACCACGTCCAAGTGTCATGAAACCTTCATTCCAGTAGTTTCTTGCATGAACTCTCCTTAGCCATGGTCTTCCCAGCAGCATTGGGTATGCAACAGTACCATTTTTCATCACCTGAAAGTCTACCACACATACAACACCCATAATGAGATATTTCCACATTTGAAACTACACCTTCTGGTTTAGTTTTTCCCTTATTTAATGACCTTAACATAAGTGTTGAAGGGCGATCAATTTTTAACCCCAACATATTCATTACAGACTCGGTCATTACATTAACTACAACACCTCCATCAACTAAGACATCATGAATTGAAATACCATTACATAATACTTTAGCTTGTGGAGTTTAGGGATCCGCTCTACCTCCAAAATAGGGACCTCAACCTCCTTTCTTCGTTGAGCATTGAGTCCACTTCGCAGCTCCCACCTCTTCTCAAAAGACATAGCCAAGAGTTGACCATATGTAATATTTACAGGCCTTTTGGACAGATCTTCCAAGATGGAGTATGGTCCTTGCCCTCGTGAAATCAGAAAATCCCGCACATCCAACTTTCTTCTCCTATGTTTCTTACTAGTTTCTTCTTTAATCTTCTTAGGATCATTTCCATCTTGATTATCTTTTTCTTTCTTTCTTTTTGTTACAAACACGTCTACTTCATTATTTATGCTCTTATCTACTACATCAAAAGAATTCACAGGTGCTTTTCCTTTATCATTATCTCCTTTACCAGATGTAGAAGCTCTATCTGGACAATTATACTTATAATGACCCTTTTTATAACAACCATAACATACAACTTTAGAAATATTTCTTTTTGGACCTCTATCTCCTCCCTGAGAACTAAATTCTTTTCTTGAAGAAGATTAATAGTTAACTGACCCATCTTTTTGAGCAGATCTTCATACTCAGTAGATGTACTAGGAGAAATATTTGTGCTCACCGGGAGTGGTTGTGGATTCTGGACCAAAGGTGCTAGTGTAGGCTCTACTTTAGCAACAATTTCTTTGGGCTCCTCTTCCATGCTTTCTTCTTGCCTTCTTGCAATCTCCTTTGCTTGTTCAATGGTAGCTAGGTGGTCATACTTCACTCGTTGTCTGATCTCTGGCTTCATCCCAAGAATGAAGTGCTTACAGAGGATATTATCCATGCCATTCATCAACCCATCCGCTAATCCTTCCTTCCGGATCTGGGCATCGAGCTTCCTCCTTAGCTCTAGAACACGAGCATGATAATCCCTTATCTTCTCCTTCTCTCCTTGGGATAGCTTTGTGATCTCGATCATGAGATCTGCATATTTCTGTTGTTCACCAAATTTTTCAAGAAAACTTTCAGTTAATAAATCCCATGAATTTTTCACATTATCACCTAGTGTTTCAAACCACCTAAGTGTTGAACCATCCAAAAAGGTAGGAAAAAATTCAGTCCATTGTTCCCTTCTTATGAGGCCATTACAAATACAAGATCGTTTAAACTCTTGAATGAAAGAAGAAGCATCTTCATTAGATTGAGCTGAAAAAATAGGAATCTTTCCCATTTTCAAAAGTAACCACCGTGAAATACCAACCCACAAGTACAATCAACAAGACTTATGTGCACAAATAATTGGAATCACTATACTAGAAAGTGACTTTACACCTTTCTACAGTAAAATAGAAATGACCACGGTAACTATGGTAAAACTTGACTTACTGCGGTAAAAATTGACTTTACTATGGTAAACACTATTCACGGTAAAAAGTGAAGTTACTGCGGTAAATACTATTCACGGTAAAAAGTGACTTTACTGCGGTAAATACTATTCCCAGCAAAAATGACTTTACCATGGTAACTACTATTCATGGCAAAAATGACTTTACCATGGTAACTACTATGCACAGTAAAAACAAGGTTACCCTCCAATTGATTTTTGACTAAGTGGGAATATCTCTCCAGAAAATCCACCAACGATAAATGGTCCCGGAAACGGAACCAAAATGTCACCACCAATCCGGCACTATGATAATTCTTCACCGGGAACTCCTCGTGCTATGATTATTTACTAATGCACAGCCTTTAGTTTGGTGGATGTAATCTGGAAACAAAACAACAACATAACACAAGAATACCATCGACTATGATAAGACGGAATGATGACAAATCTGAAATATCAAAGTAAATTATAATATTAACATGAAACTGTTACAATCTCACCCATGAGGTACTTCAAGTGTTATTGACTTCACTTGCCTTTCACCAAGACTATGGGAGAAACTTTACAATTACACCTCTTAATGGCTTCTTCAACACACCTTTAAACTGATGGCTTCCTTTGCACACTTCCTACAATATTTCTCACTACTTCCTTCTATGCTAAATGAGGGGGGTGGCCTCTCTATTTATAGAACTTCCAGGCTTATCCATCTTATCTCTAAGATAGGATAAGAAATCCACTCTGATGAATCATATTCCATACCTTAACGCTTATCTGTACATGTAAGCTTATCTTTTAAGATAAGATAAACCTTATCATTTTACATGGGTTCCACATTTTTAGACTTTTTACAAATAAAATACACAAAATATTTATGACCTCACTCCTTGTCCTTATTACCAATATAATATTTCTAATTCCTAATCATGTATACCCTACTTCTCTAATTACCCAAAATTTGACATTTTAACATTACCGAACCACTTACGACAAATATTTACTTTTTACAACATTCCTATTGTACTTTGATCTACCGTACTATACATTATTGGCGGCATCGTACTAGCAAGTCTTTGTTATCTTCTATCCGACGCTACTACTAATTATACTTAACAACATCCTATTCCTAATATATACATTAATGAAATAGAAATTATGGAGGAAAATTTTAGTGTCGACAAAACCGCTGCCTTACTGGAAGGGCGGCACTCCTAATCAATTTTTATAGATTCTTCATATGTAAAATTACATGTGACGATTCACTTAAGTTTGCTTTTTAAATGCATCTCGTGAGCCAATTTTTCTAAATATAGCTTCATTTGGTTGGTTCTCCTCACGCTGCTTTTATTTCTAAATAGATTTAATGAGTGGAACTACCTCTTGATTTCCTTGTGCATGAAGTAACCTTCTATCCTTCATTCCTATATATTCCATGCTTGTTTTCAAGTGAAAGGGGTTGAGAATGTTTTGTATCTTGCATTGTTGTCTTTGTCATAGTCTTGCTTAGGAATCGCATAGCCAAGCTCATATCGGTTGTGCTATCTTTCTTCTACTTCCATTACGTTAATATTGCTTCCAAGCTGCCATTGCTCAAGTTTCATCCTCTTGTTGTTGTTCTTTGCATTCCTAATCCTTTGGAATCACATGAACACTCAAAGAAAGAAAGGAAATAAATTAGGGGATAGATACTGATACTACTAGATTTGCTAAAGCTCTTGCTCTTCCAGGTTGGAGTTGTGTATTTGTTTTCTTTGTTTTGTCAAATTTTCAATTGCATATCAAATAGAGTAGAGAAACAATTCATTTCAATTAGCTAGATAATTGCAAGTAGATCAAATCAATAGGAATTTTTCTCTTCAATATTGCTAGGGAAGTTATGGGGGAACAATAGCTCTGTTAGAGCCATGATTTGTTCTTCACTTCTGAGGTAGGGTTGGAAATATTTTATTTGAATTAGAATAGATCTTAGATTTAGATTCACACATCTACACAAATAGCTAGCTACATCTGGCTAATTATTTGTTTTTAATTTTTTTATTAGATTAGATGCATTGTCTGAAAAGTTAGAAAAGAACAAAAACATTTATTTCCATAGATTAGTTTGTTTTATTGCTTTGTTCTGATATATTGAGAAAACACCAAAAATATAGGTTAGATTTCCTTTGATAGATAGTTTATTTACCAAAAACAAATCAATTCATCTTGCATGACCATCAACGGTCCACAACAGGAAAAGACTTATAATTGCAATCCTCGATCCCACAACCCAACGGGCCTAGAGCTAATAACTGACATTGACACAAGTTTGCGCTTAACAATCTTACGTACACCTGCCACACATACAGAGAAAATAAGACAGTTAGAGACATTGAACATAGCTGCTAATCAAGCCTATGACTTTTGGACTGCTCCTGGAAATAGGATTTGATTGCATGCATGACCATACAAGGACTCAACCTCAACGAGTCTTTGGTTGTGACCCATAGGTCCCACAACCCAATGAGCCTGCTAGTCAATTAGATATCGACACTAGCTTACACACATTGGTATTCATATCTTCACCGCTTCCACCCGATATTATTACACAAATGTAATTGTTGAATATAGTAGCCAATGAGGCTAAGAATTTCGAGGATGCGACAGTAAAATCACCATTAGTTCCTGTAGTTCCATTACATCTCTTTTTCAATTTCCATGACCTTGTCCCGAATCCCGCACGAGGCACTTGTAATACTTTCTATGTATTCTACAACCAATCAATAGAATCTCAATGAGAACTAGACATTGATTGGAGTCTCCACTAGCTATCATATTAGACCATACCATTACACCCCTTCAGGTTAGGAGAGCATTCTTTTCCTTAGATTCACAAATCCCATTATTGTGTGTCAAAGAAATAAGATTGCCCAATTATCTTGATCATCACCATCACTTTAAATCCTATTTCAATTCCACACCATCTGTCTCGGACTACCTCGGGAGGTCGGTGTAAAGAAGGTCACGTGTTGATTTTCTATCGTACACCTACCATTAACAATTTCTGTACATTTAGTTATGTCTTAGCATCTTTCATTCACTTAATGGGTCATATTTTTCTCTGCTTTCTGAGTGGATTGAATCAACCAAGTTGTTTGGAAAATCAAGAACTTGCTTGTGTCTTTTTAAGATCCTTTTGAATTAATTGAAAACATTCATAGATATTATATATGTGTCAATGTCAATAACATTAAGTAGATTAATGGTATTGAGATGTTGAGGATCACAATCATAAAAAAATTCATCGATCCAAAGCTTCCTTGAAGGCTTCAATAGATTTTCCAACGCAACCAACCCCCTATAAAAAGGAAAGAGTATTATGGTTGTATTCAGGAAGGAGAGTGTTGTCATCCTCATGTAGTTTTTATCTAGAGCTAGAAATGTTGTAAAAATCCTATAACCATTTGAGTTGATCTACAAACTTTCCACCACCATCAAAATCCTGATATTGAGATATAATTAATGTTATTAGATCCTTGTAGTTGTAGCCTTATTTTTGTTTTTATTAGATTGAATATTTTTTTTCTTCATAGATTCCTCATTGGTTACCCACATATTTTTGGGATTTTGTCCATGGAGATGTACTTACTCTAATATTATTGTGTTGTAATGATTCATAACTTCTTTATCCTTGAGAAATAACATGCAACATTTCCTATTTATCGTGAGAACTAATATTATTTTTCTCTATATACTAAATACATTTTTTTCTAATTAATATATCAAAAATTTAAAGGATAAACCATGGTGTTCTTGCCCCATAATTTTTAACTTGTTTGTTATGAGAAACTAGATATTAATTTGATCTTAAATGCATATTTGATAAGGAACAAATGAATCTATTGCTCCATTTCACTTTCATTTCACATTTAACTTATCCTTTTTATTTTTTTTGTTAGGTTACCTAGGGAGAGGGGTCTAGCCCATTGTGGCATCACCAACCCACACCGGACGTGGAACCATCTAAGGATGAAAGTTTTAAGCTCTTGACTAGGCCATCGATTAAACCACATTATCATGGTGCCTTATCACCACGGTATCCAACCCATTGGTAGTAGGTTGCCTTAACACGGAGCCAAGATTTGAACCTTGGACCTCCCAAATATTAAGATACCCAAGAACCATTGCACCACTACCCATTGCATTCCTTATCCTTTGTATTGATTGTGCAAAAAAAATCTTCGCTTCATTTGACTAATTTATTATGCCAAAAATGCATTTTGTGGTTTCTCTTTTTGTTAATATAGGGTTCGATGGTGATTTTTCATGTCTTACTATAACGAAGGGGAATTTTTTTCTTCTCTAGCCTCCTACATCCCAAATTCATTATGATGACGATTTATTTACCAAAAATGTTTATTTACTTTCTTTGATTCAATGTTTTGATCTTGTTTTAAAAATAGAGACAATTGGATTAAATCACATATTTTTGTGGTGTAATTGATCATCACAATAAATTAATGTTACACTTTATGGTTGTCCCCATCACAAATTAGAATGCACAATGCACAATAATATCACATTCATGTGACCTTGATGATGACCAATTTCTGCAAAACTTCTATTGTGTATTGGGCAAAATTTTATGGTTACATCTAACCTCTAGGTTATGGCAAGCCTTGTTGATGGTTCCATTTGGATTTTGGTATTCATCATCTACAATGTAGGTTAAAATATAACAAATCTACCTTCCTCTATTTTTGTTTAGTTCTCAGAATGTACATTGGACCTATATGGGACCCTCAAAATACTTTGCACATTCCTATCACACCCATTTCTCGTGGGTCTCGAAGGAAACTCCAACTGAAGATAGCTTCGCCCCTCACACTATGTAAATGTCTATGCCTAACTTTAGACAATGTGACTATTGACATTGGAGACATCAAACACATGTTTCTTACATTCATGGTGTCATTCCTACGTAACCTTCATATCTACCCAAAATTTTTGTCTCACATCTCCTCCAAGATAACACTTCCCACATATATGCACATGCATAAATTAGAAGAACAAATATTGATTCAAATGAAAATCTCCTCACAAATTTAACTTCCTATCTTCTCCTTCACACACATTCTTCCTCCCTCCTCTTCCACTACTCAATTATACTAATCAGTAATATATATTTTTAAATTCGTTTTGTCTCTTCCCTATGGTTATTACAAATCATTCCAAGATTAAAAATAAGATTATTAATTGTATTGACATTTCATCTATATATATATATATATATATATATATATATATATATATATATATATATATATATATATATATATATATATATATATATATATATATAACAAGATCATATTAATACTATTCATAACACAAAAAATAACAAGAAGACACATTTTGAGTTTGTGATGGGATCCATGTGTTGTCACCCTCAAAATTCCCTCATTTTTCAAGTCAAGTTTTGAAAATTTTGAGTTGGTGCCTATTATCCCAATTTTTTCCCCTGGGAAAATCAATCAAACACAATCTGTTGCACATAGGAGAAACTTGGAAGGGGCGGTTTAGTCATGCGAGCCCACATTCCAAATCCAAAAAAAAGGGGTAGGGTCAGTGAAGGAGGCAAACAATGTCAAAGGATATCAGAGCATGCAGGAGAAGATTAAAGAAAGGGCTTGAAGTTTTCAGACTTCGCAAATGAGTCGACTCGAGGAAAAGAAACAGACTTGTAGAAGGTTCCACGTGCCTCATCGGTACAAATTCAAAAGGCATAGCCTAAAGAGGGACCTAAAACTTTTTCCATCCCTCCATGTGTCCAAGGTCTAGAAAAGGGATAGAGCAGGCTGTTTAATTGACTAAGTATAAGAGGGTCAACGGAAGCCTCCACGTGCATCATCACCGTAGCTTCAGAAGTGAAACCCAAGGGAAAGACCCCAAATGAGTGCCATCCCTCCACGTGGTAAAAGCCTCAATAAATTTGAATCAGTCATTGAAAATTCTAAGGCCAGCAGATGGCACCATGTGTCGCATCAACACAAATTCAAAAGGTGTGGCCTAAAGAGAGACCCCAAACTTCGTCAGCCCTCCACATGTCCAAGGTATGAAAAAGGGACAGAGCTAGCCATTTAATCGACTAAGCAAAGGATAACCATCGAAAGCCCCATGTCTCCCTTTTTGTCATTTGTTTCGGGGAAAATCCAAAAGCAAGTCCCAAACATGCGCCAGCTCTCCACGTGTCCAATTGGCACACCTCCAAAGGTTAGGTCCAAACAGAGTCTCCAAATGAGCGGGAAGCCTCCATGTGTCCCGGGTCAGACATAAAGCCTTCACCAAATAGAGGGACTTAGTCAAAACACAAAAATACAGAACATGCCGCAAAGGGACATGTGGCCATGTTTTAGGTCAAAGTGAGAAGGTGGGTCGTCGTGAGGAACTTTGGAATTTTAGCTTTTGTTTTGAAAAGCATAAAAGTATAAAAGTAAGCCACACCTCCGCCGACACCTAGAGAAACCATGTGTTAGGCCTAAATTACATGTGGAGAGGTGGGTTGTTGAGACACTTTAGGAATTTTGGCTTTGTTTCCATAAAATTCGTAAAGTGATAAAGTGAACCGCAGCCTGTTTATGCCAAAGGATAAAGTCAAATGTTGAGCCCACATTGAAAGTCAAAATGGGAAGGCGGGCCGTCGAGCATTTTGGGAATTTTGGTTTTATTTCCAAAAAGAGAGTTAAAAGTTATAAAATGCTCCACAACTCTGTTGGGGTCTTGAGCCCATGTTGAAAAGTCAAAACGGGGAAGCAGGTCGATAGAGAACTTTGAGATTTTGAGCCTTGTTTCCAAAAGAAGTAAAATTATAAAGTGAGTCACGACTCCGTTACCACTCAGGTAAAGCCACATGTCAGACCTATATCAAAAGTGAAGTTGTGGGCCTATGGGGTTTGAGGGAGACTTTCTCACTTTGCATATTTTGCGCTAAAGGTGTAATTTCAAAGCCCACAGATCCATTTTGTGAAAATTACATTTTCACCATTTTTGTATGGATTCGATTCAAATATTCAAATGAGCATAACTTTCACTCCAATGCTTGAAATTCGACAAATTTTATACTGTTGGAAATATCTTGGTCTCCTCTATGCCATGGAAGCATAAAATATTGTTTTTAGTAGGATTTGATGGTTGGAAATATAGAAAACATCTTTCACTACTTTTATAAATACATGATTTGATTGCTCCAAACAGATCAAATTTGATCCGATCTTCCATCCTTCCTTCTCCAACACGTGAAAAGACATGGGGAATTGATGGATATCTTGATTTGGGTGAAAATATAAAAACATCTTTCGTGCCATTAATATGTGATCGTATTTACTTCAACTAGATCAAATTTGATCGATCTTCCATGCTTCCTTCAAACACTCTAAAGACATGCGTAACAGATTTGATGATTGTAGGAAAATTTCGGGGGCATTAATTGTTGGTGGTTAAGCTTCCAAATTATATTTTCTTTTTTCTATTCTTCTCCTCTTTTTTCTTTAACTATAAATTTAAGAGCTTGGCTCATTGCAAATTTTGGACTCGATACTTTTTAAGTGTAATTATAATCAAAAGTAAATCAATACGAAGGATTTTCCCTTTTCTATATCTTCCCCATTGTTCCATCTTGTTAACCTAAAATTCGTGGATCATTTATATTCTGTGATAAGAAATCTGTGTAAAAGAACGCAAGGAATGCTGAGGCTTATTGATATGATTTTGAGAACTTTGTGTCTATGAAATGATATCTTATGCTGTGAATGTGAATGATTTTTTTCTATATCACTCTTGCTCAATATGTATAGGGTTATACTCTGCTATCTATATTTCCTGAAAGTATTGTTATATTCTTCTCTTTCCTTTCTTCATTTCTTCCTTTTTTGTATTGATAATCTATTTTGGTATAAAATCATTTCAAGATGTCAGAGGTCTAGCCTTAAGATGAAAGTTGTACATTTATATATAAGCTTTGTTGCTTGCTTTCAATAAGGGAACCTCTCCCATAAAGAGGAGGGACTTGTTGTCCCCTAACTGTGGTTTTGTTAAAGTACCATTTTAAAACCCAACACCATGAAAAAAATAATTAGATTGAAGGGGAGGGTAGTGTAGTGCCCACTCCTCTTTGAAACTTTTTTCATTATGTTGATATTAGTTTTGGACTGATACTTAGACATTTTGATTATGATACATTGATCAATAGATGATAGACTATACAGATATTCAGAATATTGACATGTTGTGATTCACATTTTGATTATGATACACTATATGACATTGGTAGAAATTTTGATATATGCTGATTTGCATTATTCAGATTTTATAATGACATGTTATATACTGGATATTCTGAGTAAAATTATAATCTCATGGGTGTTAGAATCAAATTATTTGATATGTTGATAGATGATAGAATTACTTTATTTTGGATGACGATTATTGATTTCTATTTAGATGTGTTATTTCTAGATGTTGTTGATGTGGTCATGAGGCCAGAGAGGTATTATATTTGCATTGCAGGGATATTTTATCACAAACATTGAAAGCGGATAGGGGACCAACCAGGAAGGATGTTGGGTGTTTTGTGACACATGGCCAAATTTGAAAACTTGTGTCTAATGTTTATGTGGTATTATTGCATGCCTAGTTAGAAGGTTTCCCATGGGAGGTGACCTCACATGTGTGGCCATGGGGTGTAATGTTTTCCTTTCTTTTTTAAATTTTTGTGTGTTTTATTTTGTGTTATGTTCTTAATTATTGGAAATTATAGTCACTTTATTAGCAATTATTAATGTGTCTTAATTAGCTAATCCAACTTAATTTGTTAACTAAAATAAGGATGTGACAATTGGATAATTATGAGGGTAGATGGTCCTTGAAATCTTGTGGATGTAAGTTGGATTTTTGTTGGTTTTTGTGTTGTGTACTCTTTCCACAAATTCAAAATTCAGATTTTTACTTGGGAGGCC
Organism: Taxus wallichiana var. yunnanensis; assembly: GCA_018340775.1. Classification (NCBI taxonomy): domain Eukaryota; kingdom Viridiplantae; phylum Streptophyta; class Pinopsida; order Cupressales; family Taxaceae; genus Taxus; species Taxus wallichiana. The sequence goes on along the minus strand of CM031239.1, from coordinate 279,867,236 downwards.
TTTTTGGAGGCTTGTGGGACAAGCTAAGCTTGTCCCATGCCTCTTAAATTCATCCAAAACCATACCTATGGTATGGAGAGTTAATTTTAGACTTATTTATGTATTTTGGAGTGTAAAAGTGAAAATAATTGTACTTTCCTACTTACCACAATTAATTTGTCCTTAGTAGGCTTGGTGTGCAAGTTTGAGTGTCATGTGGGCTTTTCATAAGTCTTACATGTTCATTTATTGTCTTGGGCATGGTGTTTGACTTGTGTGTTGGAATGGAGGAATGATGAAGTGGCATCCTACATGGAGCCACCTCATCATCCTCACATCCCATTTCTATTTATTGATTGAATTTGAGGTTACTTATTCATTTTCCTTCTTTTGCACTTTTAAAATTGGGAGCTTGTTGGAGTTTATTTTGGAGTGTGCTTGGATTAAAGGTGTTAATAAATCTTGTGGAGTGAACACTCTTGAAATATTAATGGAGAGGTATGATCTCCACCTTTGTTGTTTTCTTATTTATGTTTATAGATGTGAAAATTATGCTTGCTAAATATTGTTTTAGTATTATGAATGTGTTTTTGTGTGGTTGGGTAATTTTAACTAAGAAGGGAGTGGGCGATGGAATAATGGCACCATTGGAGAGGGAAAATGGAGTTTTGAGGCATGCATTTTAGAGGGAGTGGTATTGGTAGTTTCACCTATGGGGGTAAAAAGGAAGTCATGGACATATTTTTACATACTTGCAAGGGGAGAGATAAGGATTTTTTAATTTGTATTGTGCACATGGAGGATTTGGGTGAAACTCCTACTTCACTTGGGAGGAAAAAGGAGGTGGTTCCCATATTCCTTTCTCCTTTTGGTTTGATATCAAACCTATGTGTTGTTTGAGAAAGTTGTAAATTTTGTTGAGTATGTCCATTTAGATGTGTTGAATGTTTTGGATTGTATGTTTTTGTGGAAGCCATGCTTGTAAAAAGTTGTCAAATGTTGCTCAATATCCCTCATTGTTATTTGGTTGGGGATTATAGGCTAGTAAGGCGATGGCTTCTCCTCTTATTGTATTAACGTCTGGGTGGAGAGCGTCCCCTATTCCCCTTTCTTTGTATTGTGATCCAAGTTTTTGAAAGATTGAAGAATGCAAGATTGAAGCTACAAGTTGGGAGAAGACATGCAATGAAGACTTGTGTTTTGGCCTTGTTGAAAGTCTTTATGTTGTAACTTGATCATTCTATTATTCCCACTTTGAGTGGAAGATTGTAACTTTGTATGCTTGAAAGAAAGTTGTAATATTTCATTTATTCCAAGTTGAAGTGATTTAGTGAATGTAGAAAGAAATCTTGGTTGTTTACCTTGTTGGAAAGGATTAGTCTTAGTGAAAGAAATGGATTTGAAGTCCTTTTATTGTAAAATAATGATATGGTAACTTGTAGTTTTCATATTTGTATTGTAATGTTATAGTGAAAGGAAGCTTAAGTTGTTTAGTTGTCTTGAAATGAAACTCTCCTAAAGTTGTATGTATTTAAAGTTGCAATATATATACATGTATATTTGGAAAAAAAGATGTATTGAAAGGAAGTGTGTTGAATTCTTGTTGTTTTTGTTGGAAAATTGAATATGTGAAATAGAATGAATTGTAGTAATGTTATACTCAATTTTACATTTTATTGCAAAGGGAAGAATAGAGATTGAGTTGATGTTATGTAATTAGAATTAGGAAACTAGATATATTATCAATCTAACAACCAATGAATGAAAGACATCCACCTTAAAATTAATATTGCGGTAAAAATAAACTTAAGAGGAAAACAAACTATTGAAAAAATACATTGTTGAAAGGTCTATTTTTGGAGAACAGAACCATTTGCCTTGTGCAGGCAGAGCGATGGTTTAAGAATCACCACCCAGCATAGAGTGGCGATCGATGAACCGCCCCCAAGAAAGGCGGTGGTCACGGGACCACCAGCCTGCATAGGGCCACGATTTCATCACTTTTGACGGAAAAATAAAATTCCATCCATGAAAAGCCCAATTTTAAATTTGGTAAAATCTAAGCTTAAAACCATAACAAGGAAACTTCCAGAACTAGGAATCAATTAAATTTAATTGTTCAAGCCTTCCAATCTCTTTTATGACACCCAAATGTGTAAAACTCATAGATTTAAAAGAAATGGGGTTTTTCCCAATAGTTGAACTCAAAAACAAGAAAATGATTTCATTAAATAATAAAATAGATCCATGGTAGGATCTCTACATTTAACAAATGGGCAACATTACAATGGAAAATATTTACAACTAATATCAAGAGAAATTTTTCCATGGTTGCTCTTCTTGCTCTCATGGCTCCTCCTCCTTCTCCTCTTCCCAAAACGCAAAACAAGAAAAGAGAAAATGAGGTTGTTTGGGGAAAATAGAAATTAAAAAGAGAACCATAAGGAAATTTAGGGCAACCTAAATCTAAGGGCTAGGATAGATTCAATCCTATGGCCCAAATTAAACCCTACCTCACTTAAGTGGGAAGGAATTTTGTGGGAATGTAAATTTAAAATAAATATGGGTAATGGGGTGAATGGGGCCACTTAGTGGCTAGGTAAAATAATTAAACCTTTGAGTTAGAAAATAATGTAACCTTGGTGCTTGATAACTAATTTAACTAATGGAGCTTAGTAGATGCTTTAAAATGTAAATATAGCTTAGGAAGTAAATTATAATATTTAATTATTAATTTAATTATATTGTTCACAAGCTTGTGTAGAAAGCCTCTAACCAAGAAATTTATTAATTGTGAAAATTTCTAACCTTGCAAACACTTTTAAACCAAAAATATATTATTACCATAAACTTGACTATTAATTTATTAGTTCTCTTTGTTTTGAGAGTAGAAAATTGTGGGCATTATAGACAGATTAGTACAACAAGTTCAAAAAACGTGAAGAATTTGTTGAAGAAAGAATACATCAAAAGCGCACATAAATTAATAGGGACAGGTGTTGAAGTGGGTGGATCTACCAGAGTGCAAGCCAGTTTTGAAGATAATATTTCACATATTTTGCATAAAAGTGGGAAGATTTGTGCACAACCAATTCATGGTAATGAGATGTGTGAGGAGGAGATTTATGGGTCAAGTTCATTTTTATTTTCTTGCATTTCTCTAAAGCAGAGATCAATTCTTGCAATTGGCTTTTATAAGGATGATGTTGATGGAGTTATGAGCTTGCCTTTTCTTTTAGATTAATGTGTTTCTTTGTCTTCTATTATTATTATTATTCAATTAAAATCATCAAAGTTGTTGACACAGAGTTCTACATACATACATCCGCCTAGTTTGGCTTCATATGTCAACTATTTACTTTGGAACATGGTAAATAATGTGTGTAATGGGTTCTGCAAAAGCTCCATAATTTTCAGGTAGAGAACATATACAATCCTTTTTTATGAAGGTGATTCCCACATAAAATTGCAAAAATAAAATCGAATAAGTTGTGGTCTAAAAGCACCCTCCCACCTGCAACCTTCCCTTCCACCTCTCATCAAACTTCTACACGTCTTGTATTGTAACTATCATTTAGGAACTCGTGCATCTCGACTTCATGAGGATAAGATCCACTCACCATGGAATAAATTCCAACATCTCCGATAAAAACCTTTTGTATTGGCTCTGTCTCCTTTCGGGGACTTGAACAAGGGACCTTCATCCTTTGCCATGCCAGTAGCATCGGGATCTACTCTGGACGTCACACTATACTTCGTATAACTTTACATCAGAACTCCTTTTCAAAATTTCGTCCTCATTACAGACATAGGAAGTGGTAAACTATAATGACATTTCTGCTACTTATTTCCTCCATTTAGCCCTAATAATTCCTCCTCTCTGTCCTATATGAAATGCTACTCGAGATATTTTTATCCGATGTCTCCAAATTTCACCTGCATCTTCAAACCCAAAATGGCGTGCTGATACAATTATGGATATCTGGACAATTCTACCACCACATGAGATTACATTCAAGACGCCATCACATTGGATTCGATCCAAGGAATCCAATTTAAGGTAGAGAAGATATACATGGGATGCAGTTCAAATAACCGGGGCCAATCAGTTGTTATGCATGTGAACCTGCAGAGTGTCTCGTGATGGATCGGAAACGCAACGAGGCTCATTCATGAGCTCCCACACAAAGATTATGGGATCATATTTGTAATCTACGTTTTTGATCGTGTTAACTCTGTTCGACACCATCTACCATCATAACATATTTTGAATATTGTGAATAAGGCCTCTTTTTTATTCATCGTAACAATCTCACCATTCTCAACTATGAATGTTGCACCATTCTGGTTGTTATATTCCATATAGTCCCATTTTAAAACCATTCATTTGTTCTATTCAATAGGTGATGGGGCTAACATAGTTGACTATAGGTGGAGTCTTATCTTAGTAATAATTGATCCCTTCTTTAACCCTTTCTACCCAAATTTTCTAGCACCAATCTTCCATGTATGAGGAATACTATTTCCATTTGTACATTCATTAAAGTTATTCTTTCTTGCATCATCATTCAATACCATGAAATCCAAGGTTACCACATTTAGAGAGAATCTTAACCGCACAAACTACTACACAACTTTCCTAGCCCCTCCGGTATGGGAAGTAGATGCCCTTTGTATTTGGGTAAGTACCACAACCATAATAGATGCTTCACTTATGTTGAGTGTAGAAATACCGGTTAACAAAACATTGTCTAACACCCAAGCCCCCACTTTACAAAATCCATTCCAACAAGTTGCACTTGTTGCCACCATCTTACATATCAATATGAAGAATTTATGCTATTTTGCTTGTTCTCGGATGGTTAATGGTAAATGAGTCTTTGTGAAAAAAATCCAAGATACGGATGAATTTTGGCATTGCTCAAAAGCAGCTTGTATTCTACCTCATGCAAATATAAATATTCATTTTACCTCTTTGTTAAAGTACCTAACTAGCCCTATATCGTTGAAGACCTTCGAAGATTTAGTAAAATCTTGTTTAGGGATACCTACAAGTTACATTACACAACTAGAAATATTATACGGGCATGCATATTTTGGTTCATAATCTACTTGGCAAGACAAAAATGCACATCTCCCTTTTACAATCTCCTATAAAAAAATTAACTTATACACATTATTTATACACTAGCCTTGAGTGGCAAATTATCTTGCATACATTACGCCTCTCTAAACCTTTTAACTCCACCCACAACCTTGCAAGATAGAGGTTTATTCTCCTCAAGCTCTATCTACGTAAGTCTCTTCTCTTCATACCCACCAACTATCATTTTGAACCAACCAACTATTGCGTCGTGTGGACCCCATATCTATCTAGATATCGCCATTTTCTTAGTGTGGGAAATCCACTAGACACATGTTCCACTCATACACCTGATCTTAACTTCTCCATTACCTCTCTATCATTTTTGCATGCTTAAAATGTTTATTGTTAATATATGCTCTTATTATTTCCCATTTCATGTTCAATCCAAGGAATAGTTACGTCTCCGGGAAAATCCTAGATTTTGCATTTCGTGCACAAAACAATTGTTTAACAATTTCCTAGTTTCAACCATCCCGCCTCAAAAAAATTAAGTTGTTCCTTTCTTCCTTGCATTAATAAGGAAGAGTAGAAAATTCCTGGTCGACAACTAGAGGTGCCTCCCTCTACTATAGAATTAAGAAAAGCCCACATAAAATTCAAACCTTCTACTTTGTACCTTCATAGCTGGAAGATCGGTATTTTGATAGGGATGACAAACACATTGATATACAACACCTAATTTCAATTCAAAATATGCTAATGAAAATCTCACAATTCATTTTTTAGCAAATCTATATGATTCTTTGTTATTATTTTCCTTTCCCTCCTCTAGATTTCCCTTACCTAGATAGTAACATTATTTATATGATCTAGCCCCATGCACACTCATTTTTGCCACTCATCAATGCCTTTGTTTTCCTTCTTCCACGTGTGCACATGGGGTGCACTTGGCCATTAACAATGTCTACCTATATGACTAATCAAATATTAATTATATATCATACACTTTTTTGCTTCAAAGTTAATTTGCTTGGCTTTTTTTTCCTAGTATAGGCATTTTTGTTTGGACTTGTTAATATCCAAATTGATTCTCCCTTATAAACCAAGAAGCATCACAAATTTAGCAAGACACTAAGAGACAAACATATCATATTATGAGTCATTTTGTATCTAGGGAGGGGATTCATCTGACTCTTTGTCACTCGGGCATCGAGAGAAATGGATAACACCTTCATTAAGGATTTGATCTATCCTCACTACTTTAGGTCGTGCCTTTCGACCAGGGTGAGAGGACCCATTTTGTAACCTATATCGATGAAGGAGAATGAAGATATCCTTCTTTGCATGAATTTTAAAGGGGACCATGAGAAAATATGATCAATGCACCACAATTTAACTCTCACGAGTTGTCACTTCTAAAGAATGGTGATATTTTCTAAATATGTTTAAGGTTACTAAAGGCATTATGGAATCCCGATTGCTTCTACATATTTTGGCAAGTAGAATTTATTCCTTTTTGGACATACAGGGAAAATAGGGGTAGTTAGGTAGGATTCATTGTTTTTGGATAAGATCTTTGAGGACGTTCACAACAATAGGAAAAATAAATGAGAATGCTTGTAATAGTTAAAATATTCCTTCAACCAAAAGGTTTACATCAATGGAGGCCCAGATTTGTACGGTTTCACAAAATATCCAAGAATTTAACACGAAGGCTCGAGCTAAAGACTCATTTAAACATTAAATACCCCTGGTTCCTCATGCCTAAGATACACTCAAAGGCTTATAGACAATCTGTATCAACAAATGATAGTAAAGTTATTTTAAATTGTTTATCTCATTACAGGATGAAGGCTCTTCTCGTAATTAAATTGCAAATGCCACTAAACTATCATAGGGATGAGATCATGTGTGATTCGGAGGGATTTTAACACAAGATTGCAATAAGAATAAGAAAAACTACTTACAGACATTCTGGAATAAAGTAGACACAAATTTTCCCAAGTTTAACATAGATTAATTCGAAGTTGATTAGATTCATCAACAGGGAAAGTTTCTTTGACAGTCTCGAGATCTTGTCAATGGTTGTATACTTGCAACCAACTTCGACGTGATTGAAATATAAAACATAAGAAATCAACAGTTTCGAGATCTTGTCAATGGTTGTACACTTGCAACCAACTTGACGTGATTTAAATATAAAACAGAGCGAGTCTTAGATCTTGTCAATGGTTGTACACTTGCAACCAAATTGACGTGATTGAAATATAAAACATAAGAAATCAAGAAGTTTCTCAGATGGTCACTCTGGAAGATGGGATTTCTCAAAAAAATTCTTAAAAATTCAACCCCGACCCTTTACAAGACTATCCTTATTGCATTTATACATTTGACTCACTTAATCATCCCAAATTTTCCCCAAAAAGAAGAATATTCGAGGAATCCTTTTCTTGTTACCAATTTGTCTCAGAAAGTGACATTTAAGAAATTTAGACCCTTGTTTGCTGTGTGGACAAATCATGAACTAATCATGTTTCTCATACCCTCAACTAATGATTTGGATGCCATGCAACAAAATTTTGATAATCCTTCTAATCATTATTTTATTCTGTCATGCGATAAATCCCCATTTTAATCATTTTCCGGTAGCCCTGTATAATTTGGATCTCGACAGAAATCCTTTTCACCCTCAAGGAAACACCTTTTTCATCCTTTGCACTGCAACCTCTATCATTTCTTCCCTTTCCCATTCCTTCCTCTATAAATTTTCTCTACATCCAACTTCTTTGGTAATTCATGTTTTTGCAAGTGCCTCGAACAATTCCAAATTTAACATATCAACCTTTATAATCCTTGGACTCACAAATTAAGCTCTAAATCCATTCAATTACACTTTGTTGACAAAACAAAGTAATTTCATCAAAAATGATGAAAAAATTTTATTCACATCTCCAAGAGTCTTGGAGGAAAAATGGTGGCAAAATTAGATGCAATGCACAAAGAACCGTCAATTCTCCCCTTTCTCAACTTTAGATTAGAGTCATCCACATGTTTCCTTAGCACAACTACAAAGGTGAAGTATAGAGGAAAGTTTCCAAACAAGCGCAGGCCTTCCACATGCCCTAGGCCCAAGAAAATTTGACTTTTGGCCTTTAAAAAGTATTAGTATAAAAGGAGCCAGTGGAAGCCTCCACGTGTCTCTTTGACACACCTTTGATATGGTGCCCAAAATCAGAGACCCTAAACAAGCATGGGCTCACCATGTGTTTCATTCCGGTAGAGTTGTTGAAATAATTTAGGCACCAACGAAAGGTGTCGTATGTCTAGGGGTTGAGAAAGTTTCCTTGGCCATTGAAAATTCAAAGCAAGGGAAAAGTGAGTGGAAACTTCCACATGTCTCCATGGTGCATTTTCAAAAATAAAATGTAGGGGCAGGTCCCCAAACAAGCTTGAGCTCTCCACGTGTCCCATGCCTTAGAAAGTTTCTTGAAAAGTTTAAGTATAGAGAGGAGCCAATGGAAGCCTCCACGTGTCTCCTGGCGCAACTGCTAAGGTAGGACCCAAAGGCAAATTCTCAAATGAGCGTCGGCCCTCCATGTGTCCATGGTTTGAAAAATTTTCACCAACCGCATGAAAAAATTTCTAAGTCTGGGTAGGGCCAGTGGAAACCTCCACGTGTCTCCTTGGCATAACTCCAAAGGTCAAACCAAGAGGCAAATTTTTCAAATGAGCGCAGCCCTCCACATGAACAAGACTTGAGTTGAAGTGGGCCTTAGAGTTTCAAAATTCCCAAACCGCATCCAATCAAAAAGGAACACGTTTCCACAGATGCCGAGATATAAATTGAGAAGGAAAACACACCCGTCAAACCATAAAATGCAAGAGAAATCACCATTTGTGCCCGGAGATGAATATTTCTTTAAGGAAAAAGAATTTGAAAATGATATAAGGCCCAAATGTGATCCACGAACATGGAGAAGGATCTTTCAACAAACATACAAATGAAGAAAACTTTTCACACCTCCATTCGGGGAAATAGAAAATATGACAGAGCCCATGATTGAAGAATTTTTAGAGAAAACAGGGTGAGATCAAATTGAGCACCAACATTGGCTCCAACTCGGGGATGGGAACTCCCTACGAGTGCTCTGCAAGAATGATAGAGTAGACCATGTGCCAAAAATCCATGGGGCTCAGATTCAAGAACAAGCTTCCAAGAACAAACTGAGAAACCAACAAAAATGGCCGCCAAGGGCCAGGACGAACCAAAACAAAAAAACATGAAAGCAAAATGAAACTAGAAAACTATACACTATACAATAGTGAGTACCCTGATTCAAAGAAAACAATCAAGGAAAATTTTCAAGTGCCTGCCATTCTAGATATGACCATGCTAAGAAATTATGATATGTCTTTAACAACTCGTCATATGGTTGTTTTTCTTTTCCATCCAAGTTACTATCTAACCATATTTTTTAGGATTATCCTTTGTGCCTGTGTCAAGTTTTTCAACATCTCTCATTCTCGTATCAAACATCAAAGTCTCGGGAAAACCAAACTACTCATAATACATGCATTGATCAATTTCATACTCCTTTAAACAACATAGCTCACATAGTTATCAATATCAATATCTCGCATGCAATACTTCATAAGAAGCATTTTCTGGGTCCTCAATGAGATATAACATTTTATTTACAATAGGTAACTTCATAAGGCTGCCCTCAATTGGTATGGTGGCATAATACATGTCCATTTGCAAACTTCCACCCACACTAGCAGCCCATTTTTTTATAAGAGCATTCCCCATTTGGTAAGGCAATCAACAATAAAAACATCTAGTTTTAAGTTCTTTCTGGGTAGGCTACAAGTTACACTATCAAACCCTTGACACATCTAGCCACTTGGAATCTCTCTAGAATCCATGCCAGTGCACTTCCCATAAGCTGTTGTTACTTTTAGATCCAACTCATTCATGACCTCAAGAGGCATAACATTGCATGATGCTCCAAAATCAAACATATAGTTGTGTGACTACTTATCCTTAATAATCGAGTAGTGAAAAATGGATCCACCTTTAGCTGAGACTCAACCAATGATGTCCCCAAATATACTTTGGTGGCTCACCTAGCTCTTCTAGCACTTGGGGTTTTTCTAACTCTGCGCAATGGTAGGAGTCTCAACATTGTTTACATTTCTACCTTGGGTAACCTTTTCTTCTTTCAATCCTAAATACTCAAAGGCCCTTTTCTTTTTCTTATGAATCCTAAGCAGCTCAACAATTGGAATAGAAATCTTGATCGACTCAAGACTTGGGAAATTTCATAAGGAACATATTTGGGCAACACAACATTTGGACGAAGACTGAAAAAATCATCGACAACAAAGTATTTTTCATGGTTTGAGCATGGGCAGGGATACCATTTCTAATTGGAGAAACAAGGCCTTTTCCAAATGTATCTTTCTTAGGAGTTTCTTTTGAGATATTGGTGAGAACTGGAGTTTTTGGTTTAGCTTGAGGCCTTGCCCCTTTGACAAATTTACTCCTAGTGTTATATTGTTTTCCTCAGGCAACCACAACATTCATTAACAAGTACCTATCCTCCTTAGAAGGGATTACTCTATCATACTTTTCAATCATTAATTCCCTTAAGTATTCAAAATCATTATTAGGAAATTCAAAACGTTGCACCATATCTATTTCAAAAGCATGAGAGGGAGGAAGGGGTAATACCTAGTGGATGTAATCCTAGAAATATGTAGTAGTTCTGGAACTAATTAATTCAGTCAAAGTTTCTCCTTGTTGTGAGCTTGTAGAGCACCCCATCATGCACACATCATCATTAGTGTCATCATCAGCTTCCTCAACTTCTTTGTCTTCATCACATGGGGCATGTGGCAAGAAAAATCTGTCACACCACTCAATTTCATTGGCTTCTTCCATAACAACAACTCTAGAAGCTAAAGGATCAGGCACCAATTTTTTTCCCGGGGTTGGGGCTATCTATTCCCTAATCCCACAGGCCCTTTACCCCTGTCATCTAATCTATGATCACCTTTGGGATGATTGGAAAATATTTCTTGACCTTGTGGCTTGTGCTGACCCTAGGAACCTTGCCCAATGCCCTTCTTTACCCTAGCCAGTTTATAGGATATTTCCTTGATAGCTCCAACCAATTTTTTCACCTCTTATAGATCCACAAAATTACTTGACTAAGGCTTCTCTCAATTGATCAGCTTGATATCTTCCCTCTTAGGAGGCTTACCAACCTCTTTGATATTGTTTTCAATCTACAAAGCCATGGTGAAGGCCTGCCTCAATGTTGTTGGGTTCTTATCCCTCAAATAATAGGCAACCTTCTTATCAAAAGCATCAAAGTATTTTATTAAACAAGAAACATCACTTGGCCTCAAGATTACAGGTAGCCTATTCAGGGTCTTATTGAACCTTGTATTGAAGTCATGAACAGACTCATTAGGATTCTTCTTAATATTTTCAAATTCTAATAAAAGAAACCTAGGGTCTATTTTATCTCCATACTACAATCTAAAAGCATTCTTCATTTCTGTCCATGAATCAATGGAGTTATCTGGAAAATATTTATACCAGTCCGTGCATGTCCTCTAGAGTATGAATAAACAATTTTATGTACACATCCTCAAATTCAATCTCAAAGTATTCCATCATATTGAAAAAAATCTTTAAGTGTTGATCACCAAGAATATGACATTATTTCCTTGAAATTTAGGCAATTTGTTTCTAACATCATGAGGCACAACATTTGGATATCCATCCATACCTACCTGAAATCTATAGGACCAAAAGTGTTCACAAAAAATGGAGGTCTTGGTGAGAGTGGGCCATATTGTTTTGGGGAGGTGATCTTATAGGAGAAATAGAATGATTGGGAGTGAGGAGTGTGGGGCATAGGAATGTAATTCTCAGAATGAATGTTCTCTAAAAACTCTATTTCTTAGAAGATCCTTTCAAATTTGGAGAACACAGGGATAGAATGAGACACAAATTTTTCAAATACAAAAGAAGGCGACTCTCAAGATGGAGAATTCAAATCTACAAAAAGACTACCTGATCCAGAAGCACTTTAGGAAGTATGGCAATCTTCAATGATAGGATGATCAGTTTCCATAATTGAACTCCTTTCTTGATTTCTAATCTCCAACAACTTTCCAGATTTTTCTTCCTTTAGAATTTTTCTTTCCCAATTGAGGAAACAACCTTCTAGTAGGGTCTTCAACGAAGAGAGATATTCTTCCTTCCAATTTTTTAGAGATTAGTGATAAATTTCAATTGATAGAGGTTAAGACACTGACATTTATCAAAAGTTAATTCAAAACGGAGTCACCACTAAGGATCTTCACCTTAGTTGTGAAAATGAACTAAAATTGGTCTGTCAAATATCTATCAACACTAAATTCATGCAAATCTTCACATATATGACCTTCCTTTACCCGTATTTAACATTGTTGATGTAAACTTAGTGTAAAAACCAATAGAAACTGGAAATATTACACGCAGAACTTGTAACTTTTCTCAATTCTTACAAATCGAGAAACAAGATTATGTAAGAGTATGTAAGTAAAAAATACCAGGGGCCAAATATAATAATTCCTTTGAATATCCCGGCATCGGCACCATTCGGTGTTGGTATCCAAATTGATTCTCCCTTGGAAACCGAGTAGCATCACAGATTTAGCAAGACATTGAGAGACAAATAAATCATATTATGAGTCATTTTTAGCCGGGAAGGGATTTCTTGACTCTTTGTCACTTGGGCATCGAAGAAATGGATAGCACCTTCATTAAGGATTTGATCTATCCTCACTACTTTAGGTTGTGCCTTTCGACCAGGGTGAGAGGACCCATTTTGTAACCTTTTTTCAGTGAAGGAGAATGAATATATCCTTCTTTGCACAAATTTGAAAGGGGACCCTAAGAAAATATGATCAATGCACCACAATTTAACTCTCATGAGTTGTCACTTCTAAAGAATGGTGATATTTTCTAAACAGGGTTTAGTTTAATAAAGGCATTATGGAATCTTGATTGCTTCTACATATTTTGGCAGTAGAATTTATTCATTTGTGGACATACAGGGAAAACAAGGGTAGTTCAGGTGGGATTCATTGTTTTTGAATAATTTTTGGTGGGAGATTAAGAAGGATAAAATTTATTTTTCTAGATCTTTGAGAAACTTCACAACAATTGGAAAACTAAATGACAGAATGCTTCATAACAACTAAAATATTTCTTCAACCAGAAGGTGTGCATCAATGGAGGCCTAGATTTGCACGGTTTCACACAATCTCTAAGAATTTAACACGAAGGCTCTAGCTAAAGACTCAATTAAACATTAAAATACCCCTAGTTCCTCATGCGTAAGATACACTTAAAGGCTTACAGATAATCTGTATCAACAAATGATAGTAAATTGATTTTAATTTGTTTATCTCATTACAGGATGAAGTCTCTTCTTGTAATGAAATTGAAAATTCCACTAAACTATCATAGGGATGAGATCCTATGTGATTCGGAGGAATTTTAACACAAGATTGCATTAAGAACAAGAAAACTACTTGTAGACATTTTGAAATAAAGCAGACACAAATTTTCCCAAGATTAACATAGATTAATTCAAATTTGATTAGATTCATTAGCAGGGGAAAGTTTCTTTGAATAGTCTTAGAGCTTGTCAATGGTTGTACACTTGCAACCAACTTGACGTGATTAAAATCTAAAACACAAGAAATCAACAGGTTTCTCAGATGGTCTCTCAGGAAGATGGGATTTCTCAAATTTTCTCTTAAAAATTCAACCCCCGACCCTTTGCAAGAGTATCCTCATTGCATTTATACATTTTACTCACTCACTCATCCCAAATTTTCCCCAAAAAGAAGAATATTCAAGGAAACCTTTTCTTGTTACCAATTTTTCTCAGAAAGTGATGTTTAACAAATTTACACCTGCAACTTCCAGGTGGAAAAATCATGAACTAATCATGTTTCTCAGACTCTCAACTAATGACTGGGATGTCATGCCACAACCTTTTGACAATCCTTCTAATCATTCTTTTATTCTGTCATGTGATAAATCCCCATTTTAATCATTTTCCGGTGGCTCTGTATAGCTAGATCTGACAAGAAATCCTTTTCACCCTCGAGGCAACACCTTTTTCATCCTTTGCACCTGCAACCTCCATCATTTCATCCTTTTCCCATTCTTTCCTCTATAACTCTACTCTGCATCCAACTTCTCTGGTAATTCACATTTTTGCAAGTTCCTAAGAAATTCCAACTTTAAAATATCAACCTTTACAATCCTTGGACTCACAAATTAAGCTCTAAATCCATTCAATTGCACTTTTCAGACAAAAATGACAAGGAATTTCATCAAAAATGATGAAAAATAATGCATATTTGCATCTTTAGGATTTTTAACGAAAAAATAGCAGCAAAATCAGATGCAATGCATAGAAACCATCGATTCTCCCCTTTCTCAACTTTATATTAGAGCCTTCACGTGTTTCCTTGGCACAACTTCAAAGGTGAAGTACAAAGGAAAGTTTCCAAACAAGCGCGGGCCTTCCACGTGCCCTGGGCCCAAGAAAATTTCCTTTTGGCCTTTAAAAAGTCTCAGTATAAAAGGAGCTAGTGGAAGCCTCCACGTGTCTCTTTGGCGCACCTTTGATATGGTGCCCAAAAATAGAGACCCTAAACAAGCACGAGCTCACCACATGTCTCAATCTGACAGAGTTGTTGAAAGAATTTAGGGACCAGTGGAAGGTGCCATGTGTCTAGGGTCCGAGAAAGTTTCCTCGATCGTTGAAAAGTCCAAGCAAGGGAAGAGTGAGCGGAAACTTCCACGTGTCTCCATAGCACTCTTTTGAAAATAAAATTTAGGGGCAAGTCCCCAAACAGTGTCGGTGCTCCACGTGTCCCAAGCCTTAGAAAGTTGCTTGAAAATTTTAAGTATAGAGAGGAGCCAAGTGGAAGCCTCCACATGTCTCCTTGGCACAACTTTTATATGGTGCCCAAAATCGGAGACCCTAAACAAGTGCGGGCTCACCACATGTCTCCTTAGCGCAACTGCTAAGGTAGGACCCAAAGGTGGATCCTCAAATGAGCACTAGCCCTCCATGTGTCCATGGTTCAACAAAGCTGCACGAGTGCATGAAAAAAATCTCTAAGTCGAGTGGGGATAGCGGAAACCTCCACGTGTCTCGTGGCACAACTCCAAAGGTTAATTTTCAGATGAGTGCAGGCCCTCCACGTGGACAAGACTTGAGTTGAAGTGGGCATTAGAGTTTCAAAATGCCCCTCTGACAAAGCATCCAATAAAAAAGGACCCTATTTCCACAGATGTTGAGATATAAATTGATGGGGAAAACACACCCGTCAAACCATAAAATGCAAGGAAATCACCATTTGCACCCAGAGATGAATCTTTCTTTAAGGACAAAGAATTTGGAAATGATATAAGGCCCAAATGTGATCCATGACCATGGAGAAGGATCTTTCAACAACATACAAATGAAGAAAATTTCATGCCTCCATTTGGGGAAATAAAAAATACGATAAAGCCCACAGATTGAAGAATTTTTAGAGAAAACAGGTGAGGTCAAATTGAGCACCAACAGAATCACATACCTTTTATCTTATGTCACTTAGTTGTTTCTAAATAACCAATACTAAGTCCAGATCGATATTGTGTTGGTTTTTAAACCTATACATACGTTTGTCTCCTTGCTACTAACATCGTACCTATATGTAAATATGTATGTGTAGGTATATCTATACATAAACTAACTCATGTATAGGAATTTTGGTGTGTGATAATATGTATTGACACTTTTCTTACCATACACCTTAGCATATGAAAATAATCAAAATTGATATCATTTAAACTCATATTTTTCCTATCCACCCTAGTTACCCACCACCAGTGCCACTACCATGGTATTTATGCAAACGTGCTCACCTAATGTATTTTTTATCCTTCTCCCTAATTTAACCCTACCTACTTTCCATGTTGATGAGTGTAAATACATCACCCTTAGGCATAACACATTGGTATTTGATCCTGGGCCCCATTCTATAGAGATACATATTCTAACACATGGTAAGAAAGTGTTTATTACAAGATTTACCCCACTTTTATAGGCCACCCATACTCATCCAGGTAATTATATGTATAGGATACATATTATAATCTCTTCCTAGGAAATTTCATCCATAGTATGCTACTTTTCCCACCGACAAAGACCAAAACCTAGATATCACAATACTTCAAAGACTTTGTAAGTAGGGTGCATTTGAGTGGTCCCAATACTACCGCAACACCTAGATATCCCTAGAATAACTTGCTTTATTTATTTGTTTCATAGTTTAGTCTTGTATTTAATACATATTTATATTGTTATTAGATTTCTATATGTTGAATAACTTTTTTTGTGCATACCTATTTAGGTATGAAATTTCTTAATACCCTTTGTCTTTGTATTACAGAGGCTATTTTTATCTACACTAAACTTTTTAAAAAATAACACCACAAATATGACTATGAAAAGTGAAATCTACTTGTTAACAAGTTGGCTCTCAAGTACTAATTTATGTTGTCTTACATGGGATAAGTCTGGTGTGATCGCTCGACCCCCTCTCTCTATATTCTTGGAGTTCAACGATTTAATCACTCTCCAAGTTGCGAGTTGATATTTTCATATCAAATCATCCCATTTGTGACTTGGGAAAGAATAGTGAATCTGATCCACAAAAAAATGCGGTGGTTATTTTTTCAATCTATCTCAATCCAATTAATA
This sequence comes from Taxus wallichiana var. yunnanensis, assembly GCA_018340775.1. Taxonomy (NCBI): domain Eukaryota; kingdom Viridiplantae; phylum Streptophyta; class Pinopsida; order Cupressales; family Taxaceae; genus Taxus; species Taxus wallichiana. Next base: position 279,850,337 of record CM031239.1, on the reverse strand, counting down.
TTTTTAATTACTTAATTTTTTTCATAAAATAAATTAAACAAATCAAATTTTGGAGGAATAAGTACTTACTAATGACACCTAGCATGACTACCATACATGCAGGTGCTACTATTATTTTGATCATTATGTACCATCCTTCACTATGTTCAGAGACATATAAATGGAGGAGATAGACATAATTGGTACAACCAATAGTGGTTCACGTAAACACATACTACATTTCTCAGTAATGAATTTTCCTAATTTATAGTTACAATTTTCTTCTCGACGACCTAAAATTTACACAATTAGTAGACAAAATTAAAATTGATATTTGAATATTCCCATTACATGTTTCCGGAAAGATGAAAAACCAAGGGAGTTGACTGTGAAAAATCTTATCCTTATAGTTTCTATGTCTATGAATAATCTGTGCATAGACATATTCATATGGTTAGGCCTATCATCATATGTTACACACTACACAAATGCAATGATTTTTCACTTCTCGTCCTCACATTTTATTATTCTTGTTTTACAAGCATTATCATGTACTATGTGTGCTTTATAACTTATTGGATTGATGGGAATTTGTAGCCTAACACAAGGAGACAATTAAGTACATCCTAGCTCTAAAATAAACCCAAATTTTCACCCATATCCTTTATAAAAATATTCAGGTTTTCCTATAAATTAAACCCTACGGTGAATTTTTTTACATTTGTTGGTTTGTCGAAAGGTTCAACCATAAGAGGCAAGGTTTCTCTCACAACAATACTAGCCTTTTTTCTAATTTTTAGTGTGAAGCGAGAGAAAATCTAAGAAAATTCCTTGCTTCATGGGGTCTCCTTGTGATTTTAGTAAACAAAAAGTAAACTATATTGAAGTGGGTCGGGTAGGTTGTATGATAACTAATTTTCCAAATTTTACTTACAAATAATTTCAATAGGCCAAAAATATCTATCTTTCCTCGTGGATCATCTAAACCTTGTTCTTTCTTATGGTTGTACTTATCCAGAGAGTCCAAAGTGCTTTTTCTTATTTACAAGCTTTTTCAAAATTGAACCCTAGCCAAGCATACTTCCATAACATGTATTTGTAACTTTTTCCCTAAATGAGAAAGTTAACACTTCTAGGGTTAATTGTGGAGGGATGTTTTATTAGTATTAAATTTACACATAATAAGAAATGAACATGATATTTACAGAAGTTAATGACACAATTAGAAATGGACTCCATTTACATATCTACATTATTTTTCAATAAGACGGTTTCCATTGTATTTAGACTAGACTCATTTATAGAAGAAACCATTAATTTGTGTAGCGTATTCAAAATTCCAACCACTTTATTTCCAAAACCTCACCACCGCTCTTCAATGCAGATCAAATCTGACTAAACAATACCATTCCTTTTATCACCGCAACTTTGGGAATGTTGTATTATAGTTTCTATTTAATTAGATACCCGCTTGATAATCTAGCCCATATTCCAATCCGTTACATCACATTAAATAATCACTAGCCCCTCACTCTTCAAGAAAAAACCAACTCAATCAAGAAACACTTTGGCATAGACTTACTCCCCATGGAGCAACCACTAGTTATAATTATAATTATATTGATAATTGTGGTCATCATGGTTGCGCTCATCATTTTCATCATCGTCAAAATCATTATTATCACCATGGTTCTTGTCTTCTTAATCATCAAGTATCATCCTCATTTTCCTTTTCATCATCATCACAATTGTCTTCTTCATAATATTTTTCATCCTTTTCAATTTCATCATCATCATCATAGTCATCATCATGATTTTCAACTTTGATATATCCATCATCATCATTTTCATCATCGTCATCATCATCCTCGTCATTATCATTATTATCATCATTGCAATCATTCTCATTGTTGATATCATCATATCCATCATTTTCATCATCATCATTATCATTGTAATTGTTTTTATAATCTTCATTTTCATCGTCGCAATCATCATTTGGGTTGTTGTTATCTTCATCATCATAGTTGTCATATTTTTCATCGTCATCACTATCATTTTTGTCATTATCATCATCATCCTCATCATTATTATCACCACCATCAGCACCACCACCATCAACATCATCGCTATCATCATCGTCATGAATATTAATCTTATTAGTAGTATTAATATTATTATTATAATTTGTAAATAAATTAAGTATTATGATTATTATTATTAATATTAATTTTGTTATTATTATTATTAAAAACTATAGTCATATTAATATTTTTAATAGAATTTAATTAACACTAATAACGACATGATTATTATCAACATCATCATTTATTTTGATCTTTTCATCAACATCATCCTCATTGTCCTTTCCATCATCGTCACATTTGTCTTCCTCATCATGTTCTTTTTCATTTTCATTTTCCTCACCATCGTAGTTATCATCATGATTGTCATCATCAATATAATCATATTTTATCATCATGGTTATTGTCATCTTAATCATCACCATCATCCTTGTTTTCCTTGTCATCATCGTCACAATTTTCTTTTTCATCATCTTCTTTGTCGTTTTTATTTTTATGATCATCATAGTCATTTTCATGGTTTTCATCATCGATATAACCATCATCAGATCATGGTCGTGATTTTCATCTTCATTTTCATGGTTATTGTCATTGTAATCATGATTGTAATTATAATTATAATAATAGTGATAATTATGGTCGTCATCGTTGTTTTCATCATCATTATCATTGTTCTCATTTTCATTTTCATTGTGATCGCCATCATTTTCATTATCATCGTTGTTTTTTTCATCATCGTAATGATCATCATTTGTGTTATTATCTTCATTATCATAGTTTTCATCTTTTTCATCGTCATCATTATCACTACCATCAGCACCACCACCATCAACATCATCATCATCATGAATATTAATCTTATTAGTAACATGTATGTTATTATATGAATTTGTAAATAAATTAAATATTATGATTATGATTATTAATATTAATGAAGTTATTATATTATTATTCAAAGATAATAATATTATTAGTAGAATTTTATTAACACTAATATCGACATCATCATCATCAACATCATGATTTATTGTCATCTTAATCATCACCATCATCCTCATTTTCCTTTTCAACATCATCACATTTGTATTTTTCATCGTCTTCTTCGTCATTGTTTTCATTTTCATCACCACCATAGTCATCATCACAATTGCCATCATTCATATAATCATCTTTAGATCATGATCATGATTTCTATCTTCATAATCATGGTCGTTATCATCGCCATAATCATCATTATTGTTACCATCATTATCATACATGTTTAGGGTCTAAGGTTTTAAAATGATGATTTTGTACAAGTTTTTTTGTTGTTTAGGATGAGTGCTAATATTGATAATGTCACATTAGTTTGTTAGGGATCCAATGATATTTTAAGGTTTGACATTATCATTTATGGTGTATCGACCATGCCATTAGGTTGACCATAAACTATAAATAGGACAAGTAAAGAAAACCCTACATGTGGAATCCTAAACACTAAACATGAATTTTAAACCCTAAATTCAAACACTAAACACTAATGTAACTGATATGTAAATGCTCATGTAAATATAAAAATACAACATCCTTACTTCTAGACATAAAAACCCTAATATTGGGTGCACATTTAGGATTTAGGGTTTAGAAATTATGTTTAGGGTATAGGGTTTAGTGATTAGGAATGACATTTATTGTTTGTGTCTATACTTTAGGGTTTATATTTTACGTTTTAGGTCTCTCTTTGGTTTAAAATGTGATTTAAATCTAATTAATACTCACATTTATCCATTAGTTGTTAGGGTTTGGGATTTATACATCAATTTTTAATTCAAACATCTTTAAAGATAATTTAATGTCTTAAATACTAATGTCTATGTTTTTGTCATTTAATGTGATGCACATTTCACTTTTCAATTAATATGAAATGATTCTTTGTTGTTTGAACATGGTAATATGGTTACTAATATAATCCATTCCCATTTCCCTCCATGTAGGTTGTTGATACGATTAAAGTGATTCAAACATCAATTTCAAGGATTGCTAAGATAATTAAAAGTTAAAATCCATCACAAAATTTTGCATTATTGACCTAGAATGTTTAGTACCTATACTTATTCTCTTAAGAGAGAGTATTCCCTCTTTAAATGCCTCTATGATGTCCCTTGTAATATATTTGAGTCTAAAAGGATTAATTGTTAACATTTTCTCATTTTAGTTGATGTTTCTAACATTTTGATCCCAATGAATATTAGAAAAGATTATTTTATGTTTTTATTTCCATGAAAATTTCAACATATTATCTCGTATATTTTTGGTTTTGATTTGTATAAAATAAATCTTAAAGTAGTTTAATCAAATTCATTAGGAATTCTTATGACTCAAGGAAATATTAAATATATAGGGGGTCAAATGCTCTCTTGGGTTCTCGATCTTATATAGAAAGAATCATTTGTTTCACCAATGAACTACATGGGAGAGGATACTTATTATTGATAATGCGACTCTTAAGTCACCAAATGGAGAGGTTCTCAGTAAGGTCGTTCATGCATGAACTAAATTCCCAACTTCTTTCGCTTACCTTATTTTTGGTATCATCTTATGTATAATGCAACTCCCACAGATGCTACTAGCATACCTATCTTATATTAATCTATTTAAAATATGTTGAGAGGTATAGTTCTAAAGGAACCTATTTTACTTATGTCACGCATCTAAAATAAGCACTTGAGAATGATGCTTCTTAGCATATTTTACATAATACGCTTTGATTTATGTTTATATAGATCTATGTATGTAAAATAAAACCTATAGTAGAAAAAATATTTAACCGTGACTAAATATCATATTGCTTTCAATTCCTTTATCGTCAGAGAAAAACTTCATAAGAATTTTTTTATAGCCACTACCGCCTAAAATCTCCAATTAATACTCTAACATATACTCTATCATAATCCTCATTTTCTCAAATATTTCCTTACTATTTTTTCTCACGTTAATTACAAATTAACCTTTCTTGATATCTACTCAAAAACAAATCCAAGACTTGAAAAAATATAAAGTATGGAAAATACATGAGTATGAATTAAATTTAAGAATTCTGCAACAAAGGAAGTTGCATAAATTTTTTCAAGAACTCCTAAATATCATATTCTTTATACAATTATGTAATTTTAATTTTACTTTGAATGAAGTTAAGGTTATACACTAAGCTGCACTCTTGGCATATATAGAACTAATAAATTGATCTACTCTTCATAAAAAGCACATTTACTAAAATAAAATAAATTATGTGCTCCTTAATGATAGCACCCTAGGAAATTACCTAGTTTACCGAGCCTTAATCCCCACTAAACCTCACACATTCAGATATATTATGGGATTTATTTATTTAATTCTTTTAGACATTTTCTTTTTCATTCTCTTAAAAATAACTGACATCTCATATTCTATTGAATTTAACAATCTTGTTATGATTTGATAGAAAAACATGACAAAAATTCTTATAAAAGTTAGTAAAGTTCTTAAATCATGTCCTTGACATTAAGCTCGATATGTATGTTGTATATAATGTCTTCTTTTATACTATTGTGAATTTGGTTTATTGAGAATTAATGTCTATCTATCACCATCATGCCACAATTAAACTTGGAAGATTAATTGTTAAAAAAATAGATTATTTTTTAAATTAACATACAATTTCTTTTGATGAAATAGAACTCCTATTAATAAACTGGTACTATGATACAAAACTATATTAAACACAATGTATTATTCAACATGAATTTGGTACTTACAAATATCACAATCAAAACCCACATTAAACCTATTTATTGTGAGCATAAATTTTTAACAATATTATAATCAAAACCCGCATTAAACTCTTTATTGTGAGAACAAAATTTTTAACAATCCATATGTGTGGATGTATTTAACTTATTTTAATATAACATTGATAATTGAAAAAAATATGCATGCAAGGTAGAAACCAAATGATACCATAATATGTATGATTGTGTCATGCCCAAATTTTACATGACCAAATAAAATAGTAATAATACTAGGATAATTTTTGTTTTGACTTACATTGCTCACTACACAACACCACAAGGTTCCAAGTACAGGAACTCAACAATGCATACGAAACTTACACAATTCATTGAATAACATAGACACATGAAAACACCATATACATATTGATGCCACACTTTCCTCAATGAATGAATACTAGAAATAATCCCAACCAAAAGAAAAGGGACTCAAGGATTGGCAAACCCACAACACATCATTACCATGATTACATCTTCATTACGATTAACATTCCAATAACATTATTATGTAAGAATAATTTTCTCCTTTTTCCACCTACAGATTCATAAGTTCATTCCACATTCAACTTATAGTTCGACCATTTAATTTTTCTCTTTATCCCTTATGACAATCTCCATAACTTACATAATTATTTTCCATATTTCAAATTACATACAAAGTTCCTAATTCTCTCGCTCTTATGCTAAAGGTTTGTTTCTCAAAATATGTTTAGTTGACGTTTAATTTTACCCTCATTATGCAAGGGGACCAACCATAAGTTGTCAAGGGAGAAATAATATGATTCAAAGGAGGTGAAGGTTCAAGTTTCCCTTTCCTATAAACTTCCTTCCATTAGAAGCAAATTTTTTCTCGTACTATGGTTGTTTTAGTTCAAAATTTAGTTTGATTCAATTAAGCATTTACATGACATTATTTTATTTTGTTTTATTTTATTTTTAGTGGACTCTATATTGGCTCAAATGCCTAGTCCCACCAAGAACAAATTGTAACCATTCTTAACAAAAATTCAATGCTTAAATCAACCATAAGGACTTCAACTGAAAAATTTGTTCCTAAACCATTATCACATATACTCTTGTTTCTCATTTCATTTACATTGTTTCTTAGGTCTCTTTTTGGTGTCACTTTTTAACATAAAGAGTTACGAAAGTACTTGTCTAACATCTTGAAGAAGTATATGATTGGAAGCATTATAACTACACACAAACCCCAAGTTAACCTCCTAATCAACTAAGGTTTAGTTTAATTCCAATTTCACCTAAGGATATATGCCTCAACTATTTATGATTTTAAGGAGAGAGGACATATTTATGCTAAACAACCTTCATGAAAGACCAAAATGTTATGTTGTTAGTAACCAAGGTAACACATCTAGCTGAGAGGAACTAAAGAGTTTATTAATAAGATTTTAAGTCATAGAACAACTATTTTACTCTCTATGTTTATGTGGTCTAGGGGTCCTATAAGGAATTCATTCGATGATAAGTAAAAATTCAAGATCTAACTTTGTAAAACTTATTAGACCACTAGGATACAAAGGGATTAATAGCTCTAGTTAATCCATAAATGGTAAGGTTACCTCGCATAGTCTTTGTTTCAAACAAGGACTCTTAAGGTGACTTCCAAGGTAGTCTTTACCACTAAACATAGTGTTGTACCCGAAGACTATAAATTCTCCTCGCAGTACCAAACCAAGAAGGAAACCACATACTCTGGGTAAAGTTGGACCATGTCGTTCCTAAAAGATGGGTTCACAAAAATGTCACTAAACATACCGACTATGATGCTAAACTCAAACTAGGGGTCTTATTTACCTAAACTAGGAGGTGTCATTGAGTACAAGGTTTAAGTTCATTCTACAGTTTCAATTTCTTCTACACTAAGAAGGATCACACATGAAGACAAGTTATGCACAAATCTTATACTAGGGTTGACTATTGTGGTTAGATTCCTTTATTACATTTTCAAGGTAAGAAACACAACACCAATTATTTAATCATCTATTGCACACTGGAAATGAACTACAAGATATTAAATTCAAATTCATTTAACATATATATATATATATATATATATCCTTTGTACCATACATAACTATGAATAAAAATTGCACCTATGATAAAATGCACATTCCCAAGGTATCCCTAAACTAACATCTCATTCATATTAGAAAATGTCAAATACAACTTTTTTGTAACATGGGATTATACTATACATATATACATTTTACAATGACCTATATAAAATATAATAAGAAACAATAAATTACACAACGCATTTTTGCCATCTTTCTTGCATCCTACAAAACCATGTGAGCACGAAATCAACAATAAATTATTGGCATGGCATCCACCCTAATCCAACATAAGTAACGCCTTTAGTTTCCATTTACATAACAACATTAATAATTTTCATTGGAAAGAAAAAAGGTTAAATACATGTATTCATTTCGTAACCAAGGAGAGAGGAAGAGATGGGAAAGAGAGAGATACACTATTTTCTAAAAGTCAAATTTCACACAAAAAGCCACAAGATAGAGTTCTCAAATAATTATTTACAAGTGTCAACAAGTTTCCATGATTGTTTGGTAACTTTGTGAGGGTCCTATAACTTACTTTTTAAATTTTCGGCTCATGCAAAAAGGCATTCAAAATAGGCTCAAAGGCTAAGAAACCACTTTCAAATATTGTCTTCCTATGACAAAACATACAATGGTTCACTATTGGTGGTTAGTTTTAGGATGCCACTAGTCGTAATTGGCCTAGTTACAAATGAATAAAAGTTAGCTCGAGGGCTCAGAAAACCACATCTAAGACCGACGTTCGAAGGATGAACGTGTAATGAGAAAATTCCTGAAAGTTCCCTCTACATTGAGAATCCACCGAGTAAGCTGGGAATGAGAACTAGAAAATGGTTTTCAAACGGTGTGAGTTTATTGGAGCCATCTTTGGTCATAATTGGTCCAATTTTGACCTAGTCAAACTACGACCAGAAGCTTATAAATTACCTTTTCCAAACTATCAAGAAGAGATTTTTTCCCAAGATGAAGGTTCTAGAAATTGTCTACTAAAAATACTAGAGGTTTGAGAAGGTAGATAAGCATTTCGTTGTCCAGGATTTCAACCGTGAGCCGATACGAAATCTAACTTTTCAAATTTAGCAACTTCCTACCACCGTAAAATAGTGTAAAATGTCTCCTAGAAGGGAGTAAAAAATATCATAGATGATTATTCAAGGTTGATTCAAGGATTACAGTTACTCCTTGCATGACAAGGTACACATAGGAAACTTAACATCTCCTTTATGGAGTTATGCGGGTTAATTTGCACATCTCCAAAAATTGTGATTTATCTGTTTTAACAAGGGAGTGGTCGATATATTTGTAGAGGTGCAACTTCAACTTGTCAATAAAAATGGGTATTGAGGCAATCTACTTTCATTATAAAGTTTGTTAGATCATCTGAAAATGAGGGTTTGAGTTTATGCTTGTCTACCAAGGAATATTTTAATTGCATAAGCTACGGTATTCACGTATTATTGTTTTGAAAACAAGTTTATGTAAAACTATCAACTCTATGATAATGCTATAGTTTAAAAATTTATTTCACCTGCAAATGAACGACTAAAGATTTTTTTATGAAAGATAAGAAGAGATGAACCATGCACCTGTAATTGAACCTGGCGAGGCGGGAGTTGGGGAGTTGACATCGCACCCATTGATTGCACTTTCTTGAAGCCATCTAGGGTAAATACAAGGCTCAAAATGGAGTGTGCCTTGCAACTATTGAATCCCACAAAGCATATCTCTTAGAGGCATCCAATTGAATGGTTCAATTTATTTGTTTACACGTCCACAAACCTGAATGTGGTATGACCATATGCAACAAGTGGAGAACCTCCATGATTTAGGGATAGGAACAATGAGTGGAGACTATCTGGTGGCCTCATTAAACCCAAAGCCCAAATCACACTCATATTATTAGTGGCATTCAAAGAGATGTCAAAATTTGCATCTGCACTTTGAAGAGGCCTTTGGTAATGGATTAAAGACACACCATCTTGCCTTTGACCAGATACAAGTCTTGTATTGTTGACCTCGTTATTTCCATTAGAATCTGCATAAACAAAATCAATGTAGACACCCATTTTTTTTTATGGTGGTGACTATTTCTATGGACATTTCTTCCAAAGCATCAAATAAGTCAGGTAGTAATCAATATGCCTAGTCGATGTCCATTCCCTATTCTAAATCCTCCATTTTTTTCACAGAATGGAGGATGCTAGCAAAGGCAGTGAAACATGGGTTTGCATTAATTGGAAGGTTTCAAAGCCTTTTCAACAAACCCATTTTGTATGTATCTTGTTATCATTGTCATCCATGAGGCCATATTTCTGGAATTTATTCAAATGAGTTCACATGTCGAGCACATGCTTCCACATTTTTCATACATATCTACCAAAGTGCTTACAAATAAAACACTTGAAAAAAATTACTCAATATTTTATGCTTTGTTGCATGTCTATACTGAGTTCTAGAGGTCCCATTTTGACATTAGATGGGAGGATGCTGGGAAAGGAGAACATAGGGGGTGAAAGAGAAAAAACTTGCAAACATGCGTTGGATAAAAGGAAGGCACTTCAATTATATTAACCAAAAAAACCACCATTCCCAACAAAATAGAAAGAGTATGAAAACATGTTGGAAATATTATTGTGCACGCATCACTAGTGCGTAGAAGATGAAAATCAAATCACTTGGAGATTACATGCCCTTTATCCTCAAGCTTCTTCTTCTTTCCTACATACAATAAGAAAACCACAACAAAAGGAGCTTTTCTTTCCTCTCACAACTATTGGAATATCTCAAAGTACAAATATAGATCCAGATAAATTAATCCCTTATTAGAGTTACATATTTCTCCACACGCAGGGTTGTCTTAACCCACAATTGAGTGATTTCGCTAAAGTTATCTTTATTTCTACTAAAATACAACGATATCTTAATTTTCAGCGTTATCTATGCCTTAGATCTCAAATAAGTGCTTGTATTATTATGAATGGAAAATGATAGGTCTAAAATTTCAATCCTTTATTATGCATCCCCTCACATACTTCTCAAGCCTACATTTTGGGGAGGTGAGTGGGGAAAGAGGTGAGCCAAGGTCCAAGAGGTAGCTGGAAATGTTGAGGGAGAAATGCAGAACACATAGAACATCCTTCAACAACCTATTCTTGACATTTGACACAGCCATGGAATATCCTCCTTCCATAAAAATTACAAAGAACAACATGCTTTAAAAAAATTGAACTGGGTACCTCTTTTAAGAATTCTTGCTCTCTTTGGGCGGTGGAGGAAAAGCGGTATGATATTATCATTCTCCTTGAAATCCCTGAATCCTCACAATAGATTCATAATCGACAAAAATATGACCAAAATATTCTTCCATAAAGTATTATGGGTCTCCATGCTTGATGGCTCCTCTTTCGATATCTCAACACTCTACTTAGGACCACATTCCAAGGAAATTTATGTTTTGGCACATAGAGGTTGGGTGGGTAGAGTTTTCTGCACACTAAAGGTTAATTATGCACCCCACACCAAAAGGTCCCATTATATTACTTATTTTACTATGTATGTATTTACATTTAAATCTTATTATTAATAATATTATTAGCATACATAAATTAATTTATTCATTTATCTATTTTATTGTTTCGAAAAATGTTATTCTTAGAAGAAGAACCATCACCTTCATCAAGAATGAAAAAAAAGGTGTTACATCTCCCTCTCCTCAATGCAACACAATGCTAAGGTTATAAGAAGTACTCATGAGAAATGAGAAAAACAATCAATAACTCTTATTACCAATGAAAATATATTTGTCTCTAGGTGCCATTAAGAGGAAGAAGGAAAGTTTTGATGATTTCATAGTGTTCTATGAAGATTGGTAGTTCTAGTTTGCATGATTACTTAGTATTTTTTTCCTTTAAAGTATTCCAACAACTCAAGCTCTTAATATTTCATTGTTTTAAGATTTTATTTTATTTATTTATTTATTTTTATTTTATTTTTTAGTGCCCAACAGAAAAATGACATCACAATACCACATCAGAGGTCAAACACAACACTAATGGTTCACAAGACATCATGATATGTACCTTCACGACTCTATCACATCAAAATAACTCAACCAAACCATGGAAAGAACATACATAGCCCTCACAACATATTATTTATTATAGATGCACCTAAAACAATAGTACTCATAACATAATAAGACTACTACAACATGGAATCCCCAACAAGTACACATATAAAGGTTTCATACAACTTGGGAAAATAACTATAGGGAAAATAACTATAGTTACATAGTGTGAAGATGAAATCAACATCTTATCATAACCGAACTCACATGAGTACATATAAATCATAACACCAACTCCACACACCCCCTAAAACATCACAAATCAACTCCATATACCTCCCAAAGCATCACAAAACAACTCCATATACCTCCCAGAGCATCAACAAAAACCACATACACCTCCTAAGAATCACAGAACAACTCCATATATTTCCCAAACTATCAATCACACCCACACAAATATCTTATGCCTCCCTCAAGTAATAAAATAAAGATAAATTTTCCTTTTCGATCCCCAAAAGAGGTCGGTCACCTTATGGCCCTAGGCACATAGAGTCCAAATACCTCTAACCCAAGTGACATAATAACTCGTGGTTCAACAACCCGCTAGTTATCTATAACTCCTTAGGGTGTACCCCCATACAATGAAGCAGGTCCATAGGTCCCACCACTCCACGGTGAATCCAACGACCCTATTCCAACACATCATGGAATTAGAATCAACATAAAAATCCATTTCAAATGCCAAGTGGAAAAAATTTCAAGCCTTGGGATAGGCTATTAAAATTTTAAACTTGATACACAAAATTAAAAATAAGAAAATAAAATGGCTAATTAGCCATGGTTAGTGCAAAAACAAAATCTGCATGTTAGAGAAACAACCAAATAAATGCCCAAAATATAATAAGATGTCAATAAAGAAAACTACTAGTTCTAGCAAGAAAAGGGAAAAGTTCAATTTACAAATAGAAGACATATACACAAATAACACATTACGATGACTATGTGGCCTTATACGGCCACCAAGGCATTACTCAACAAGTAGCCGACACTCGGAACAAGAAGCCTCAGCTCATAAAATACAATATAAATAATACAACTTTCATCATCTTTATTTGAATCATCTTGCCACCACTTCGACAAGGCTCAACATAGTCGTAACTACACTTAGGTTGAATCCATATGATAACCATATAGGGAGAGAGAAAAGAGTACATGTCACCATCTACTGAGCCTAAGGTTTCGCAAAACACAATATACATGACACCCGTTGAGCAAGTGTCAAACATACCAAATGAATACAATTAGTGGGTTTTCATCCTATGTAATAATCCACTTCCTATCTCATACTGCTCGAGTGACTAGTTAATGGTAAACATTTCCTCACTCCAAACATACACTTTTATCAATTTCCCTTAGGTTCGGTTAGTGTAGGGTTCACAACATAACACATAACTACATCACTAACAAAATGGTGATTCACATAAATTAACCATAGCGTCTTACCCATAGTGTATATACAATAATAACATAATCATTACTTTCACAGTTATGATACATCACATTACCACATACTACACCCAAAGTGCAATCACTGTACAATAGGGATCATATGCTCACCATATGCCCCTAAATCATGACATGAACCATCACATATTACACAAATTATACATATGAGGAAACATAATGTCTAACATTACAACATATAGTCAATTGCAATTACAACATGGTGACACACACAATTCATCACAACACGGTGGCAACATCATGATATAATCCAATTCACTATACACCAATTATGTCATGCAACACATCAACACACCTACATACCATGAATAACAAGAAACTCAACACTCCGCAATCCACAACAACATTATTTTCACACACACCAAGGCGACACATCGCACATGAAATCCTTATTGAATCCATGAAAATGAGAGTGAATAATCTCATCACAAGCACATCAACATGATAACAAATACGCACTAAGTGACATGCACCACATGTGCTTTCATAAGGTCACAATTACAACATTGTTCACATTACAACATATATCACATTACTCTTCCAATATTCACCACCACCATGTAAAATCATCACTACTCCAATCTGTCCTAGAGGTTTGAGAGCATGAACCTTCACTCTGATACCAAATGTAATGCCCACATTTTACACACCCAAATACAATAGTAATAATACTAGGACAAACAAATTTTGACTTACATTACTCACTATGCAACACTACAAGGTTCCAAGTGGAGGAACTCAACAATGCAGATGACACTTACACAATTCATCGAATAAAAAATACATGTGACAACACCATATACATATTGATGCCACACTTTCCCCAATGAACGATTGCTAGCAATACTCCCAACCACAAGAAAAGGGACTCAAGGATTCACAAATCCACAATACATCATTATCATAATTACATCTTTGTTACGATTAACATTCAAATAAAATTATTATGTAAGAATAATTTTCTTATTTTTCCACCTACAAATTCATAATTTCATTCCACATTCAACTTACAGTTCGACCATTTAGGTTTTCTCTTTATCTCTTATAACAATCTCTGTAATTTACATAATTCTTTTCCATATTTCAAATTGCATAAAAAGTTCCTAATTCTCTCACTCTTATGCTAAAGGTTTGTTTCTCAAAATATGTTTATTTGACGTTTAATTTTACCCCCATTATGCAAGGGTGTCAACCATAAGTTGTCGAGGGAGAAATAATGTGATTCAAAGGAGGTGAAGGTTCAAGTTTAGCTTTCCTATAAATTTCCTTCCATCGGAAGCACATTTTTTCTTGTACTATGGTTGTTTTAGTTCCAAATTTAGATTGATTCAATTAATCATTTACATGACATAATTTTATTTTAATTTATTTTTAGTGGACTCTATATTGGCTCAAATGCTTAGTCCCACCAAGAACAAATTATAACCATTCTTAACAAAAATTCAATGCTTAAATCAACCATAAGGACTTCAACTGAAAAAAATTGTTCCTAAACCATTATCACATATACTCTTGTTTCTCATTTCATTTAAATTGTTTCTTAGGTCTCTTTTTGGTGTCACTTTTTAACATGAAGACTTACTAAAGTACTTTTCTAAAATCTTGAAGAAGTATATGATTGGAAGCATTATAACTACACATGAACCCCAATTTAACCTCCTAATCAACTGAGGTTTATTTTAATTCCAATTTCACTTAAGGATCTACACCTCAACTATATATGATTTTAAGGAGAGAGGACATATTTATGGTAAACAACCTTCATGAAAGACCAAGGTGTTGTGTAATTAGTAACCAAGCTAACACATCTAGCTAAGAGCAACTAAAGAGTTTATTAAAAAGAGTTTAAGTCATAGAACAACTATTTCACTCTCTCCATTTGTGTTGTTAGGGGTCCCACAAGGAATTCATTCAATGAAAATTAAAAATTCTAGATCTAACTTTGTAAGACTTATTAGTCCACTAGGATACTAAGGGAGTAATAGCTCTACTTACTCCATAAATGGTAAGGTTACACCGCATAGTCGTTGTTTCGAACAAGGACTCTTAAGGTGACTTCCAAGGTAATCTTCACCACTCAAGATAGTGTCAAACCTAAAGACAATACATTTTCCTCATGGTTACAAAACCTAGAAGGAAACCACATACTCCAGATAAATTTGGACAATGTCGTTCCTAAAATATGGGTTAATGAAAATTTCTCTAAACATATCGACTATGACGCTAAACTCAAACTAGGGATCTTATTTACCTAAACTAGGAGGTGCCATCGAGTACAAGGTTTAAGTTCATTCTACATTTTTAATTTCTTCTATGCTAAGAAGGATCACACATGAAGACAAATTATAAAATAATCTTATACTAGGGTTGAATTTTGTGGTTAGATTCCTTTATTACATTTTCAAGGTAAGAAACACCACCAATTATTTAATCATCTATTACACACTAGAAATTATCTACAAGATATTAAATTCAAATTCATTTAACACACACACACACACACACACACACACACACACACACACACACACACACACACACACACACACACACACACACACACACACACACACACATCATCAATCCTTTTTACCATACGTAACTATGAATCAAAATTGCACCTATGATAAAATGCACATTTCCCAAGGTATCCCTAAAACTAGCATCTCATACATATTAGCAAATTTCAAATATAAATTTTCTGTAACATGGGACTATATTATACATATATACATTTTACAATGACCTATATAAATTACAATAATAAAAATGAATTACACAACGCCTTTTCACCATATTTCTTGCATCCTGCAAAACCATGTGAGCATGAAATCAATGATAAATCACTGGCATGACATCCACCCTAATCTAACATAATTAACATCTTTAGTTTCCCATTTACATAATAACATTAATAATTTTCATTGGAAAGGAAAAGGGTTAAATACATGTATTCATTTCATTTCATTTCACTTCATTTCATAACCAAGGAGAGAGGAAGAGATAGGAAAGAGAGAGATACACTATTTTCCCAAAAGTCAAATTTCACACAACAAGCCACAAGATAGAGTTCCAAACAGTTATTTACAAGTGTCAAAAAGTTTCCACGGTGGTTTGGTAACTCGACGAGGGTCCTACAACTTTATTTTTTCATTTTCCTGCTGTCTATAAAAGAGTTCAAAACAAGCTCGAAGGATAAGAAACCACTTTCAATTATTGTCTTCTAATGAGCAAACATACCATGGTTAATTTTAAACATGTCCACCTATATAACAAGAGTTGATAGGAAGTGACGGAATATAGAACTGGCGAACGGTTTACGATTGGTGGTTAGTTTTTTGAGGCCATTGGGCGTAATTGGCCTAGTTTTTAAATGAATAAAAGTTAGCTCGAGGGATCAGAAAACCACATTCAAATTGATGTTTGATGCAAGAATGTGCAATGGGAAACTTCCTACAAGTTCAACTCTATATGTATAATTCAACAGAGTCAACAAGATTGAGAACTAGCAAATGGTTTTCAAATGGCGACAGTTTACGTGAGCCACCAGTCGTAATTGGTCCAGTTTTGACCTAGTCAAACTGTGACCAGAGGCCTATAAATTTCCTTTGGAAAACTATCAAGAAGAGTGTTTTTCCCCAAACTGAAGGTTCTAGGCAATATTCTAGTAAAAATACTAAAGGTTTGAGAAGGCGGATAAGCATTTCGTTGTCTAGAATTTAAATGGCGATCCGATACGAAATCCAACTTTTCAAATTTAGAAACTTCCTACCATTGTAAAATAGCATAACAGGCTCCTAGAAGGATGTCAACAAGATCATAGATGATCATTCGAGTTCAATTAAAGTATTAAAGTTACTTCTCGCATGACAAGGTACATTTAGAAAACATAACATATCCTTTATGGAGCTACGAGTGTTAATTTGCACATCTATGAAAATCGTGATTTATATTTTTTAACAAGGGTCTGGTCAACATATTTACAAGGACTCAACTTCAAGTTGTCAATAAAATTGGGTACTAAAGCAATCTAGTTTCATTAGAAAGTTTGTTTGATGATCTCAAAATGAGGGTTTGAGTTAAATCTTGTGTACCAAGGAATATTTTAATTGCGCAAGCTATGGTATTCACGTATTATTGTTTTGAAAACAAGTTTATTTAAAACTATCAACTCTATGATAATGCTACAATTTAAAATTTTATTTCACTGCAAATGAACAACTAAAGAATTTATGAAAGATAGGAAGAGATGAACCATGCCTGGAATTGAACTGGCGAGGTGGGATTTGGGGAGTTGACATTGCACCCATCGATTGCACTTTCTTGCAGCCATCTGGGGTATATCCAACACTCCAACCGAGTGTGCCTTGCAACTATTGAAGCCCATGAAGCATATCTCTTGGAGGAATCCAATTGAATGGTTCAATTTATTTGTTTACACATCCACAACCCTAAATATGGTAAGACCATATCCAACAAGCGGATAACCTCCAGGATTTTGGTACAAGTACAATGAGTGGAGACTATCTAGTGGCCTCATTAAATCCAATGCCCAAGTCACACTCATATTATTAGTGGCACTCAAAGAGACATCAAAATTTGCATCTGCACTTTGAAGAGGCCTTTGGTAATGGATTAAAGACACACCATCTTTACTATGACTAAATGAAAGTCTTGTATTGTTGACCTCACTATTTCAATTAGAATCCGCATAAACAAAATTAGGCAGATAACCATTTTTTTATTTTTTTTTTTTTACGTGGATACTATTTATACGAATGTTTCCAACAACATCAAATAAGGTAGGTAGTAATCAATATTCCTAATGGATGTCCATTCCTTGTTCTAAATCATCCATTTTTTTTACAGGGTGGAGGATGTTGGAAAAGGCAGTGAAGCCTGGGTTTGCATTAACTAGAAGGTTCCAAATCCTTTTCAACAAACCCATTTTGTATGTATCCTGCTATCATAGTCATCCATGAGGCCACATTTCAGGCATTTATTCAAATAGTTCACATGCCAAGCACATGCTTCCACATTTTGCATACATATCTACCAAAGTGCTTACAACTACAACACCTGAAAAAAATTCTTCCATCTTTTATGCTTTGTTGGATGTTTGTACCATGTTCTAGAGGTCCCATTTTGACATAGAATGGGAGGATGCTGAGAAAGGGGAACACAGGGGGATTAAAAAAGAAAAAACTTACAGGACATGCATGGGATAAAAGGAAGGCACTTCAATTGACTTAACCAAAAAATAATCATTCGCAACAAAATAGAAAGAGTAGGAAAACATGCTAGAAGATTATTGTGTGTTGGTGCTCAAAATAGTCTTGCCCCGTTTTACCATTAAAAATCTATCCATTTATGGTCTCTGTCACATTTTATCTTCTCGTATTGTGCCTGCAAAGTCTCTCCATTCCTTTTGTTACCATAATCAGTCCTTTCATGGACCGAGGATCACGTATAGATCCAAAATTGTTTCCTTGTTTCTCTGTTCATCTAAAGAGGTCTATATTTGGGTGTAAAACTTGGGCTGTCCCATTCTTCCATTTTCCACATTTGGGATTTGTTTTCCTTTTTGTATTTTCCCTAAATACTTGAAGAAAATGAATGGATGTAGCTCTGAAGAATGTATTTGAACCTTATAACATTTCTAAATTCTCCATCTTTGAAGAAAATTTAATCTCCGAGTTCAAATGGTCATTTTTCCACATTTTATGGTTTGACGGAGCATCTCTCTCGGTCAAATTTACATCCTTGTATCAACAGGAAATGTGGACTCTTTTGGTTCGATACGGCTTAGCAAGGTACTTCCAATATTTTGTGAATCGCCTCAACTTAAAACACCTGTCTATGTGGACGAACGACGCTCATTTGAATATTTTCTTTTGGTTGGCCTTGGAGTTGCACCGGGAGGACACATGGAGGTTTCCACTACTTTTCCTGGACTTAGACAAACTTTTTATGTAGCCAATACTATTTTTTGGGCCAGGACACATGGTGAGCCCACGCTCATTCAAGGTCTCCGATCTTGGGCACCATTTTGAAATTGTGCCATGAAGACATGTGGAGGCTTCCACTGGGTCTTCCCATACTTAGTATTTTTTCAAAAGGTTTGAGAGGCCTGGGACATGTGGAGGGACTGCGCATGTTTGAGGATCGACCCTTGAATTTTATTTTAAAGAAGCACTAGGAGGAAACTTGGAGGCCTCCGCTCACTTTGCATTTTGCTTGGACTTTTCAACGGCCAAAGGAGATTGCCTCGGACCCTAACACATGGTGCCTTCCGCTAAGATTTAAGCCTTTAAAAACAAATTTTTTTGGGCTAGGACACATGGTGAGCCCGTGCTCATTCAAGGTCTCAACTTTTGGGGACCATCTCAAGATGCACCATTGTGATGCGTGGCAGTTTGAAAAGTCAAAAGGTGGGGAAGCGGACCATCGGGGGCAACTTGGATTTTTTTGCCTCTTAAGGATTAAAATATCAAAATGGCCCGTAAGCTTGACAAGAGGGAGGTCAAGGTTGGATTTGAAAATTCAAAGGGGCGGGAAGCGGACCATCAGAGGTAACTTGGATTTTTTTCCTCTTGTCATCAAAAGGATTAAAACATCAAAATGGTCCGCAACCCTGCAAAGGATAAGTCAAAATTTGATGGGAAGGTCAATGGCAGAGGTGCGAACTTTTGGGGAAATTTGGAAAATTTTCCTTTTGTGGAGAAAGGAGTTAAAAGTGTAAAATGAAGCGTGTTTCCATTGGGACCCACGTCAGAAGCTAAAAGCAAAAGGGCAGAGCTGTAGGGAAAACTTGGAAAAATTTCCCTTTTCCAAAAAGGAGGTGAAATAGCAGAATTTAGCTGCAGTTCCTTTGGGACCCACCTTAGGACACGTGTCAGGCTCATTTCTCAAGGGTGGAGGTGCGGAGCAAAAGGTGAAAAATTTACATTTTTCCAAAAAAGTTGTAAAAGGAAAAAGGAACCCACATGCCCATTTTAAATTGGATCTCCCACGTGGATGGTCCAAATTCAAAATAGAAATATCGATGACAACTATGTGTTTGTATTTGATTTTCCACCATTTTTCTCCAAAGCTCCTGGGGATGCATATTCTTATGGTTTTTTATCATTTCTTGGAGTCTCCTGCATGCCAAATGAAGAGGAACATTAATCTGGTATCCTTGGTTTGGTGGGGAAGGTTTGTAAACATCTCTCACCATTAAATATGCAATCTAACTATCGGATTCGACCCGATTTTTCTTTCCTTGGCACGTGAAAGACCTGTTGATATCTTGGTTTGGTGAGGAAAATCTAGGGATGTCTTTTACCATTAAGATGAGATTTGACCTCTGGGATCGATCTAATCTTCCATTTTCTCTTCCAGGTTACACGCAATGAACCAAATTTGACATATTAGGGATGGAAGTGGTTGGTGAGTAGAGGGAAAAGTGATCTACCAGATGAAGGATTTGAATGCGAGAGATGTTCGAATAGATCTACCCCGAGCACCCGACAACTTTTACAAAACTAATTCTTGGAATCGCGACTGTGTTCATGCCTTGAAACTAATATTGTGTACACTCAATGTTTAGATTTTAGGGGGAAAAATCTATGGTAAAATAATATAAATTGCACAAATTTGTCATGAAAATGGTTGGAGTGTTAGAGGTCGGGACAAATTTTTTTAAAGAGAAAAACTTAATAGAACCCGTCCTTCCGATAAATCATCGAAGAAACCTGTTTATCTCCTTTGTGTTAAACTTGATAGTGTCAAGGTGTTCATGAGTGTACAACCATTGAAAAGCTCTGAGATTGTTTTAGAAACTTTCCCACTGATAAATTTAATCAAACTTGAGTTAATGCTGTTATTTTTGGGAAAAAATTGTGTTTGTTTCATTCCTACATGGGGGTTCATTAGCTTAGGCAATACCCTAAAGCACGTGGGTTTCGAGGTAATTAAAATTAATAAATTAAATTCAATATATCGGTAGACAGAGCTTTGGGTGAAAGGGTTTAATTTATTAATGTTTTGAATCAAGTATTGGGGGTAGGTTAGAGAGGTGGGCCAAAGGAATCGAAGGTTTAATTTTAATATAAAACTAAAACATTTGAACCCTAGTTTTCAAAAGTAAATACCTTAAAATTGCAAAAGGAGTGTGGTCATAAATTAAATTATAATCTCTTTTTTAATAAATAAATCTCAATTAAGAGATTCTTAACCAAAAAAAAAAGATGGTAGAAAACTAGGATTGAGTATACTTTTGAAACACAAGTGATATTATTTCGCCATCTTAATTATTTGAAGAACCGTTGATAAATGATTAAAGCTTGACATTTATAAGGTGATTTGTAATAGGTATTTGATGGCTTCAAACTATATTTCGAGAGAAAATGCATATTAAAAACAATTGAGTGAGAAATATAATATATTTTTTGTTTAATATATTACGGTAGAAATAAAAAGGGGTAAATAAAATTGTAATTGAAAAATGGGTAAGTAGGTACATGAAAAAAGGGGGTATTTTCATTCTAATAATATAACAGAGGGGGTATTATCAATTGAATAATTATAGTTAGAAACTATAATTAAGGGTATTCTTTAATACCCTTCGAATGCACGTGCTATCGGTAAACGCAGCAAGTTGGGGGGCCAAAAAGGGGTCATAAGTGGATGTCATATTGCAAATAACAACATAATATCAACTTGTAGGGATTATTAACAATGCATACACTCAAAATTAGAAAAACTTATATTAATATGAATCGTAGCATCCGAATCTAGTTTCTAAACTACTATTTTTTAAAAAAATGGACAAGTTTAGTTATATTAAACACTCAAAATTCAATGACTTCGTATTTTTTTTAAAACACCTATAAGATCAGTAGTTCGCTTGCCCACGATTTGGATGACCGAAAATTGATATATATATATTTTCCTTTGGTGAGAAGTTATATGCCACTATCTATCTTTGGATAGATTTTATTTTGTATTTTTTTGAGCAATATTTTATTTTTTATGATTTTTTCCGTGAAAGTGGTATGAAAACATACAGAAAACAAAGCACTTTCCGTTTTCCCACCATAAATTCATTAAAAAATATTGAAATAAAATATTTTTTTGAACATGTATATAATTTCACCATGGTTGGGATGGTATAATTTAGATCACATTCTAACAAGTGAAACAAAATTTGAAGTCTTAAACGTAGACATAAACATTCACGGGAAAAAGTGTCTTAAAGACATACTATTAGTAAAAAATTATAAAATGATATTTATCCTATTCTATTAACTTTAAAAACAATATTTATACAAAGATAACAGTTTCCCCTACGCGATGGTACCATTTTTATAACATATTTTTGACTTTTCAAAGATGGTTCAAGTCTCATGGAAGACTAAATTTGATGTTTTGTTGTTGTTTATGTAAAATTTAGGATCTGATGTCTACTTAATTGTCCTCCAACATGGTGCACTTACCCCTATACCATACTTTTACAAAGTGAACTCCCATGCATTCTTGAATGTCTAAAGGTAGTTTTCTTGTTCCCGTTGCAATCTTACATTGAAATCTTTGTGAATCACACAATATCTTATCCTTGTGATAGTTTGGTGGCATTTGCAATTTCATTTATCGAAGAGCTTTCATCCGATAGTGAAATAAAAAAATTTAAAATCATTGTGCCTCCTAGCATGGCTATAAGATTGTTTGTTAGACTTTTAGGGTATATTGGGCATGATGAAACAGAGGTTGATAATGTTTAGTTAAGTTTTCCAATTTGAGCCTTCATTTTGGATTCTTGAATTTTGTGTGTAAAGTGTTGATCAGGCCTCCATTTAAGCACATATTCTAGTTAAAGGAACATCCTAGCTATCCCGAAGCATTCTCGTTGTTCAAATCTCTCCATTTTTGTAAAATTTCTCAAGAATCCGTGTGAATTGAGTTCACTTCTACCTCACCTCCCACCAAAATTCATTTAAAAACAACCAATCACAACCATACTACCCCTATTTGTCATGTATGTATACAAATGCATAATTTTTACTACCAAAGCATGCAAAAACAATCTAGTTTTCATTGTCTTTTAGTGGCTTGAACCTTGCTTAGAAAATATCTCCATTATCTAGAGTGACAACTCGTGAGAGTTAGGTTTTGTAGCATTGATCATATTTTCTTCAAGGTCTTCTTAATAATTTCACGAGGACGAATATCTCCATCTCCTCCACAAATAGTAGGCTACAAAAAGGGTCGTATCACCCTAGTTGAAAGGTGCAACCATAAAGTAGTGAGGATAGGTCAAATCCTCTTGAGGGTGCTACCCATTTCTCCACATCCGAGTGACAAAGAGAAAGTTGCATTTCATCCCCAGCTACAAAATGACACATTACATGCTCTGCTTGTCTCTAAGCTTCTTGTCAAACATGTGATGATCGCTCACTTCCGAGGGAGAATCAATTTTGGTACCAACACCCGATTGGCACCATCACCAAGGATATAGTGATTACAGTTCATATTGGATCGATAAACATTTCTTATATGCTTGAGTGTTATGAAAAATATTTCCATTCTCTATAGTTATTGCACTAGGTTTCGTTGATAAATTTGGGAAAAGAAAGGTCGATATTTCCATTTCCAGTTTCTAGTGTTGAAAAACTTTGTGATCATATTTTAGTGCATTTACATACTAAGGTGGAAATCCTTAGTGGAAATTCCTGTTGATCTAATTTTTATAAGTACAAGTGTCTTAACTCTCTGTGAAGTGAGATTTTGCTACTAATCTTCGCAAAGCTAGAAGGAAGAAGATCTTTCTTTGCTAGGGATCCTACTAGGACACTATTTCCGAGCTAGGAAAAGAAAATTTAGAAGGAAGAAGAGCCTAGAGAATTGTTGGAGATCAACAGTCAAGAAAAGAGATCTCCATTGATGAAGGTGATCATCCTATTATTGAATATTTCCATTCAAGTGATTCTGAATCAGATAGTATTTTTATGGAATTAAATTCTCCATGTGGAGAGGGGCCTTCATCTAAATTTGAAAAAATTCTTCTCATCCTACTCCTGTGTTTTCTAAAGTTGATAGGGTTTTCAAAGAGACAGATCCTTTCGAGGATATCCATTTTTGAATTTATACTCCTGTGTTTCAAAGACCCCTTGTTCCTTATCAGTTTGATTCTCCCCCAAGGTCAACTCCTCAAAAAAACATGGCCCATCCACCACCCAAACCTCCTTTTGTCGTGAATACCTTTAGTCCTATAATTTTTAGAGGGATGGCTAGTTATCCAAATGTAAATCCACAAGATGTAAGAAATAGACTACAAAATTTCCAAGGAAATAATGCTTTAACTAGTGATCAGCACTTAAAGCTTTTTATGAACATGATGGAATACTTTTTGATTGAGTTTGAATATGTATATATAAAATTATTTATCCATACTTTGGAGGAAGATGCAGGGTGGACTGGTACAAATCTTTGCCAAATAATTCCATTGATGTCCGGAATGAGATGAACAATACATTCAGACAATAGTATGGTGACAGAACGGATCCTAGGTTTCTTCTGTCATTGAATTTGAGAATATAAAAAGAACCCTAATGATTCAGTGTATGACTTCAATACTGGATTCGATAAGACATTGATGAGATTGCCTGTAATTTTAAGGCCATGTGATGAATCTTGTCTTATAAAGTATTCTGATGCATTTGATAAGAAAGTTTCTTACTACTTGAGGGACAAAAACCCTATCAATTTGAGACAGGCATTTACTATGGCTCTACAAATTGAGAACAACATCAAAGCAATTGGGAAACCTCCTAAGAGGGAAGGTGTGAAGTGGTTAATCCGTAGAAAAGGCCTCAATAAATTAAGGTTGCTGATTTGGAGGAGGTTGTTAAGACTCTGGCATGGGGTGTAAAAGAAATCTCATACAAATTAGCCCCAAGTAAAGAAAGGAATTGGGCGAGACTTCACAAGGTCATCACAAGAAACAAGGCCGAGACAAGTTTATAAACCATCATAGGAATGATCAAAGGTCTGATGAAAAGGAAAGGGACATGTTAGATTTGGAGGTAAACAGTCCCTAAGCTAGAGAAAATAGAATGGTACATGATCCTTTGGCTGCGAGTTGTTGTAGTGGAAGAGACGGATGTCATTGATTGGTTTGACAAATATTTCATTCCCCATGCTCCATGTGAGGAGGATCAGCAAGAAGAAGAAGAATAAGCTGATGATGATAATGACGATGCATGCATGATGGAATGCTCTTCAAGCTCACAACAAGGGGAAAATTCAAATGAGGTAATAAGTGATAGAACTACTACTGATTTTTGGGATTGCATCCACCGGGTACCTATTCCTCCTCCCTCTCATACTTTAGAAGTTGATACTGTAAAATCTTTTGAATTTCCCAATAATGACTTTGAATATTTAAGGGGTTTAATGATAAATAAATATGATGGAGGGATCCCATTTGAGGAGGACAGGTAGTTGTTGATTACATTTTTGTTGCCCAAGAGAAGGAGTATAACACAAGAAATAGGGTTGTCAAAGGGACAGGGCCTCAGGCCAAACCAAAAACTCCATTGCGTTCAAATATTCCTAAAGAGGCTCCTAAGAAAGATGCATCTGCTAAGGGCCTTTTTGTCTCAAAAAAATCATACCCCTCCTCATGCCAAAGCTATAAAAATCTTGTGCCATCTAATGAGTGTGTCAACTTTCCTTCCAATACCCTTGCCAAAGTTTGTCCCTTATGATATCACCCAAGTCTTGAGTCAAATCAAGATCTTAGTTCCAATTTTTTATTTTCTTAGGATTCCGAGCACAAGAAGAGGGCATTAGAGTATTTTGTATTGAAAGAAGAAAAGAGTTCCCTAGGTAGAAATGTAAATATTATGGAGACTCCTCAAATCACTGGATAACTAGAAGTACCACCAACATCATAAGAGCTAGGTGAACCACCTAAGGTTTATTTGGGAACATCCTTGGTGGATTCTCAGCTAAATTTGGATCCATTCTTCACCACTCTTATCATTAAGGATAAATTTTTGTAAAATTGTATGTTTGATTTGGGGGCATCATGCAATGTTATGCCTCTAAAATTCATGAATGAACTGGATATCGTAGTAACAATAAAGATATGAGAAGTGCGTTGCCATGGATTCTAGAGAGGTGCCGGTGGTGGGATGTGTGAAAGGTCTAGTGGTACAACTTGCAGCCCATCCAAGTAGGAACTGAAGCTTGATGTAGTTATTGTTGATTTTGCCTACCAAGTGGGGTATGTTGTTGTCTAGAAAATTGGCTACAAGTGTTGGTAGGATTGTTCAAATTTACATGTCCTATGCCACCATCCCAATTGAGGGTATGTTTGTCAAGTTGTATGGCGAAAAGAAGATGTTGCACCTCATCAAGACCCCAACAATGCATCTTATGAAGTGTTGTACACAAGTGTTGATGTTGATAACTTTGCAGGATTTGTTGATGGAAAAGAGCACAAGATTGAAGAGTGCAAATGTCTTGAATAGCGGAGGCTTTCCTTGTACTTTATTATTTGATGGAGCTTGCTCAGGTTTGGAAATGATGTTGGTGTTGTTCTTATCTCTCCAAAGTTAGGAAGAGTTTGTCTTTTCCTTCAAATTCAACTTTGAGTGCACTAATAACATTGCTGATTATGAGGCACTATTGTTAGGTCTAAGGATAGCTTGGAAATATGGTGTTAAAGACATCATTGTCAAAGGAGATTCAAAATTAATTGTAAAGCAAGTCAGAAAACTTTATGCCACAAAAAATCAGCGAATGAAGAAATACAAGCATGCAGCTTGGGATCTCATTGATATGTTTAATCCATTCAATATTGTGCATCATGATAGGAGGTTTAATGATTTGGCAGATAAACTTGCAGATTGGGATCCTGGTTTGATAGTTGTATAGTATCCCCATATTGTGAATATGATGTTGAGGTGTTAACTAGGCCATCATGCACCGACAACATTAAACATTTGTAAGTTTTTGATGATGATGCTCAGTGTCAGAGAAGATTTGTGCATAACAAAGGGGAGTTTACTGATCAAACTATTGATTGGGAGCCAATGGTGTGCATAAGCAGAGGGTAAAGAAACCTTGTTTGGAAAAGGCATCATCCAACTAAAGACTAATACCATTCCTAGAGGTTTGGTTTCTCTTGAATCCAACTTTGATAATGTTGATCACTTTATTAATAGATGCATAGCAGCCTCAAAGGATATTCAAGAGCATGACCTAGGTATAGAGGAGAAACCAAGGAAGATCTTGTTGGGAAGCAATCTCGGGAAAGAGGAAAAACAGTCTTATGTCCAATTACTAAAATAATATCAAGATTTCATGGCTTGGACTTATTCTAAATTAAAAGCATACAGAGAGGATCTATTTCAACATAAGATTCACTTTGAGTCTAATGCAAAACCATTCAGGTAGAAATAGAGGCCAATCAATCCACTCCCATCTCTCAAAATGTAATAGGAACTGAAGAAATTGAGTGATGGAGGGATTATTCATCCTACAAGGTATTGTTCTTGGGTTACAAACCTAGTACCAGTCATAAAGAATAATGGTGACATCACGTTGTGTGTGGACTTCAGAATCTAAATAGAGCATCAATGAAGGACAATTATCCTTTACCAAACATGGAAAACATGTTGCAGCTAGTGACTGGTTCTGAGTTACTTTATACCGTAGATGGTTTCTCTGGTTATAACCAAGTTGTGGTGAAGGAATCGAAACAATTAAATCAGCCTTTACCACCCCTTGGGAACATATGTATATGTCGGGATGCCCTTTAGACCGATGAATTTTGGAGCAACCTTTCAAATAGAAATGAATCTTTCTTTTACTAGTTACATCAATGATTTTACTGCTTTCTACCAAGATGATGTAACTGTGTTCTCAGTAAAGAGAGGTGATCATTTGCAGCACTTGGAGAAAATTTTGATAAGATGTAGATAATATGGCATATCACTCTATCCAAAGAAGTGCCATTTTAGAGTACAGAAGGAAAAATTTCTTGGTCACATTGTGTCACAAGAAGGGGTAATGATTGATCTAGAAGGGTAGAGGCCATCAGTAGGGTCCCAATTCCAAAAACCAAGAAGGGGTATCGGTCCTTCTTTGGGAAGATAAACATTATCGGGAGATTCATATCAACCTTTTCGAGTTGACCATTCCAATCACCGACATGTTGAAGAAGGACCAGGCCATCAAATGGGAGAAGGATTCCATTCAAGCTTTCAATGGGATCAAGGAGGCATTAAAACATCCCCCTATTTTAGTAGCTCTATATTATAAGAAGCCTTTCCAAATGTTTTCTTTTGCGTGAAAGAACACTATTGCATCATCTATCATTTTGCAGAAAGATGATGAAGGGGATGAAAGGCAAATTTCCTTTTTTAGTAAGGCATTTCATGGGGCCGAGCTGAAATACACTATTATGGAGAAATAAGCATTTACCTTGGTGAAAGCAACAAAGGTTTTCAGGACTAACATTCTGAGTTCTAAATTTTTTTCTTATGTTCCCCACACCATGGTCAAAGACATCTTATCGAGATGGATATCTCAAGCAAAAAAGATATAGATGGGTAAACAATTTATAAGAATATGACATGGATATCCAAACCACGAAGTTGGTGAGAGGTTTGGGCTTGGATAAGCTTATGGCTGAGAGCAACTTGCAAACTATTGAGGTAAATGAGGTAGAAGAAGGAAGGGTAGATGTCTTTGAAAAATTAATGAGTTCGAGTGGTATAAGGATGTGATTTTTTATCTCATACATTTATGTTGCCCTAAGTATTTGAGTAAGAACCAAAAAAGGGCCCTTGAGTTGGCTTCTCAAAAATATGTCATAACTAATTATGGGTTAGTTGAGAAAAACCCCAAGGAAGTTCTCTTAAGGTGCATTACTGAAGATGAAGCCCCCAAGATAATTGATGATATTCATGGAGGATTTTGTGTGGGGAATTTTTTTGGAAGAGTCATAGCACACAAGATCTTGAGGGCTGGTTATTGGTGGCCAACTCTATTCAAGGATACAACTCTTTTGATTAGAAGATGTGAGACTTGTCAGGGCGCTTTCTCTGGAAGACCGAAAGCTTCAGGATCTCGCCTTTGCAACTCAGATCAATTGAAGCCCCATTCAAGCAATGGGGAATGGATTTCATTGATGAAATTTTAGACCCTTCAAGTGTTGACCATAAGTGGATTCTTGTAACAAATGATTACTTCACCAAGTGGGTGGAGGAAATCCCCACCAAAAGAGCAACACACCAAATTGTCATGGATTTTATGTTGAACCATATCATCTGTAGGTTTGGGGTGTTAGTTAAAATTGTTGCTGCTAATGCCATGAGATTCGTGAGCTAAACCTTTAGTGGCAATGTGCAAATAAGTACGGGATCAATTTGACATATGCCTCTAATTATAATCCCCAACGAAATGGACATGATGAGTTCAAGAATAAAAACTTGCTAAAGATTATCAGAATAACCTTGGAGCTAAACAAGAGAAAATGGGGTGAGAAGTTGAAGTTTTCATGTCTGGGATGACAGAATTATTGTTAAGAAAGATCCACTTTGGAAAGAGTCCATTTTAGTTGGTGTATGGAACTCAAGCCCTACTACCCCTACATATGTAATTATCCTCGTATTATTTCATTTAACAACCTGGAAGATCAAGAAGTAATTCCATATGATGCTCGCATTAACCATATTGTTGAACTTGATGAAGAAAGGAAAACATCTCACCAGAGGCATGTAAGGTTTAGAGAAAAGCTGAAGAAGTTATTTGACAAGAAGGTCACTCCCAAAGCTTTCAATGTTGGAGATATTGTGCTGCTATGGGATAGCAGGCATGAAGATAAGGGCAAGCATGGAAAATTTGATGCATTATGGATGGGCCCTTACTCCATTGATATTAGGATTGATGAACATACCTTCTTATTAAAGGAATTGGATGGGGAATTGCTGAACTTCTGTTAAAGGCGGAATTGAAATCATTTCGCATTAATTTTCTAAAATCAGGATGCTCTCATCATCTGCACAACATATAGTTCATTGGTTTTTTTGTCTTTCGTGTTTTCTTTTTTGGTCCTTGGTGGCCTAGTTTTGTTGGTTTCTCTGTTCATTTTTGGGAGACGGTTCTAGTTTTATGCTCTGCAAGTTGACTCCTTTACCCAATGGATATTTTTGGCACTTGGTCTACCTTTGTTCTTGTGGCACTCGTAGGGAGTGCCCATCCCCAAGTTGGAGCTGATGTTGGTGCTCAAAATAGTCTTGCCCCATTTTTCCATTAAAAATCTATCAATTTATGGTCTCTGTCACATTTTATCTTCCCGTATTGTGCTTGAAAAGTCTCCACCTTCCTTTTGTTTCCGTAATCAGTCCTTTCTTAGACCGAGGATCACATATAGATCCAAAATTGTTTCCTCGTTTCTCTTTTCATCTGAAAAGGTCTGTATTTGGGTGTAAAAACTTGGGTTGTCTTGTTCTTTCCATTTTCCATAGTCGGGATTTTTTGTCCTTATCATTTTTGCCTTAAATACTTGAAGAAAAATGAATGGATGTAGCTCGGAGGAATGTATTTGAGCCTTGTAACATTTCTAAATTCTTCGTCCTTAAATAAAAATTCATCTCCGGGCTCAAATGGTCATTTTTCGCATTTTACGGTCTGACGGTGTCTCTCCTAGTCAAATTTACATCCTTACATCAGCGGGAAATGTAGCCTCTTTTCGTTGGATGCAGCTCGGCAAGGTACTTCAAAATTTTTGTGAATCGCCTCAACTTAAAAAACCTGTCTATGTGGAAGAACGACGCTCATTTGAAGATTTTCTTTTTGGTTGGCCTTGGAGTTGTGTTGGGTGGAAACATGGAGGTTTCCACTGCTTTTCCCGGACTTAGACAAACTTTTTATAGCTAGTACTATTTTTTTGGGCTAGGACACATGGTGAGCCCACGCTCATTCTTGTTCTCTGCTCTTGGGCACCATTTTGAAATTGCACCATGAAGACATGTGGAGGCTTCTGCCCGGTCTTCCCATACTTAGTCTTTTTTCAAAAGGTTTGGAGAGGCTTAGGACACGTGGAGAGACCGTGCATGTTTGAGGACGGGCCCTTGAATTTTATTTTAAAGAAGCCCTAGGAGGAGACTTAGAGGCCTCCACTCACTTTGAATTTTCCTTGGACATTTCATGACCAAAGGAGATTACCTCGGACCACGACACATGGTGCTTCCTTTGAGCTTTAAGCCTTCAAACAAATTTTGTCGGGCAGACATTTGGTGAGCCCGATCTCATTCAAGGTCTCAAATTTTGGGGACTGTCTCAAGATGCGCCATTGTGACGCTTGGCAGTTTGAAAAGTCAAAAGGCAGGGAAGCGGACCATTGAGGGCAACTTGGATTTTTTGGCTCTTAAGGATTAAAATATCAAAATGGCCCGGAAACCCGATAAGAAGGAGGTCAAGATTGGCTTTGAAAAGTCAAAGCAAGTGGAAGCGGACCATCGGAGGCCACTTGGATATTTTTCCTCTTGTCATCAAAAGGATTAAAACATCAAAATGGCCCACTGGCCTAAAAAAGGATAAGTCCAAATTTAATGGGAAGGTGAACGGTGGAGGTGCGGACTTTCAGGGGAACTTTGGAAAATTTCCTTTTGTGGAAAAAGGAGTTAAAAGTTTAAAATGAAGTGTGTTTCCGCTAGGACCCACATCAAAAGCTAAGAACGGAAGGGTGGAGCTGTGGGGAAAACTTGGAAAATTTTCCCTTTTTTCAAAAAGGAGGTGAAATAGCAAAATTTAGCCGTGGTTTCTTTGGGACCCAGCTTAGGACAAGTGTCAGGATCATTTCTCAAGGGCAGAGGTGCAGAGAAAAAGGTGAAAAATTTACATTTTTCCAAAAAAGTTGTAAAAGGAAAAAGAAACCCACATGCCCACTTTAAATTGGATCTCCCACGTGGACGGTTCAAATTCAAAATAGAAACATCGATGGAAAGTGCAAGGCCTCAGTAACTAATTTTCTACCATTTTTCTCCAAAGCTCCTAGGGATGCGTATTCTTATGGTTTTTATCATTTCTTGGAGTCTCCTACATGCCAAATGAAGAGGAACATTAATTTGGTATCTTGGTTTGGTGGGAAAGGTCTGTAAATGTCTCTCACCATTAAATATGCAATTCAAATATCAAATTCAACCCGATTTTTCTTTCCTATGCACACGAAAGACCTGTTAATATCTTGGTTTGGTGAAAAAAATATGAAGATGTCTTTTACCATTAAGATGAGATCTGACCTCTCAGGCTCAATCGATATTCCATTTTTCTTCTCGAGCATGCAAAGAACCAGATTTGTGATTAGGGGTGGAAGTGATCTACCGAAGTAGGAGTTGAATGTGGGAGATGTTTGAAGAGATATAACCCCGAGCACCTTACAAAATTTTACAAATCTAATTTCGTGAATTACGATCGGGATCATGGTGATCACTAGTACATTCAATGTTTTGATTTTTGGGCGGAAACTCGTTTTAAAATGTTATAATTTGCACGAATTTTTCGTACAAATGGTTGGAGTGTTTGAGGTCGGGACTAATTTTTCTAAGAAAAAGATTTATATAACCCGTCCTTTTCAAAAATCATCTAAAGAAACATGTTTATCTCCTTTATGTTAAATTTGATCATGTCAAGGTGCTAGCGAGTGTACAACCATTGACAAGCTATGAGATTGTTTTAGAAAGTTTCCCTTTGATAAATTCAATCAAACTTGAGTTAATCTACATCATTTTTGGGAAAAATTTGTGTTTGCTTCATTCATGTCTTGTTCTTGTTGCAATCTTACATTGAAATCTTTGTGAATCACACAAGATCTTATCCTTGTGATAGTTTGGTGGCATTTACAATTTCATTTATCGAATAGCTTTCATCGATAAGCGAAATAAATAAATTTAAAATCACTGTGACTCCTAGCATGACTATAAGATTGCTTGTTAGCCTTTGAGGGTATCTTAGGCATGATGAAATAGAGGTTGATAATGTTTAGTTAAGTTTTCCAATTTGAGCCTTCATTTTGGATTCTTGAAGTTTTTGTGAAAATTGTTGATTAGGGCCTCCATTGAAGCACATATTCTTGTTAAAGGAACATCCTAGCTATCCCGAAGCATTCTGTTGTTCAAAGCTCTCCATTTTTGTAAAATTTCTCAAGAATTTGGTGAATCAAGTTCACTTCTGCCTCACCTCCCACCAAAAAGTCATTTAAAAACAACCAATCATACCCATACTACCCCTATTTTTCATGTGTGTATACAAATGCAAAATTTTTACTACCAAAGCATGCAGAAACAATTAGGTTTTCATTATCTTTAGTGGTCCAAACCTTGCTTAAAAAATATCTCCATTATCTAGAGTGACAAC
This sequence comes from Taxus wallichiana var. yunnanensis, assembly GCA_018340775.1. Taxonomy (NCBI): domain Eukaryota; kingdom Viridiplantae; phylum Streptophyta; class Pinopsida; order Cupressales; family Taxaceae; genus Taxus; species Taxus wallichiana. The sequence continues at coordinate 279,816,382 of CM031239.1, read as the reverse complement.
TCGTGAGAGTTAGGTTCTATTGCATTGATCTTATTTTCTTCAAGATATTCTTAATAATTTCAAAAGGAAGGATATCTCCATCTCCTCCACAAACAACAGTGGTACAAAAAGGGTCCTCTCACCCTAGTTGAAAGGCACAACATAAAGTAGTGAGGATAGTTCAAATCCTCTTGAGGGTGCTACCCAGTTCTCCACATTTGAGTGAGAAAGAGTAAGCTGCATTTCATCCCCGACTACAAAACGACATACTACATGCTCTACTTGTCTCTAAGCTTCCTGCCAAACCTGTGATGCTGCTCAGCTTCTAAGGGAGAATCAATTTGGGTACCAACATTGTGCACACATCACCGGTGCACGAGAAGATGAAAATAAAATCACTTGGAGATTACATGCCCTTTATCCTCAAGCTTCTTCTTCATTCCTTCATATATCTAGCAAACCAAAGAAAACACAACTTTCCTTTCCTCTCCCAACTATTGGAATCTCTCCAGGTACAAATACAGATCCAGATCAATTAATCCCTTATTCAAGTTAAATATTTCTCCGCACACGGGTTTGTCTTAATCAACAATGGAGTGATTTATCGAAGTTATATGTATTTCTGCTAAAATACAACATTACCTTTAGTTTTACCATTATCTATGCCTTAGATCTCAAATAGGTGCTTGTATTATTATGAATGGAAAATGATAAGTCTAAAATCTCGAGCCTTTATTATGCATCCCCTCACATGCTTCTCAAACCCACATTTTGGGGAGGTTAGTGGGGAAATAGGTGAGCCAAGGTCCAAGAGGTAGATGGAAATATTGAGGGAGAAATGCAGAACACAGAGCACATCCTTCAACAACCTATTATGTACATTTGACACACCACGAAACCTCTTCCCTTCCATACCAACGCCAAAGACCAACATGCTTAAAATATTTGAACTAGGTACCTCTTTGAAGCATTCTTGCTCTGCTAGGCAATGGAGGAAAACTAGCATGAAATTATCATTCTCTTTGAACTCCCTAAATCCTCCCAATAGATTCTCCTCTGAAATAACATATGTCTAAAATCTTCTTCCATAAAGTATTATGGGTTTCCATGTTTGATGGCTCCTCTTTTGATTATCTCGACACTCTACTCACAACCACATTCCGAGGAAATTTATGTTTTGGCATGTGGACGTTGGGTGGGTAGAGTGTCCTCCACACTAAAGGTAAGTTATGCACCCCACGGCCAAAAGGTCCCACTATATTTCTTATTTTACTATGTATGTATTTACATTTAAATTCGGTATTAATAATATTATTACCATCCATAAATTAATCGATTCATTTATCTATTTTATTGTTTTGAAACATGTTATTCTGAGAAGTGGAACCATCACCTTCATCGAGAATGAAAAAAAAGGCACTACAGATTGCATCATCAATCATCTATACAACCAACATGTAATATGTATAATTTTGGAGCCCATCATTTGTAGTAAAAGATTATACCATTAGAATGGATATATTGAACTGCTTGAGGGAGCTTCTCAAACTTCTTGAAATTTTACATGAAGAAAAAAATCAAAGTAATTATAAAGAAGAAGAAAATGTGAATAATCACAATGAAGAATGAAATGAGAGTAATGATGAAGAAAAAGAAGATAAGAGTATTTACAATAAAAAGAATGAAAAATAATATTTGAGTGGTGGTGAACAAGAAAATGAGAGAATCAATGATGTTGAAAACAGCAAGAAAATATCAATGATTTTTTTTTTACAATGTGCCACCTTTACTGTCTACCAAAGTTTTGTTTTGGAAAAAATAGTGTGATTGCTAGCATGTATAATTTTAGAGCTCTTGTTTAGAGTAGTCAAAAACTATAAGTTCTTAGAACAAGGATACTTATCCCCTTTAGTGTATTATATTCATAACTTACTTCCTCTTCTATTCCATAAGGACCATAACTGTCAATATGGGTGTATGTGTTGGTCATCATGTTGTGTTGGATTAATTTTTTATATTGATTGCCCGCATTTACACCCTTCTACTCTACGTCATATCATATTCCCACTAGATGAGATTTATTCTCCAACTCTACTCTTGATGAATCATTGCATATGCTAAAAACAACTATCCATACTTCTAGAGATGTCTTAGACTTTATTCCTTTGACACCCTTGACATATTTTCAGCCAAGTTCAGGGACAATCCTTTCCACACTCCACATACATATCTCTTGCATTCTAATAGTCACTTTTTCAAAAGGGAAACTCAACTTAGTTGGCCTATGTGATACTTTTGGTTCATTAGAGAGGAAAATTGTACAAATTATCATATATAAATACACATGCACACTAACCCATTAGGGACATCTAATAAACCGTTTTTTACTCACTCTAAAAATATGGTAAGAGAAAGCATTGAATCACTCAATTTATTATAGCACCCATAAAAATCCAGCTATTAAAATGCAAAGCTATCTATATTGCTGCACTAGAACAGTCATTAGAAGAATATCAAGTACAAATGCATGTATTCAAGTGCGAAGACAAAATCAAGGGATGTGAATCTTTACTGTCCATTCTACATCACATGCATCTCATCATAGGTGGGAAATCACATATGCTTGATTCCTCTTCAAAGTAGTGGTATGTAGAGGAATACTCATTAAGTGGCAATGTAATCCATCCATCATTACTAACCTTGTTTTAGGTCTCAAGCATAAAGGATAGGGTTTCAAAATAAGGAGAAGCTATATCTCATCGTGACAAAGCATCGCACAGCTCCATTAACATTAGTCACTTGTTCTTTTACTCCATTAGTTTTAGTCACTTGTTTTATTGACAAGTTAAATGCATGATCTCAGTGGTCCCATAATCAAATCTATGAACAAACCCGACCAGTTATATAGTTAAATAGCTATACCTAGTTTGAAACAACCGTAATATCCTTTACACCACTAATTAGCATTGTGTAAAATTTAGATCCGGGTGGATTGGAAAACATCTTATTGGCTTAACCAAGCTTGTAATTCTTAATGCATAGAAATTGAAATAAACTATACTTAAAAATTATGATTGTTAATTTCAATTAAACGTATTAATAAAAGAAAACAAATAACAAGCATATATAGGGCCTTCAAAATTTTCATATAAAATTGGCTTTTCTTAATATCTAGCAAAATTTTCTTCAAAAACAAAAAAATTGTCGTGTTAAATCTACCAAGAGAGTTAAAACATTAATGCAAAATCTTTAAGCAGAATGGATAGGACCTTTAAAGTTCTGTGTCCCTACTGAAATTTAAAAATAGAATCCCAGTTGGATAAAACGTAATAATCTCTAAAGAATTATAAACAGTTGGAATATAAGTGACAACAATTCATGCCTCGTGCTCAACAATCATGAAAATAGTATAGTTTACTATACAACTGATGAAACAGAATTTAACATCACAACTGGCTAGCTTTTCTGTATTGCTCTAGCTGAACAATAAATTTCATCCTTAGCTGAAAATAAAACAAAAAGATTGTCAAGGCTAAAATTGTTATAGACAAATCCAGTGCATAACACTCAGAAAATATTTTTACCCCAGTTGGAGGGCTGTTAGCTCATGACAGGAAAGGTGATGAGCACCATTCATGGGATTTACATGCATGAAATTTCTGAAGTTAAAAGCTTGCAATGCATCATTATCAGGAGGTAGTAGTAAAATGTTTGTCTGCTGGTTATATTGGCTTTCCAGCATCTGCCCAAGACAACATTTGTACATACATTGGTAATGTAATACATATTAACCATAAAAATCAAGCAACTGAAACAGCCTAAAAGCTTCATACCTTTGCACGAATATGATCATTCTGTTGCTGTAAAAGCGCTTCCTGTACTATGCAATCATTTCCATTCACATTACGTTAAAAACGAATTAGAAAATTAAAAGTACTATAATAAATTAAAGTCTAACATTTTTTTCATCATAACCTTTGGTGACGTTTTTCACTGGATCTTATAAATTAAATATAACATTACTAATTACCTGTCTAACTGCACTGTTGATTTCCTCTAATAATAGCTCTTCCTAATCCATTAGATAATGAAGATGGAATTAATCAAAGGAGTTTGAGAACATTTCAGACGTAAAAGGAGATAAAATAAATCAGATATCAATCTGATCCTTAAAATTTATTGTTTGAAAAACCTTTCTCTTTCGCACTTTGGCATGTGCCTTGCAGAGCTTGTGATCAAGTTGCGTCAGCTCCCTCTGGTTTTTATTTGTTATTCCCTCACCCAACAGTTGTCTAACACAATGTCAAGATTGACTCAATCAGTTGTCTTGAAGAGATGGTTAATCAACATATACAAAGCAAGTAAAACATATGAAGCAATTAAAGCAGAGGATCATACCTCGTTGCGGTGTCTAATATTTCAATTTGGTGTCTCAGGTTTGCTGCCATCTGTTTCCAGTGCTGCAATATTTAAGACAAATTGAGAATTGATTTGGAGGTGGCCCCAAATTATAATATATTCTTCATTAAAAGAGTTGTAGTACAATTAGTGCTCTGACGATTTTCAATTCTTAATAAGCATACATAAGATTTACCCACCAGAAGTGAATCATGAATCAATTCAGATGAGTGAATAATAAGTGTTTTCTAGTTGGAAATCTCAAGAGCATAAAATTTTGAGGTAAAGACTGGCTAATCATCGTCCGTAACCTTTCTGATTTAACTTTGAGCCAGTGATGCTCAATGTTTAACATATTGAGACAAACTTCCAGGTCACTTTTGGAGGGTTCTTACATTCACAATATAATACAGCCTTTCAATGTGCATTATTATTCTGGTTGTATTGTGTAATAGGTGTTGTTCAGCTATCCATTAAGATATAAATTTTAAAAGCTGTCAAGTAATAAAGGATGAAGTTGGGATGAGGTCCCAGGTGAAATTGGTATGGAATCCCTCAATACTTGACAACTAAACTAAAAAATTCTATGGACCTACCCACTCAATCTGTAACAACTAAACTTAGGAATTTCTTACACCTAATTCATACAAACTTCAGATTCAATCAAAATAATAATAACATGATAAATTTAACAAGTACCTATCAAAATGTTTTTTAAATACCATTTGAACCCTTTATAATTTCTTTTAAAAATAATGGTGTAAAATTTTAACTATAATATTTCAGATAATTTTAATCGAGACAAAATATTTTCAGAATTAAATGATAATTTTTTTAATAAAAATAAAAATAAAATCTTAAATAACTCAATTCCATTTTATTATGTATCAAATATTTTTCTCCGCATCATATAGCTTCTATCATTGATTAAATAGAAACTCAACCATATTTTAAAAATGAAAATAGAAAATAAGTACAAACCATTATAGTCTTATCGACCGGTGGCACCCACACAATAATTGATAGTAATTGTCATAGTAATATTCCCATTTTTCCTATAAGTTAAACTTCTTCTTTCACGCCTCCAATTATATTATGTCAATAACGTTTAGAGGTTGGAAAAATTCAATGTTTAGACCATTCTGTAATGCCCGCCGAGTTGGCTCGGTGTCAATGTGGAATGCCACAATTACATTGGCTTGGTTGAAAATATATAATGTGGTTCAATGGAGAGTTAGTTGAAATCTCATAGACTTGTAAATCTGTCACACGGTCAGCTTTATCTCCTTCTTGGCATGGAGGGTGGAGTTATTAAAGTCTGACGTGATGGACTCCTTGCTGGTGGCCGCACTCACTGATTTTTCGATTTGCAAATCTTCCTTGCTTCTTGTTTGACTGCTTGCTTATCCTCTCGGACCGCGTGAGATTTCCTTGGTTAGACTGCGCGTGGAGTGGTTGAGAGGTGTTTTTCCTGGTTGCGTGGGTAGAGAGCCCATGGAAATCTGTTCCGTCAAGGCGTTTTGCTTGATGGTTCCTCCTGGTCGGTGGAATATGATGGATTCGAAGCAGCTGATGGATTCGTTGGCAGACCATCTGGCTCTGTATTACTCTTCCGCTTCTGCTGCAGTTTCTCCTGCTTCAAATTATCAGTCGCGCAACAACATATTGAGGTGGATGTCCTGAGCATAGAGCAAAGACAAGCCACCCTCACAACAGTAGATGACTCAATGGTCGCCATTCTCTTGCAAATGCAGACCCGCATTCAAAAGCACGGTCCGAGTTATTCTTATCCTTCTGCCAGACGTGCCTGTTAAAAAGCAAGATGAAACCCCAGCACGGGGCCATTGTTGATGTTGCGCTTCCCAGCCTGTGTTACAGAAAGGCCAAGGGCCTCTTATCCAGGGCCAACTCCGACAACCAGGCCGAGTGAACTTTGACGGACAGCCTCAGGCTTTTCAGTTCCATGGAGGGCCAGATTTTAGTTCCCGAAATTTCCCCCTTGATTCCCTGTCGGTGGCGGAAGATCTCGCGAAGGACGTCGATCGATTTGTCTGTGTTATGGACGCCATTTCGATGGCGAGTTTTTAAGAAGCAAGGGGTCTTTCGTAGCTTCGAAATGGAATTGGGAGGAGCTGCCATGGCTCAGGCTAAAGGTTATTATAGCCTAGCTACTTTCATCGCCAATAAGCTTGAACTCTCGCTCAGGTTGTCCAACTATGTTGTTATCTGTTCTGTATCGAATGCATCCTCAAATTCGGGATTCTCCTTCAAGTTTTGTTTTTCAGAATCGACTATGTGACAGTGAGAGTGTTACCAGGAGACCTGATGAAAATTATTGCAAAGATTCTCTACTGAGACCTTGCTGGTTTTACGATGTAACTCATGGAAGAGAATCTCATAGAGGCGGATCTGTTTCATATCAGAATATTCATGAAGCACATTTTCTTTGCAATTATATGAGCTGCTTCAACGAGTCACCAAGTTGGCAGGCATAAAGGTTTCTGTTGGATTTATCGCACCTTCAAGCTACAGCTGAAATGTTTGCACCGAGAGTTTGATGTTGTCCTCAAATATCACAAGAGGAAGGATAGATTGGTTGGTGTATCTGAGGAAACAACTACCGGTGTTCACAGGCTGTACCAGATGCAAGCTAATGGATCACTGCTCTTCCCTGCTATTAATGACAATGATTCTGTTACCAAGAGCAAGTTCGATAACTTGTACGGATGCAGGCACTCTCTGCAGATGGTCTGATGAGAGCCACTGATGTGATGATTGCTGGCAAGGTTGTTGTTGTCTGTGGATATGGAGTCTGTACCAAGAGAGTTTTTGGTTTTAAAGCCATCTTCTTTTGCTTATTAAACGTATGCCCTAGTTTTGTTTCTTTTGGTGACCTGCTCACGCCATTTATTGGCTGGCTGCGTGAGGATTGGGTGGAGAATATAGTTGGGTTTGTGGGAAAAAGGAAAAGAGGGTCTATAGCTATAGGAGCAGGTACAAATCTTCTTTGGATATGGCAGTCATGACGATGGTTGTGTGGGTTTCTATGGTGGTTGTGATGCTCTTCATAGCAGAGTGCTTCTATCTTCCCGGAGTTTCTCCCGAGGATTCCAAGAAGGCATGTTTCAATCACCCCTTTCCTATGCCAAGCATGGCCGTTAACAGAGTTTGGACCTTCAGCAGGCTGAGGAAGAGAAGTTGCGCAGGTTGTGTTGTTGTTGCTTGAGCCCTGGTCGACGTGCTTGTTGGATTGGAAGAATTCTAATCAGGCATGTTAAATCTACTCCTTGTAATAGTTTTCTACCTTCTTTCAGTATCTTGAAATGAATATTCTTTCCTCTTGAATGGCGCCTAGACAAAATGTTTTCGTGGTTGTTTATATCGCTTCCTGATTGTGTTGGTTGTTCCCTTAAATCTCGTTCCAATTTTGATGGTTTTGCTTGGAATGTTCTTTTCCTCTCTTGTAACTTACTCTATTTCATAATTGCCTAAATGAGCTACTACAATATTGAGTGATGCAGAGTCTAGTTCGTAGGGAAGGAAACATTTAGAGTTCCGTTTGCTTATATGACTCTCTTTTAAAAAGAATCTGTGATGGTATTTATAATTGAAGGTTACTTGAATGGAAGGTTAAGCTTCATATCTCTTTTGTTTGAATAAATACGTATTTCCTATTTAGGCTCTCTGTTTTGCTAAAGGTACATTAATAGTGACATTGTGTTCTAAAACTTGTTTAAGCCTCTGTGGGCATTCCTTACTTTTGCTTAATTAGAAAGTGGCATTAGGGTTTTGTTTTAGAACTGTACATGGTTGACTTTTGTACCTAGTTCTAGGGGATGAATAACCTGACATCTATTTTGGCCTCTACGTGTTGAGAGAATCACTTTACCTACTTCCTGGTTCAAACTCTTGTTTGATTAAAGTAAGGGGGAAACATTGTAAGTTTAATTGAAGGAAATCTCTTCAATTTTTATTAAGGGTCGCAAGCAAGTTATTAATAGCTACCGATGAAACAAAAGTTGTAGGTGAATCCATGGTATTGGACTCGTGAACTCGTTTCCTGTTAGATGACAGCTGATTACAGTGATAATATAATAGGTGGTTATTATATTCATCTGTTTGATATTTGCTAGACATTTCCTTGATAAGCCCACATGGATCGGGTAAAATTTCCATCTTCTATACCATTGGCAAGGAGCTCATAGAACTTCTAGGCCTGACTGCACTGCGTAACCTTCCTGATGGATATGTGTGTTGGTTCTTATTTTTGTGCTTGCACTCGTGGTAGGTCTTTTGAGTCTGGGGCATCGTTGGTGTTTTACCCTCTGCGTATCGAATCCCTTTGTTTTCGAACTCGAATATCTTATTCTTCGAACTTGGTTACTAAAAGTCTCATTTTGTGGCTTTGTTAAGGAAATCAATTTTAATTTTAATTTTAAAATACTTATTGACATTGTCGGAAATATATAAAAATTATTAACAACTTTTGGGTTTAGCCTCCTTATATTATGTAGAGAAGTTGACGTTTAGGATAAGGTTTGTTGGTAGAATAATGGCCCTTTTGTGTCTCCTTCAGTATGCTTTTGGAAGAGTGGTTTTGTTTTGTTAACTAGTTCTACGTTTAAGAAATCCTATAAGAAGGTAGTGGTAAAACTCCTTGGTTAAAACTGAAACTATAGTTGTTTTTTATTTTAAGGGTGTCGAACCCTTATTACTATGAAGCCTCCCCCTGGGAGATTTGGATAACGTCGTTTTGTTTCATGCCTACGATCATAATTAGTATGTTTTGTCTTCTCTTGGACCTCTTTAGATGGATGGATTGAGTATTGGATTCCAATCACGTAACCCATAGGATTACATGAAGGAAATATAAACACTCTTGACCTTCTTGTTCCTAACCCATAAGGTCTTGCCTTGTTTTATGTGATTTTGTTCTTACTAGTATTTTGACTTTCTCCTTGTTGGATGGTTTAGATTTCTTTCTCATGCGAATAATTTTTGGAGTTGTGGGTTGTGTTTTAATCCATTTTTGAATTAGAACTTTCCTTTCTTGATATTGTTAAATGTTAGCTTATCGTTGCAGTGCAATGTGTGTAGCCTTAACATGCTCATTTCTTCGAACCGATTCTAGCTAGTATTTGTGCAGATGGATTATGCGAGTAGATTAAAGGAAAGAGTTGTAAAGGTTTCATCAGTGCAATTTATGAAGTTCCTTGTAAAATGTCAAATGTGAGGTAAATTTTGTAATAGTGCTTGCAAAGAAGTTTAGAAGACCTCTTGCCTTGGGTTGTTTATGAAATTTCGTGATGATGTTGTCTTGTCCTTCTGTAGGTAAACTGGTAACTTACCTTTGTGAGAAATGGTATTCAATCTTTACATTGATATGAGTATTGTAAAACTTTGATCTTGAGAATAAATTGTCAAGTTAAATCTTTCTAAGACTGAGTGACAATATTTTATAAGTAAAGTAAAATGGGTCGGTTAACCCTTAAAGAAGCTAAACAAAAATAATAATTTTATATTCAACAAATAAATGTAGAGGTGATCTACTTGAAATCAAATAATTCCATGAGTGATCAAAATGAGACCATCCTTTGTGAAGTAAAAATTTTATAACTTGATATCCCTAGCTACACTAGCGAACATTATCCTTTTTATGGTGAATTCTTAGAATGATCCTAAGGTGAAACAAATTGTTAGTTGATATAAGATAATAAGATTTAATAAGTAGGAGGAATCGGTTTCGAAACCATGCCATCTGTCTCTCAAACATTTGAAAGGTAAATTGTTTTCTTTTGTAAAAATCATCCAGTGAAGCCTAAGTAAAATATTTAATAATTTTCGATAAATCCTCAAGCTTCAATAAAAACCGGGTTAATAACTAATGAGGCCTTGAAGATGATTTCAACTCAACCTCCTTCTTCTTCTAACCTTCTTCCAAGGTGCTTTGTCCTTCTTCTCTTAAGTATGTTGAACGTAAACCATGTTGTCATATGGGCATGAACAGTTCTAGTAGAGTAATTGTTAATAGATGGCCTTGCGGAATTAAATTCCCCCTTTCTATAAATAAACAAATTAAACAAATAAATGTCATAATAGAGAAGATTTAAAGTTAATTACTCAGTGAAAAAGGAATAAACTTAGCTTGGTAAGATGAATTGTATGAATCATATCTTGAGTCTCCTTGAAAACGTAAGCTAAGAATTGCAAGATGTCTTTTAAAATAAATAACCCTCAAGAATATCTCATTGTGGATGGCCCTAACTGTAAGTGTGTTTTGTGGTTGGACTTCTATGTTGTCATGTCTAAAAGAAAAGTAAATTGTCCTTGAAAGGTGTGAACATTTTCCGTGCTGCCTTTAGGGCCATCCTTGTATCAAGTTGTTCACAGTGTTAGTTGTATCCTTGGTGACATGACATGTTGCGTCATGTTATGTGTCAAGCAAGTCAAAAAAAAAATTATCCTGTATTTCACTGTGTTGTTTGTGTGTGAATTTTTGGGTCGTTACACTTGGTATCAGAGCATAGGTTCATGCTCTCAAACCTATGGGCCGGATTGGTGTTGTATGGTGATGTTACATGATGGTGATGGTGTTACATGATGTTGTTTCATGGAGATGATGGTATTACATGATGATGATTTATATTGGAAGAGTAATGTGCTTTAAGTGTGATGTGATTATTGTCATAATTGTGATATTGTGAACGCACGTGATGTGTATGTCACCTTGTGCGTGTTTGTGATCATGTTGATATGTTGGGGATGGGAGTATTCTCTCTCCTTCTTGTGGATTCTATGAAGAGTTCACGTGTGAATTACTGTTTGTGATGTGTGAAAAGAATTATAATGTGGATGACGTAGTGTTGGAGCATTGTGGCATATTATGGTATGTAGGTGTATCAATGTGTTGTATGTCTAGATTGATGTTAAAAGAGATGAGTTGTATCATGATGTTTTTACCATGTTTTGAAGAAATGTGTGTACCACCTTGTTATGTAGCAATGGATGTTATGTTGTGATGTACTATGTTCATCATATGTATGATGTGTGTAATATGTAATGCTTTATGTTGTGATTTAGGGTCATACGGTGAGTGTATGAACCCTATCGTATGGTGATTGCACTTTGGGTGCAGAATGTGGTAAAGTGGTGTGTTACACCCGGTGAATGTATGATTGTGATCTACCTTGTATATGTACCACCTTTGTGTTAGTGATGTAGTTACATGTTATGTTGTGAACCTTACGCTAACCGACCCTGAGGGTAATCGGTAGAAGTGTATGTTGAGAGTGAGGAATGGTGTACCATGGGTCAATAACTTGAGCCAAAACTTGGTTTAGTAGATAACATGTGATTCTTTCCTCTCTCCCTATGTGGTTGTATGTACGCAACCTAAGTGCAACTATGACTATGTTTAGCCTTGTCGAAGTGGTGGCGGGATGATTCAGACAGAGGTGATGAAATTGTATTATTGATATGTATTTTGCGAGCAGAGGCTCAATGTTCCGAGTGCAAGAACTCGTTGAGTACCGCTTGGTGGCAGATAAGGCCACACGCTTATCATAATGTGACATTATTATAAGTTGATTTTATTCGTAATTGAGCTTTTACTTTATTTTGTGAGGACCAGCAACTTTTCTTGATTGCCATGCTTTACAATTTTGGGCATTTCCTTGGTTTGTGGCACTAACATGGGGATTTTGATACTAACTATGGCTATTTGGCCATTTATTTTTCTTGAATTTGGGTCTTCTTTTAAATTTGGAATTTTTACCGCCTTGCCCAAGGCTTGTACTTTGCCACTTGGCACTTTGATTGGATTGTTGTGCTGGTTCTATTGTCGTGATGTGTGGAATAGGGTCATGGGATGCACCATGGAATGGTTGGACCTATGGACCCGCTTCGTTGTATAGGGGTATGCCCCAAGGAGTACAGATAACTAGCGGGTTGTTGAACCACGCGTTATTATGTCACTTGGGTTAGGAGTGTTCGAACTCTATGTGTCTTGGACCATAGGGTCAACCGGCCTCCTTGAGGGAGGCATAAGAGTTTGAGGGAGGCATAAGAGACTTGAGGGAGGCATAAGAGTTTGAGGGAGGCATAAGAGTTTGAGGGAGGCATAAGAGACTTGAGGGAGGCATAAGAGTTTGAGGGAGGCATAAGAGACTTGAGGGAGGCATAAGAGTTTGAGGGAGGCATATGATATTTGTGTGTATGGTTGATGTTCTGGGATATATGTTGAGTTATTGTGATGTTTGGTAGTGGTCTTTTGATGTATGTGTTACTCATGTCAGATGGATATGTGTTGTGATGTTGTGGATATGTCATTGATTCCCTTGTGGACACTATGTACCTGTAGCATGGTTTGGTGTTATGTGAATTTTTTCATCGATGCAAATTGAGGAAATGTCTAGTGGATTGTAGTACTCTTTTTGTTGAGTATTTTGTATGTCATCATGATGTGTGTGTGAGTACTATGTTATGTGGACTGTGCCTATTCTATTCCGTATTTGAGTAACCTTTTGTGGTGTAATACAATCTTGAAGTATATACTTGTGTGCTTGTGAATCTGTAGTGTCTTGTGAACCTGATAGGGTGTTGTGTTAGCAGTTCATGTTGGGCACCCACAATAAGGAATAAACCAAAACTCTTCAATGATGAAATTTTTAAAAGAAATTAAACTAAGAATAATGTTAATGGAAAGGAACTAATGAAATAATAAATAAGAGGGAACTACCAATCTTCACAGAACCTGAAAGTTAAAATTTCTACCAAATGTTCCTAAGGCTACCCTGTGGCCGTGCTTTAATCAACTAAAATTTTAAACCATAGGGTGTACTTTCTCCTTTACCTGTTCTTGGTTGCGAACCATTTCTTTTCCGTTGTGTTATGTCGCATCGAGGACGATGCTTTCTTAAGGGGAGGAGAATGTAATACCCATCAAGTTGGCTCGGTGTCAATGTGGAATGCCACAATTACATTGGCTTGGTTGAAAATATATAATGTGGTTTAATGGAGAGTTAGTTGAAATCTCATAGACTTGTAAATCTGTCACGATCGGCTTTATCACTTCTTCTTCGCATGGAGGGTGGAGTTATTAAAGTCGATGTGATGGACTCCTTCTTAGTGGCCGACTCACCGATTTTTCTGATTTGCAAATCTTCCTTGCTTTTTGTAATCAAAATTGATTATCCTCTCGGACGCGTGAGATTTCCTTGGTTAGATCTGGCTACGCGTGGAGTGGTTGAGAGGTGTTTTCTCGGTTACATGGGCAGAGAGCCCATGGAAATCTGTTTCCTTCAAGGCCTTTTTCTTGATGGTTCCTCGGTCGGTGGAATATGATGGATTGAAGCAATTGATGGATTGGAGTCGTTTGGAGACCATTGGCTCAGTATTACTCTTCCGCTTCTGCAGATTTTCTCACCAAATGGAGTTCTTCAAATTATTAGTCCACAACAACATATTGAGGTGGATGTCAATCTGAGAGCAGTGAGAGCAAAGACAAGCCACCCTCACAATGTAGATGACTCAATGGTCGCCATTCTCTTGTAAATGCACTCCACATTCAAAAATCCCGTGTCGAGTTATTCTTATCCTTCGCGCCAGGACGTGCTCATTGTTAAAAAAGTAAGAAAAAGAATACGTGGCACGGGGCCATTGTTGATATTGCGCTTCCCGGCTTTTGTTACGGAAAGGCCAAGGGCCTTTTATCAAGGCCAACTCCGACAACCAAAGCTTCCCAGGAGTGAAAAATTTGACGGTGACCTCAGTTTTTCGAGTTCCATGGAGGGCAAGATTTTAGTTCCCGAAATTTCCCCCTTGATTCCCTGTCGGTGGTGAAAGACCTCACGAAGGACGTCGATCGCTTTATCATGTTATGGATGCCATTTTCGATGGCGAGTTTTTAAGCAAGGGGTATTTCGTAGCTTCAAATGGAATTAGGAGGCTGCCATGGCTCGTGGCTAAAGGTTATTATAGCCTAGCTGCTTTTAAGCCAATAAGCTTAAACTCTTCTCAAAGTTGTCCAACTATGTTTTATCTCATTTCAGTATCGAATGCATCCTCAAATTTGGGATTCTCCTTCAATTTTTTTTTCAAAATCGAGTATGTGACAAAGTGAGAGTGTTACTGTGAGACCGATGAAAATTATTGCAAAGATTCTCTATCGAGACCTTACTTGTTTTACGATGTAACTCATGGAAGAGAATCTCATAGAGGCGGATCTGTTTCATATCGAATATTCATGAAGCACATTTGCTTTGCAATTATATGAGCTGCTTCAACGAGTCACCAAGTTGGCAAGCATAAAGGTTTTCGTTGGATTTATCACACCTTCAAGCTACAAACTGAAATGTTTACACCGAGAGTTTGATGTTGTCCTCAAATATCACAAGAGGAAGGATAGATTGGTTGGGTGTATCTAAGGAAACAACTACCGGTGTTCTCACAAATGATGTACCAGAGATGCAAGCTAATGGATCACTACTCTGTCCCCGCTATTAATGACAATGATGTTACAAGAGCAAGTTCGATAACTTGTATGGGACGCAAAGTAGCACTGCCAAGATGGTCGATGAGAGCCACGATGTGATGATTGCTGGAAAGGTTTTGATTGTTATGGAGATGGAGTCTGTACCAAGAGATTTTTTTGGTTTTAAAGCCATCTTCTTTTGCTTATTAAACGTATGCCCTGGTTTTGTTTCTTTTGGTGACCTGCTCACGCCATTTATTGGCTGGCTGCGTGAGGATTGGGTGGAGAATATAGTTGGGTTTGTGGGCAAAAGGAAAAGAGGGTCTATAGCTATAGGAGCAGTACATGCATCTTCTTTGGATATGGCAGTCATGACGATGGTTGTGTGGGTTTTTATGGTGGTTGTGATGCTCTTCAGAGCAGAGTGCTTCTATCTTCCCGGAGTTGCTCCCGAGGATTCCAAGAAGGCATGTTTCAATCACCCCTTTCCTATGCCAGGCATGGCCATTTACAGTTTGGACCTTCAAAGCAGGCTGAGGAAGAGAAGTTGCGCAGGTTGTGTTGTTGTTGCCCGAGCCCTGGTCGACGTGCTTGTTGGATTGGAAGAATTCTAATCAGGCATGTTAAATCTACTCCTTGTAATAGTTTTCTACCTTCTTTCAGTATCTTGAAATGAATATTCTTTCCTCTTGAATGGCACCTAGACAAAATGTTTTCGTGGTTGTTTATATCGCTGCCTGATTGTGTTGGTTGTTCCTTTAAATCTCGTTCCAATTTCACTGGTTTTGCTTGGAATGTTCTTTTCCTCTCTTATAGCTTACTCTATTTCATAATTGTCTAAATGGGCTACTACAATATTGAGTGATGCAGTCTAGTTCGTAGGGAAGGAAACATTATAGAGTTTCGTTTGCTTATATGACTCTTTTAAAAGAATTCTGTGATGGTATTTATAATTGAAGGTTACTAAATGGAAGGTTAAGCCTACATATCTCTTTTGTTTGAATAAATACGTATTTCCTGTTTAGGGCTCTCCTGTTTTGCTAAAGGTACATTAATAGTGACATTGTGTTCTAAAACTTGTTTAAGCCTGTGGGCATTCCTTACTTTTTGCTTAATTAGAAAATGGCATTAGGGTTTTGTTTTAGAACTGTACATGGTTGAATTTTTGTACCCAATTCTAGGGATGAATAACCTGACATCTATTTTGGCCTCTACGTGTTGAGAAATCACTTTACCTACTTCCCGGTTCAAACTCTTGTTTGATTAAAGTAAGGGGGAAACATTGTAAGTTTAATTGAAGGAAATCTCTTCAATTTTTATTAAGGGTCGCAAGCAAGTTATTAATAGCTAGACCGAAACAAAAGTTGTAGGTGAATCCATGGTATTGGACTCATGAACTCGTTTCCTATTAGATGACAGCTGATTACAGTGATAATATAATAGGTGGTTATTATATTCATCTATTTGATATTTGCTAGACATGTCCTTGATAAGCCCACATGGATCGGGTAAAATTTCCATCTTCTATACCATTGGCAAGGAGCTCATAGAACTTCTAGGCCTGACTGCACTGCGTAACCTTCCTGATGGATATGTGTGTTGGTTCTTATTTTTGTGCTTGCACTCGTGGTAGGGTCTTTTGAGTCTGGGGCATCGTTGGTGTTTTACCCTCTGCGTATCGAATCCCTTTGTTTTCGAACTCGAATATCTTATTCTTCAAACTTGGTTACTAAAAGTCTCATTTTGTGGCTTTGTTAAGGAAATCAATTTTTATTTTTATTTTAAAATACTTATTGACATTGTCGGAAATATATAAAAATTATTAACGACTTTTGGGTTTAGCCTCCCCTTATATTATGTAGAGAAGTTGACGTTTAGGATAAGGTTTGTTGGTAGAATAATGGCCCTTTTTGTGTCTCCTTTGTACGCTTTTGGAAGAGTGGTTTTGTTTTGTTAACTAGTCCTACGTTTAAGAAATCCTATAAGAAGGTAGTGGTAAAACTCCTTGGTTAAAACTGAAACTATAGTTGTTTTTCTTTTAAGGGTGTCGAACCCTTATTACTATGAAGCCTCCCCTAGGAGATTTGGATAACGTCGTTTTGTTTCGCGCCTACGATCATAATTAGTATGTTTTGTCTTCTCTTGGACCTCTTTAGATGGATGGATTGAGTATTGGATTCCAATCACGTAATCCATAGGATTACATGAAGGAAATATAAACACTCTTGACCTTCTTGTTCCTAACCCATAAGGTCTTGCCTTGATTTATGTGATTTTGTTCTTACTAGTATTTGACTTTCTCCTTGTTGGTTGGTTTAGATTTCTCTCTCATGCGAATAATTTTTGGAGTTGTGGGTTGTGTTTTAATCCATTTTTGAATTAGAACTTTCCTTTCTTGATATTGTTAAATGTTAGCTTACTGTTGCAATGTGTAGCCTTAACATGCTCAGTTCTCGTGAACTGATTCTAGCTAGTATTTGTGCAGATGGATTATGCGAGTAGATTAAAGGAAAGAGTTGTAAAGGTTTCATCAGTGTAATTTATGAAGTTCCTTGTAAAATGTCAAATGTGAGGTAAATTTTGTAATAGTGCTTCGCAAAGAAGTTTAGAAGACCTCTTTCCTGGGTTGTTCGAAATTTCGTGATGATGTTGTCTTGTCCTTTTGTAGGTAAACTGGTAACTTACCTTTGTGAGAAATAGTATTCAATCTTTACATTGATATGAGTATTGTAAAACTTTGATCTTGAGAATAAATTGTCAAGTTAAATCTTTCTAAGACTGAGTGACAATAATTTCATAAGTAAAGTAAAATGGGTCGGTTAACCCTTAAAGAAGCTAAACAAAAATAATAATTTTATATTCAACAAATAAATGTAGAGGTGATCTACTTGAAATCAAATAATTCCATGAGTGATCAAAATGAGACCATCCTTTGTGAAGTAAAAATTTTATAACTTGATATCCCTAGCTACACTAGTGAACATTATCCTTTTATGGTGAATTCTTAGAATGATCCTAAGGTGAAACAAATTTTAGTTGATATAAGATAATAAGATTTAATAAGTAAGAGGAATCGGTTTCAAACCATGCCATCTCTCTCAAACATTTGAAAGGTAAATTGTTTTCTTTTGTAAAATCATCCAGTGAAGCCTAAGTAAAATATTTAATAATTTTCGATAAATCCTCAAGCTTCAATAAAAACCGGTTAATAACTAATGAGGCCTTGAAGATGATTTCAACTCAACCTTCTTCTTCTAACCTTCTTCCAAGGTGCTTTGTCCTTCTTCTCTTAAGTATGTTGAACGTAAACCCATGTTGTCATATGGGCATGAACAAGTTCTAGTAGAATAAGTGTTAATAGATGGTCTTCATGGAATTAAATTCCCCCTTTCTCTAAATAAACGAATTAAACAAATAAATGTCATAATAGAGAAGATTTAAAGTTAATTACTTAGTGAAAAAGGAATAAAATTAGCTTGGTAAGATGAATTGTATGAATCATATCTTGAGTCTCCTTGAAAACGTAAGCTAAGAATTGCATGATGTCTTTTAAAAATAAATAACCCTCAAGAATATCTCATTGTGGATGGCCCTAATCGTAGGTGTGTTTTGTGGTTGGACTTCTATGTTGTCATGTCTAAAAGAAAAGTAAATCATCCTTGAAAGGTGTGAACTTTTCGTGCGCCTTTAGGGCCATCCTTGTATCAAGTTGTTCACAGTGTTAGTTGTATCCTTGGTGATGACATGTTGCATCATGTTATGTGTCAAGCAAGTCAAAAAAAAAAAGTTATCTGTATTTCACCTTTGTGTTGTTCGTGTGTGGAAATTTTTGGGTCGTTACACATTCAGAGTTATATTTGATAATTAAAGAAAATAAAATCAATTACGCTTTGAGTTAAGACTCAACCCGTGTATTTTCCCGATAATAACACCACCTCCGTAATTGTTATCAAAGCAAGAACCTTTTTGTACCTTTGGTTGTTCTCTTCATACTTTGCATATGTAAGAATAACATAAATAGAAAATTCGTAGAAGGCTGAAATGAAATACAAATAACATTGATTGAAAAAATCATATAAGCCATGAAATGTTCAATACCAAGATATCATGGCTTCCTTATAAAAATCATTATGCTTTAAAATAGTGACAAAACAAAAGAGTAGTAAAATGTCGATAATAATAAAATTAATTAATTTTTGCAAAATTTTATTTTAGGATAAATCTAATTATAGGATGCATATTGTAGACTTTTTACTTAAGAAATCTTATTAAATTGATGAAGATAAATAAATAATTTTTTTAACGAAATTAGATATATTTTTTCAACGCATTGAAATTATTTTTATAATTCTAAATTATCTTTGGATTTGGTTCTATTGGAGAACATATTGAAATGTAACATTTTATATAACTAGTACAAATGTCTTTAAAACATCTAATTGAAGAATACCAATAGCTATCAATCGACTCTCTTATCATGTGCTTTATGTATATCATAATGATCAATAATTTTATTACATTCTCTTCATATTTAACACTTGTTGATGACCAAAAGATTAGTTAGCAAAAAGGATCTAAAACTCTACTATATGATTAAGGTATTATTTTGTTGATTCACTTATCAAAATGCAAAATAAACATTTTATTGTTTATTGATTTCTAAAAGGTGGAAGAAAACTCCTACATGACCATTAAATAGACATCAAGTGACCATTAAATAAACATCAAACTTCTTAAATAAAATAAAAATTATATGGTCACACCAACAAATCTCACTCTTTGTTGTCATTATAGAATGACTATGGACATAAAAAAATACCTATCAAAATAATCATAATTTTAGTTCTAGAAATACTAAAAGGTATTAAAATATAATTATGGTATAGAGATTTAAGAAAATGGCATTGAATTAAAAACTCAAAGAGTTTTTCAAAGTTTATTCCAAAAACAACGAGCGATGCGGAAAAACAACGTAGAGTTGTTAGGATTTTGTGGCAAGCAAAGCGCAAAGAATCGTTGAAATCAATCCCATGCACCCAATCGCACATATACCCTACTTGCACCTCTTACATAGAGGTAATCATGGTTGATCTCCCGCACGGCCATTCCGTGTTGATCTTGAGATAACTTGCACTCGAGATAAATAGAATCTTTGGAAAATTTTTCAGCCCATACCAATAATGCAAGAAACAAATATATTTCGATGAAATCGTGGCGTATTAAAGCGACTAAAGAATCTGATTATCACCATTGAACTCAATGAGATAAAGAAAAAAGAAAAAAAAGTACAAAATGCTTTAACAAATCTACAACAAATCAGAATTTCATATGTATGAGTTTCTAAGTCGAGAGCCTCGTGAAAAGGAATTGTAAGTCTAGGTAAAAGAACAATGAAATGTGAAAGAATAGAGTAATTCTCGATTGGAATAACATAGATCTAATATGTTTGGACAAAGACTTTGGTTGTTTGGTAGATCGAGTTATTCATAATACCATGGAGCCCAAGTTTCAACTTTTATTTGGAGGATTCAATAGTATGTCCAATTTACATAAGACTATTTAATCTTCAAGTTTTTTTGCGGGTGAAATTCTTTTTTTTAAGGATTAGAAAATTTCTTCTAAAATTTGAAATAAAAAATATATGTTGTGTGTGCAACTTTTTTGTTCAAATGAATGTAAGAATGCTTTTTTTCTAGAAGAGTATAAGCTAAAATCCTCAAAAGTAGATTTGTTTGAACAACTATATCACAAAACCTCCCTTTTTAGTTCTATACAGTGCAAAAACTATAGACATTTTACTCGGGAATGTGCATCCATTAATATAAAAGAAGTATGTTTGTGCTGATGATAAGAAGGAATACTAGTTCATGTGTCGATCTAAGCTCCAACCTTTTCGCAATTTTAGATTTGACCTTGGTGCATGACCTTAAGCGAAATAAGACTTTGACATCCCCAAAACCTCTAAAAAGACCTCTTGGCATGAAACATGCTAATCAAAGTACAGTGTCATTTTAGTTTCTTGTTAAAATCCTTAATTCGTTTATTGAGGATCCTTTTCCATCCTCTTCTAACTTTGGTATTATGTCAACTCTTTTAGGGGATTGCGCGAGTTTCAATCCCATTCTATATCCCTAAGAAAAGTACTATTATTACCATTTTTGAGTGTTGTTATTGTTTGTACACTATTTTACATTTGTATACCTATCTTTAACAAATGGCTCTTTTTCTTTCCATACATTAATATATACCAACTGGATACCTTTTTAAAAAAACTAGAGAGTAACCTTTTTCAATATTATAATACATCAATGTGTTCTAATAAACAAACAAAATTCTCATAATAAAAAATCTACTTTTAATAAATCTTTTCCATTAAAATTTCGTATATTGATTTGTTTGTTATAATTTAATAATGCTATTATTTTTATTTTTGGTTAATTGGTAAAAGGAAGGTTTTGGCAGGGTCCCTACCCTGTTACATCATGGATCTACAATCTAGCTAAAGCCATTAACGTTTCAAGAAACTAGAATCTGAAACAACAGGAACGACCAGTTCAGGAGCGGTCTAAAACTAGGAAAACTAATAAAAACCTGAACTAGATCAGCAAGTAACTTAAGCCGAAAGAGGACATCTAGAATTTCATACCATGACTCCGAGTCATGGCGGGATGAATGGTGTGTGGCATTTTATTTTTAACCCTTGTCCATCCATCATCTCCCTCTTTCGAAGCTATAATGTGCACCTTCCCCAAAGATTTAGTAATCATAGAGATTACTTTGTCGTTAACATGCTTCGTAAGGGGACTCACTTCCTTTGTTTCATACCAAATTAATAGTGGTTCCCACCTGTAATGTTGTTACATTAAAATCATTCTAGGTCCACTCGAGAATAGAATCATTCAATATCGGATCCACTAGTATGGCCTCATATCCCCGGCTGCAACCGCACGTAATGCCATTTTATCGTGGTCTATGACTGGTTTTTATGTGAAATGGTGGCATTTACTCTTGCGCATCCACCATCAGAAGCCTGAGTGGTGTCTTTTTTATTCTGCCCCACGCAACCTGCATTCAAAGCTTTTCCACGATTAATATCCACCTTGTAAACCAATTCAATCAGAATCGGTGAATTTGAAATTTGTTTGGGCGGGATAACCTCCACCTCCGACTCCATCTTATAACTTTCAGTTATGAGATCTCTTGCTTGGTCAAGATTTGTGATTTGCTCCATGTCCTCATTTTTTAATGTAGTGTCCACCACAGCACTCATTGAACCATCCACAAACAATTCCATGATCAACTCCTTGTCAGCAGTTTGAGCGGCCACATTTGCAGGTTGTGAAGCCACGATAGGGGACTCCATCCTCCCGCACGCAAGTACCGAGCCAAGCACCACCATCTGTTCCATATCTTGTTTGATACAGTGGTGGGTTCCTTTTCTCCTTGCAGTCGTAAGATCCATGACAACCCTTCCTGCACTTGTTGCAAAACACAGGTGAATCCTCATATATGAGTTTTTGCCTCCATACTCCATCTCTAGATTCCAAGTTAATGGCCTCCGGAGGTGAAGAACCCACTGAGATATTAATACACATTCTTGCTGCAATGAATCTGGACCTGGCTGTTGTGGATGGATCAAGAGCAATTAGATCCCCCATCGATTTAGCTATTCCTGCTAACACATCCACTTCCCAAAATTCTAGGGGCAGCCCAAGGAGCTTGACCCAAACAAGACACATTGTCGGTTTGTGGGTTTTATCTTTTGTCTTTCATCGAACTATGGAGAGAGTGGTTCTCCCATAGAACCAAGGTCCACCCTGCATAACATGATATAGGTCTTCTTCAAGGGAGAAGACGAATAGGAATATTTTCTCAGATGGGGAAAACATGGTGAATTGTCTCAAAATATTCTATTTCTTCTTGGTCTAGCTCCTTACTTGATCAATATTTTACCTTATCCGAGAGAAAAACCCCATCAAGGAAAATCTATACCTGCCACTGGCTCTATCTACAACAGTATCTGGGACCTTCAGCCATGATAAGTCATGTTTCCATTTTGGATTGAGCCTTTGCACTGGTTCATGCTATCGTTTCCTAAAGATTTATGCAGTCCACAAGCTTTCCTCGTCTACCTCTTCAGCATATGTTTCCTCTTGTAGTCTGCCCACTTTTTATTATTATTTTCTAAAAGATTCTTTACAAATATTTTAATATTCAAAATGATTAAATTGTTAAATACAAATATCTTATATAATAACATCATAAATAATGGTATTAATTTTTTTGAAGTATTTATATTTAATCAATAAAGATATTATAATTATATTAAAGAAATTTCAATTACATAGAAACCAACATTCTTATTTAGGTTTTTTAATTACATATTATTAATTCATTTTTTTATCAATATGTAATTGTTTAAAATTATTACAAAATATTGAGAGTACTCTAGCTTAACTTGCATTTCAGTGAAGTTAATGATAAATTTAGTTAGGATGAGTGAGTAAATAAGTGAACAAAGTTTTGTAAAATCATAGAAACAATTTTAAGAGTGAAATTCATTTTAGTAAAAAGAAATAGTCTACCAATAAATCAAAGAGGAAATAATGAACATACATTTTAGGTAATGGAATTTTATCCCCAACATTTAATTACCGAATGTAACTATTTGCTTAATAAAATAATTTATTTTAATATTGTATTATATTTGATGAAATGAGAGAGAGGAAAATAGACAAGAAAATAAACCAAAAATTTAATTTTGGTTCTATTCAAAGATCTTTAACTCACTAACATATAGATATATGGAAGAGCTTCATTGCTTCACGCCTTAAATCTAATTATATATTTGAATCTCGTATAGCTCCCGATGAAGGATAAGATAACTTGATAAACCACCAAACTAGCAATAAACAATGATAAAAATATTTCAACAAAATTTGCCTAATGGAAAAGAAAAATGGATTTCCTTGGAATCACCCATGTGCAAGAGTTAAAAGTAATGGACAGAAATGAAAAACATGGTTGTGGAATAAGAAACAATAATGTGGTCGGCGGTTGGAATAGGTGGTTGGTGGTTATCACGATTACATATTACAACATTCATTAATACTTGTGGAGAGGTGAAATTTTACTAAGGAGAGAACTTACATGGGATTTTAATAAGAATTTAAGTTAACAACTTTCGTACGGAGAGTATTAAGCGATGGTCTTCAAATATGGAAAAAAGACGGTCGATAAAAAATACAATAAATACGGAAAAAAAAAACGGTCTCACTAATCTTCGAGGGACTACTAAAAACCTTCTAAACAATACTAAAAAATGAAAATCCTTTTAGCTGCTGACTATAAAATCATGTATGTGTTCATAATTTTAATATTTATGGTATAAAATAATAATAAATAACATAATTTTTAAGATCCTGCATTTTAATATCTTACCACTGAAAAAACGAAGTTCAATACGATTGAATAAAAAATATGGAAAAATTCAAAAAATCTTTAAGATTTCACCGTATTAATAACTATGCATGAATTTATGCATTGTATAGAATGTTATTGTTAATAAAAAAATATTTTTAGGGTGATATGTTGGCCATGTGTGAGCATTTGAGATTTTTGGGGTCTTGGACTAGAGTGCTCACCTGCAACAAGTATATGGGCATTTTTATGGATGAAACCAAAGATCCTTCCACTTCTATTTTTGAGATGAAATCCGGTTCTTCCACCTCTTTATATAAAGATTGACCATTTGCTTCATCAAAAATTGAGCCTTTCACATCCTGCTTCATATCGTTTATAGATTCGTTGTTGCATTGTACTTCTAAATTTAAGTTTCTACACCTACCTCTCCCTCATATTCACAAATGAGGAGGAACTCATCCTCAATTACATAGTTTTCATTTACCATGGCTACTACGATATCAACTTTATTTCTCACATTGTAATAGATTCAACCATGATATGCCTTTTGTAACTTAAGCATGCTCTCGTGGATCTTTTTACTATTATAACCACTTGAAAAATCAATTGATCTGTAATTTGTTGAATCACAAATAATGATTTTGTATCCTCTTGTCTATTCTATTTGAAGAAAATTTTCTCATCTAGTGATAATTTGTTGTAGGTTTTCTAATATGCTAGTTCAAGAATCTATACTCAACATATTCCTAAAGCTCTTCGGAGCATATAAAATCTCTCAATTTATGATATCTACCAAAAATCAAATTTTTTTACCTACTAATAAATGTGGTTAATTCCACAGACCAAGGTATTTAATTAGTTAAATCCAAACAATAAACATACTAAAAATACTCATATAACAACTTTAATTCACTTAGATATATCACAGCTACTGCTGTTCATAACATCCTTGTTGTGTATTATATGAACAGACTAATTTTATTAAAGAAACTTGCATAGACATAGAACTAATATATATGAAATAAAAAAACTAATTTATGTCAATATATTGTAGATATACAACTTGTTTTTTTGTTTTATTTTGGACATATTCTTGTCTTTTCTCTTTGCGCTAGTGCACATTCAAGATTTCTCTTTTCTTATCCTTTTTGTTTTGAAATATTAAACATTAGGATAACCTTGTAGAAATCCCAAGCCATGAAATGTTGAAATAACAATTTATTATGAGAAAATCTAACTCTAATATCAAATGGTGGAATGAAGGAGAGAAAGAGAGATACATAAATAATTCAGAATATTAACTTTGATGCTATTCAGCTAAAGAATAAACCTTCACAACTTTTACATAAAGATATTTGATAGAGCTTCGTTGTTTCATGTCTTGACTTCAAAATACGTAGAGCTACTTTTTTATATAGATCCTCGTGAAGAATGACGCAACTTGCTACACTATCTAACAAAATATAGACAATAATAAAGATATTTAAACTAAATTTTCCTAATGTTAGAGAAATATAAATTCCACATTTGTTTAGAATCACCCATGAGCAAGAGTAAAAAGTGAAATAAATGGAAAACCACCCGACTACATAATAAGTTAAAAGTATGTATTACAAGTTGGGATTAGATATTGGATCAATATGATCCATTTAAGATTTATACTATCGTAATGTTGTCTGATATTATCTATTTAAAATGTTTACTACAAGAATTAGAGATGTTGAGAAGAAGATAAACCATTGAAATACATGTAAAATTATTATGCTAGGTAACATTCAATCCTTCTAAAATACAGACTTTTAGCACAATCCACTTGAGAATAAACATCCAAAGTATATTATCCTGAACCAAATCATCAATATTCTCAATTTTTTGGGATGGTTTGGAGTCATATCCATGAGAAGATTAGAAATAAAGGTATACTTTTCGGCCTTTAGAATAGTCAATAAAGAAAGAATTGTTGATTATCTTCTACTCACTTGAACCCACACCAATTTTATTACCAAATGAATGAAGAAGTTTGTTATTTTTGGTTCAACATTCATGAATTTTCATCAAAATAGTGAAGCATTTCCTAGATTCAATAGAACGAACATGATAAAATTGAAAGGACGTTAAACTTATAGGCCGCTAATTCATTAAGAAATTGGTGCAAACCTCCTTATTGTTGAATTTGATTTTTTCTTTTTGGTATTCAAAATTTTCATCCCCAAAACATTCCAAATATAGAAACAAGCCAAAGCAAGGAAGAGGGGTTGAACATGTTTTGTAAAGCATCTCGAACCATAAATCATCCCACGAATTCCATAATTACACCTACCCTTTCTAGGCCCTTGTAAATGGTATTTTTAGTTATCTCCACATTCTACTTCTCCATTACATATATTCATCCATTTTATTGAGTTTTTCTAACCTATGCCTATATTTTTCCTACTTTACTAATTAAAATTTAATTGTTATGGTGATAGTGTACTTATGTGTTCAACAACTATAGGTGTGGATTTAAATTTTGTTTGCATCAATTCATTGTATTTATTTGACTATTTTTATTCTTTCTTCCTTTTATATTTTTCGTTAATTTTTTTCTATTCACTATTATTATTTCTTCTTCTTCACCCAAGATGCTTTAGTTCCGCTTTTTTCTCACTCGAAACTAGCTAATTTACTCTCTACCTTGCTTAATTTATTTCCATTTCTATGTATTTATGTGAACTATTACAATACACTCTTACCTAGAGCCAAAGCATCATTACTACAATTCTAGTCATTTTCTTTATTTGTCTATTTAATCCTTGATTTAAGTTCCTTAAGTTTTGTGTCCTAATTTGTTGACCTTTAGCATTCATTTTGTGTAATAAAGTGTGCCATTAGGGTCAAATAAGAATTCAATAAATCCTTAAATATATAAAAAATAATTGTGGAATTAGAAAGGAAAATTATGAGGAAAATATGAATTTAAGGAGAATTTACGTCTAAAGGTAGAATTTCAAGCATTTAGAGAAGACAATCTAGTAGTTACTTTGTTTCATTAATTGAAAATTAAAAATTTAGGTATGGAAACTTTTGTTAAACTAGCTTATCTATTGTAATCACTAAACTATTATCACCTTTCAAGCCGCTTTAAGTGTCGGATCTTTAACACATTATTATTGTTAATTTCTTACAAAATTTATTATAACATAAGTTAGGCTTAAGACACATTTATGTTGTAAGACCCTAATGTGACTTAGTCTACGGCACCTTTACATTGCATCACTTAAAATTGACTTGATTTAAGTTGTTTTATGTCTTATGATGTAATGGTGACTTAAGTGTGCACTATTAGGCCTAAAATTTATATTGTCCAACTTAATTTAGGTTGGCATGTAAGTCTGAGGGCATAATGGAATATAAAATTCCACGTATAAAAATATCTCATTTCACACCAAACATTAAAATTGAAAATAAAATGGATAGTACATATTACTAATTGACTCAATCTATGGTAAATTTCGGAAAAAAAAAGAGCATCAAAAATTTCAAGGGTTGTTCATTCAAAGTAACAGGCCTATATATACTCCTCATACTAAGTGGGCCAACCAGCGTTATTGAAGGAATACTCATTGTCATGATTGAACCAAATCTAGCTTGTTATCCAACATTATCTATTTAGTGCAATTTTGGATTCTGATGTCCATATCATGCAATCAATTTGAATGGTCCAAATCATCTTCTCGTGCATTTAAGTAATAATCAAAAGGCAATGAAACCCCCTTACCACATAAGCATGTTAGTGGGTGAAGCCAACCATTTTATGATTATAATTAATTGGGGTAGACAGTATTAATACCATTAATTTATTAAAATCAGTTAAATTTGATTAATAACATGATAACTGAATGGTGATGAAGGAATGCTTCAGCCACATCCATTTAAGCAATAAGAAGAAGAATTATAATACGGGAAAAAATAAGACAAATATTGTAGTATATTCGCATTTCTGGGTTTTGTAAGATTTTTTATTCTATATGTGGCTTTAATGTTTTGCACATAGCTTGCAAGTTCATTATTTGTTGGTGCCGTGTTACTATAAACATGTATAGTCAATTGAAGTAGGAAAATTTTTTTCCTCCTCTTTAGTCTGTCGTGGATCAAAGGGCAGTACTATTCCTTAAACCATGTAAATACATGTCTTGATAGTTGGCTATTTCACCAACCTAAAGAAAGTTGTTTGTTTCGTGGAAATAGAGCAACACAATAAATCATTATAATTCTCATAAGTTTGTAACTGGGGTCGTATCAAACATGTAAGGCCCTTAATTTTGGAAGAACGTTGCTTTCAAAGATCCGTTATTTATTAAAAAAAAAAGATATGAGAGATTTTTCTTCTTGCTACCAATGAACTGATTATTTTGAAATTGATCTTGTATCAATTTATTGGTGTTCGAAAAGAGCTAAACTGTATACATCGTACACTTGAGGTAGCTTCTTTAAAAAATAAATGGAATGGTTTCTCTTTTCTTTATTCTTTCTTAGATTTGTCTTTTTAATCAATTACTCAGAAGCAACATTCTTTTGAGATTGAAGGTTTTACGAGAGTAAACTCTCCTTTCCAAGGTATTTGAAGAGGTAAAAACATTGGTTAATCATCAACTTAATTATTCAATCTACGTGAGTTTGGATGGTTTATTTTAAAGAAAATGGTTATAAAATTGATGATATCTTTCAACTCTTATTTGTTAGCGAATTGGACATTTGTGTAAATGAAATCTATGTTATCCTCATCCAATTCTATAAATAAATGGGAATTTATGTTTTAGTGTATGAATTTAAAGTGGTTTTACTTCGACTTCAGTAAAAACATGTTTATGAACTTTTGGATATTATAATTTAGATTTTAAGTCTGAGACGGATTTTAACACTTCACATGCTTGAATCTGATAAGAAAATGTGGTTTATTTAAGATTTTGTTTGAAAGTGCTATATGCATATAGTGGTTAAGGTTTAACTTAATTTTTAGGTTTAGAATAAAAGTTCATAAGTACATTTAATTTTTTTTTTTTTTGAGTTAAAGGTTTATTTTGAGTTGTAGTTTTAATTTATAATGAAGTCTCTAAGTTATTTTCATTCTTTTGATTGTGTGTTATTTTTTGGTTGTTTAGAATTGAGGGTAGTTTAAATTTTATATTGTTTAAATTTATTCAATAAATAGAACTAATAGAACAACATTATAGGTAACACAAAACAAACATACATATATATGTGAGTGCATTCTATATTGAATTGTTAAGTATTTAAGAAATTATAAAGAAAACACTTTTTTGAACTAATGCTTATTGTTTGAGAGTTCTAAGAATTTCTTGAAATTCTATATGAAGGAGAAAATGAAATTAATGATGAAGAAAAATCTATTTACAATAATCACTATAAATAATAAAATAGGATTAAAGATAAAGAACAATGAAAATGAAAGAAATGAAAAGAATATTTCAATAATAATTAACTAAAGAAAATAATGACAATGAAGAATTTTTAAGTGTTATTAGAAAAAAGAAAAAACTAAGGATTTTTTTAACATTATATTTACTAAATATTACAAGACTTTTATAATAATTAGTGCAACTCTTAATCATATAAATATTTTTGGCTGTAACATAGTGATATGTCTTTACAAATCAATAAATAAATACAGGTTCAAATAAAAACTCAAATCAATTATTAAATTACCAGTAACAAATAAAAGAAATGTTTACTATTTAACCCTTGAAACATTGAAAAGAAAATAAAAGTGGCCAATAAAATATTCTATGGACTATGACTAGGACGTTATCATATTTATTTAATTAAAATTAAAAAGAACTCCCTCGTAGTAAACACTAATGAGTCCACTAGAAACTAATAAGTCAGTGTAAATTAAATTTTTATACAAACCACATTTTTATACTGTTTTTTAAAATTAATGAATTTTAAAATATATACTATATAGTGTAATTTTATGTTTATTTTAAATTTTACAATTATTAAAGAATGGTAAAAAACAATATATATATATTTACAAATATATTAATAGATTCGGATAGAAACGCCCAATTTCCACTGTTGGTCAGCAATACTGATAAAAATGTAAAATTTATATCTAAATGTTATCATACTCAATTTAAGCAGTTGGGCAGCCCGTTGATTCGCCCAAATCTCAACAAATCTCTGGTGATTTCAGATATATGAGGTTCACTGCAAATATTTTAAGAGTATATAACAAATTGTATGTCTAAGCTTTAGTTATCTGTCTATTTTCATCATGATAGAAAGCAAATCACACAAGTTAAAACCTGCATGATCGTAGGTTTGATTTTGCACAAATAGGTATTATGAATAGGACCATCCGTGCACAGTACTTCAATCTAAATATTTGAGATTATATTAATATATAGCAAATTGTACGCCTAAATCTAAATCTTTCTTAGATGGTTAAGATAAATCTAATTCCAATCTGTTAATATCCGCCAGAGATGGAAGACCACATAACATGTCAATAAACAAATAGTTATAAACTTAAATTGGTCCACAAATATGAACCATAAAATACAAATAAACACCGCTCTAATATATTCATTCGATAGTTTTATTGAAGTTATAAAATTATGGGTTAAGCTTAGTTATCTGTCTATATTCATCCTGATAGAAAGTAAATCACACAAAATCAAATCGTAGGTTTGATTTCGCACAAATAAGTATGGTTGACGGTTAAAATGTCATTTGAAAATAACTGTCACATTAACTTACTAATCTGTTGAATTTATGTTAAGAGTTAAAATGCATTATTAACAGCCACAATAACCAAAACCCTAACAAATCTTCCATAAAATGTTGTTAAGCAGTGGGGAAAAATAGCTTTGAAAAAAGAAAGTAGAGAGCGTTACCCGTGACTGGCAAACTCATAAACCCTTCCTCCGTTGGAGAAGATGACGAGAGCAACTTCTACATCGCACAGAACTGACAATTCATGGGCCTTCTTCACTAAACCTTTTCTGCGTTTACAGAAGGTCACCTGACGATTTGTGGTGTTTTCTATCCTCTTTATCTCAATCTTTCCACGACCCATTATCTTATTTTAGGCAACACGGTCAGATCCACAGAATTTAACAACTCCCTGAAAAAAACAAAACAAAAAAACAAAGTCAGGCGCCTGAAAAACATCAGTCAGAAACAAGGAAAAATAAAAATGTAACTGAAAGTTGTTTTTATGATATCCTAAATGGGTGTAAGATGGGGACTTTTGTCCTTTTGAGTACCTATTAAAGCTAAGAAACTCGTGAAATCTGAATGCCACTGGTTCGATGTGGTAACAACAGCTGAATAATGGAAAAAGCTTTTCATACGAGATTTGCAGTAAGCTTTATTTGGGTGTTGGTGCTTGTTTTTGGTAACACTACCAATATACTTTTCCTACAGACGATAATCACTGCCAAATGGTGAAGAGGCTGAGTGGATTCTCCACACAGTGACAGGAAGCAGAAGAAGAACAAGCTGAGTATTGGAGGGGCAGTCTTTAATATAAAAATAAAAATATAAAAACTGCGACGTGTGGAGGATATTGGTTAGCATTATTTTAGGTTTGGAAATGAATGAATATGGTGTACATATCGAGACTCCCATGCTGCCGTACGAGGAGCAATCCATGTGAACGCCGACCTTACCTTTACAATTTTAGTAAGAATATAGGAAACAACACCCTTCATAATTTATGTCATTTCCTCATTGAAATTCCCCGCTCCTTTAAGATTCTCACTGGCATTCATTACTTTATCTCTCCATCCCATCACCACTTTTCTTTTCCTCCATTTACCTCTACTACATGGCCACAGTCCCTCCTTACATCATTGGACCATTGTACCATGCCTATATACAAACTACATGATCACATTATGTATACATGTTTTATTTACTTTCAAAAATTGATAAAAAATAAAAGTAGTTATATAGCATTTGATGTAGATTGTTTGGTAAATCATTACAAACATGAATGAAAAATCAAATATTTGAGTTACTAAATTTTTGTTAGTGATAAACATAGTGTGTAGAGGGGCTGATACTTGAACATGGTCCAATGGTAGACAATATGAGTGTTGATCACACAATACCATATAGTTATCATAGTACCACCTAATAGTTGTCATAGAGCTTTCTAGTAGTTATTTAATTTTTACGAGAATATTAGTGTAGAGTAGCCAACCATATCATGACATGTAAGACTTATAATTATTTAATTATTTAATATCCATTCATGTGCAAGTATTTCTCTCAATATAGTTTTAGTGCAACTCAAATTTGTTATTTTAAATCAATTCAAAATATGACTTTCCCTCCAATTCAACACTTAAAAAAATGCAAGCTAAGAAAAATTGAGCTACATGTCAATGCAAAATTCATGATCCTATGTGTCATACGTTTACCGATGTGGACCCCATAACTTAGGGTGTACCACTACTTGTCCCTCTCCCCTATAAGAAAGAATAAAAAATTGAGGTATGGAAGTAGAAAGTGTAGGTTAGGACTAGTTGGCGAGATGGCATGGATGTCATACATAAAGATGCATGATGATGGGGTATTGCGGTTTTCATATTAGTTGAATACTTGTCGCCTTAGTTGTCATTATACTTGTATACTTGATTTCCAATTTATTTTCAAGTTGAGGAATGCGCCAAATATAAACAAAGCATATATTTTCTTTGGTTATCATGTCTTATTACATGTATTTTTTTATCATTATACATTATATCTAAAGCTGTTGGTCGAATCATGGATTTAGAGAGGGGGAATCTTTCTCAATGGTCGACGGTGAAAATAAGAAGAAAGCACAATTTTTGCACAACTTGAATGATTAACATATTAGAAGAATTCATTTCATATCAACCATGATTTTTAATTATATACAATACTTAACTAGTTGTGTCATTTTTGTACGTGTGTGGATTTGGTCAACTTGGCTTTGTAGTTTGAAATGTCCTGGGTTTGACTCATCTTCCTCATTCGGCGTGATTCCCAATACTTTTTGTTGAATATTCGCTCTAGATTCACAAGAAATCAAATGTTCTCCTACAAACCACAACTACCTCTAGCACTTTAATTATTTCCTATAATCTAAATATTTCAATATTATAAAATTAGGTCTAATTTACTATTTCTAAACTATTAAATTTATTTGCAATGTGTTTATTGCTAGTCTAGTCTATTATCAATGCAAAACTCATTTGACATGTCTACATATAAGTGAACTCAAACCTTGGATAATGTAATTTGTAACCTCGGGTTTCCCTCTTGGTGATTTCACTCATCTTTTACGTACCCTAGGGTTTCATCTTTTAATAAAAATAATGTTATTTATTACATAAAATTCTAGGGATTGGTCTTATCTCTTATTAATAGAATTAACTTTTCTAGAGTTTATGTAATTTTTGTTTGAATCTTATTTCTATATCTCTATGTTGTGATATTGGTTGCACATTATTCCTTTACACGGCATACCTTTCATGACATCTACATAAAATAGATCCAATACTCCAATGAAACAAAACACTAGCATATATATTTTGATTTAGTTTATATTGTATAATATTTTTGATTGGTCCTAGGGGTTTCATGAAAACAAAATGGTTCCTCTTGATGAGGGTTATGTTAACCATAGAATTTTACCAACCTATTTTGATATGCTGTAGACAATTTTCTTGTATGGTTTTCATGTGTCTAAAAAGTTGAAAGAAAAAAAGAAAAGTGTTCATTCTAGATTATCATGATAGAATCTAAGAGTTTATAAATCTTAGAAAACACCTAGGATCCTCTTATATTATGTGTCAAGTTAATTTTTATATGAGAATTCTAATCTACAAACCAAGGCCAAGAGCATACGAATGGAAATTTTATTTCAAGATCATACCTATAAGGTGAACCATGGATATTTAAAATTTAGCAATGACCGAACACCTAGTGAGATACCTCGTTTTGTTTCTCGTAAGGTCGTTTCTTACATTTATTCAAATATCTTTCCTTGTCAATATTCTCCCACTTCTCATGTTTCTTTTTCTTCTAAAATCATATGGCTAATTATCTTATTTATTCTCAATGGTTTCTTAACTCATTAACTTATTTTTCAAAATCTTCCTATAATTTTATTTGTGCTTCTTAGTTTACTTCTTTTCCTTTAACTCAAATATTCATACATATTTTTCTATTGGGTGTCTTCCTTTTTATGTGATTGTTTCTATTAATGCATTATATTAATTGTAAATCATATAAAGGAATTGTCTCAAGGTTTTCAAAATCAATTCATCATGAACACTTATTAAGAAATATTACTTAACTCATTGAGTTATTGTGTTCGTTCATATCCCTTTCGCAATTGGTCTCATTTTCTAAAGGTCATTATTTCATTTTACACATATATTTCATGTTTTTTTTGTTAGGAAGACCTTGATTACATAGATATCGGTATCTCGCCCATGGTAATTGGAGATGACATATATAGTTGATTTACAATTTATGAATATATTTCATGTTTCATAATGAAATTCAATATTAATTAAAATGTCAATTATAATGTACCTATCATAAGTCAAGAAAGGTTAACATCATTACAACTAAGAATTTTAATGATCCTGATATAATTTTGGTCAGATTATAACCGTGAAAGCGAGATAGACGAGTAAACATGAACACAATGATTTCAATTCATTCGGGATATTTTATTCACAGGTAGAGGTTACATATATAGAGTTTGATCTCCTTGATTCTAGGAGTCAACACTCATCCCACTAATCACTCAGCATCCCACAAATCTCTCCCAATACCTATTCTCACTCAACAAACCTAGAATCTCTCTAAGAGATCTCTACGAGTTGTCACCAACTCATTATTTGCACAATAATAATAATGTTCACAATATTAAAATATTGCTAACATTCACTCCCCTATTGTTAACATTATTATTTCCACACATACACTCCCCTAATGTGAACAATGTAGAGAAAAACATTCACACGTCTTCTACAGCTTGCCTGCCTCTGCATGCTCATGATCTTGGTATCGCTGAACCTCTGTTCACCAAATACGAACCCCTGTTCGACAATAACGGACCTCTGTCCTAGGTACGAGCCCCTGCTCATGAACCTCTGTTCATCCTCTTCAAGAAAAACATGATGCTGCTTTTTCTTGTGCTTTTATCTTTCTACTATCACATATTTACATCAGGAGGTTATAAAAGGAAATACAATTACGAAGCAGGAAATCGATGCCATGTTCAGAGATTTCATAGGGATATGTCCTCCTCGGGTCTTGAACGCTTGCGATACCCGTAACATCTTTAAGCCATCCTTCTATGCGTTTTCCTGCAACGCTTGCCTCGTTCCATTCTTCTTCAAGGGCCAGACTAACGGCCTGTTGCTGCAACATTTCCAGGTAAAAATTTTCCTGAAAATCAATAAGCCCTTGTGTGTGCGCGGAAAAACTGAGTCGCATGCAAAGAGACTTTCCAGATCAGTGGCAGAATGATAAAATAATCTTGTGGACAGATAAGAAAAGGATGAACATCTTTGTATTAGAAAATTGTATTCTTTCTCTTTGATCAAACACGCATGGCATGTATAAACTGTTCCGGGATGACAGCTGGTTCAGCCAATCGAGACAACTGGCACACAACTCATGCAAAGACCAAGATCCACACACAAAAATGATCCTGAATGCTGAGATATCTCTCAGACTGTAAATTTGATCATTCAAATATAGAATAGCAGGCAATAACAATAACAACTCGATGTACAATGAAACTGACAATATTTTCACGGGATTTAACAAAAATAAATTTAAGACATTCCAAAACAAATACGAAGATCTTCTCATAACAACTATCTTCCATCAGCAGGGCAGCCAGAACTTGTAGTGGCTCTACCCTTTCACCGATCAAAGACCC
Organism: Taxus wallichiana var. yunnanensis; assembly: GCA_018340775.1. Taxonomy (NCBI): domain Eukaryota; kingdom Viridiplantae; phylum Streptophyta; class Pinopsida; order Cupressales; family Taxaceae; genus Taxus; species Taxus wallichiana. Next base: position 279,780,170 of record CM031239.1, on the reverse strand, counting down.
ATTTTGCACATCGCTCTGATACCAATGATATAATTTTGCTCAGATTATAACCGTGAAACAGACAGAACAGTAAACATGAACACAATGATTTCAATTCATTCGGGATATTTTATTCACAGGTAGAGGTTACATATATAGAGTTTGATCTCCTTGATTCTAGGAGTCAACACTCATCCCACTAATCACTCAGCATCCCACAAATCTCTCCCAATACCTATTCTCACTCAACAAACCTAGAATCTCTCTAAGAGATCTCTACGAGTTGTCACCAACTCATTATTTGCACAATAATAATAATGTTCACAATATTAAAATATTGCTAACATTCACTCCCCTATTGTTAACATTATTATTTCCACACATATGGCACGCCAATGATATAATTTTGCTCAGATTATAACCGTGAAAGCAGACAGAAGTAAAAACGGTAAACATGAACACAATGATTTCAATTCATTCGGGATATGTTTATTCACGAGTAGAGGTTACATATATAGAGTTTGATCTCCTTGATTCTAGGAGTCAACACTCATCCCACTAATCACTCAGCATCCCACAAATCTCTCCCAATACCTATTCTCACTCAACAAACCTAGAATCTCTCTAAGAGATCTCTACGAGTTGTCACCAACTCATTATTTGCACAATAATAATAATGTTCACAATATTAAAATATTGCTAATGAGATCCACTCCAAATCGTACACTATATTACCATGTAATGCATCAAAGATAAGATATAACAATGTCAAAACAACATTCTAATTATCATACATCTCATAGCCAAATAGGGTCATTCTTTAAAGGCTAAAAAGTACTACATTCTTATGTTAGCTAGAGTTTGATTGTATAAATAAAATATTAGTACAATTATTTTATGGGTATACAATCATTTTCCTTAGTTATTCAAGTATCTTTATCATGTTATAACAATGGTAGTGATCATATATATCATCTAGTCTTATACAACAAGGTCCATATGGTATACATAAAATCAATCAAACTCAAAATTTTACTTGAATACTAGTCACATATTATGTTATGCAATTTTATAGTCTTTAACAATTGTTGATAATTAATATACACCAATGTACACATTAAACCTACAAGCTAATCAATATTGCTTGCACAATAATAAGTCACAGAGTCTGAACTCAAAATTTTAACCCGTGATCACATAACTGTATTCTACAAAAGAGTATTACACATAACCAAGCCAAGTTTGGTTCTAACTAGCTATTGATCACATTATACCTATATCAATGGTAAGAGTCAAGTCCATATCCCAAAATATAATGCCAATTACACAAATAGTTGGTAGATAACCATAATGCATCCCATAAGGCTCAAGTTCATTATTTATGCCAAAGGAAATTGATCAAGATCTATACCAAAAGTATGCTTTATTGATTGGATCAAAACCCATAATATCCACTAAGCAAAAATTTATCTTATTTCATAGGTGTAGATAAAGCATGATAAATTCACAAGTCTAATCAATTAGATTAATTTTGTCCCTTCTATGGTGCTTGAGTCATCATCATCAACCATTTTATTGACATGACATATCTCACATCGGGGTTTTAGGTATATTTTACGTTAGTGTGGTATGGATTGATTAAGGAGTTCTAAGAAACATTTGAATTGATGGCCATTAAGATGTCTATTTTTGGGGTAATAAGGGGAGATATGATAAATGGTTTCAATAATGATTTGAATACTAAATTATTTAAAAAGACAAAAAGTATGGAGAGTTATTGATAGTTTAGTATGGTAGCGCAAGAAGGAGTTTAGAAGAGGAAAAGTATATGGATGAAACAAAAATGTAAATGAATAAACAAATGAAGCATTTGCATATACTATGCACAAATATCAATGGTGAAATTAAAAATATATGAGGAAAAATAATATAACAGAATTAGTCACATATATAATTTCGATGAAAAAACCTTCAAGTTTGAGCATAAATTGATTGGAGATGAACATATGGAAAGGTCATTGTTAATTAGAATAGCTCGAATCATTTTAGATGTGAAATCATTTAATGAAAGACCCTATAAAAGAGTGGAAAAAAAGATTCTACTTACTTTTAGAATGGTGTAGACAAATGCCACTATATCATGAATTATCCTTCTTATAAAATCCTGAAACAAATATAATAACTTGAAAATAGACTACCAACATTTAGCTTGAAGAGACTACCTGATCTATATAAAACCACAATCATTCTGAAATAAAATAGATTTTTATCATAAAAACATTTCCAAGATATACTGAGAAGGCATATCCCACACGTACTCGGCATTATTCTAATCTTTCATTCATTCAACCAGGTGGGGCAAAGAGGAAACATTCATTTCACACTTATACGGCATAGCCAAAATCGTATTCAAATACGTAAGAACTGACGTTGAGTATAGCGTAGGAAGCGCCAAACGGTACTACTTACTACTTCTTTTCATTTTGTACGGGATGGTATACATTCATTGAATTCCTTCACCTTTATGGATCGAGAAAATTTTACAAAATCTATCCTCCTCCATATGTATTGCTCCAGGCTCATGACCCATAACCTGTGGATTCGAAGAATCTTGGTCAAGAGCGTGTGGGGATTTCATGCTGGTAAACAGGGTGTGGCCCGTGGAGATTTATCAGTACGCTGGACCAATACATATGGAAGAGGATAGATTTTTTTAAATTTTCGCCATCCCTAAAGTTGCAGGAATTCAATGAATGTATACCGTCTCGTACAAAAAGAAAAAGAAAAAGCGGTGGAGAAAATATAAAAAGAAAGCGGATTGGGGATAGACTACAGAGGATGTACAGCGGGATTTTCTTTTTATAAAGATGACAGACATGGATATGTTAAAGTTTGGTGCGCAGTGATTGTGATTGAGTGAAATGAATGCATTGGTTGTTTTTAGTAATATCTTCACTTCATTGACGCCGCCATTTACTGCAATGACGACTTCAAATTGTAGACGATGATCTTCAAACATTCGCCACTTTGTCTGGACTAGTTTGATGCAAAATGGCCGAGTCAGTGAATAATTGACAATCTCTCCTATTCGTACTCAAATTGGAAACTGGAATTTTGTAGGGAAAATGCATTCAAAGTTTTTTCATTTTGGTTAAATTTACGATGTGATTTGTGCGTGTGATTTTTCCGTGCTTAAAGTATGTTTTTAAGTTAAAAATTCTATTTTATATTTATAGATAGAATACCATCATTAATAGTTATTTTAGCATGTAATGACAATATAAGACTTAAGTGAAAGCATTAGTTCTAAAAATGAAATGGTTTTAATTTCTCAACAAGACCTATTTTGTTAAGGAACCACAAATTTTATGTACATTATTAATTTTCACATAATTGACAAATTTTATGTGATGAACGTGAAAAATTGATATAGTTAAAATTTTTTTAGGGTTATAGTTGAAGGGGTGATTTTATTTTCGAATATTGGGTACGAAAGTTAGTTCCAACCACTATACATGTAGTTGCTTTGCATCTCATCTTTGTGACCTTCAATGTTTGTTCCGTTTTATAGGAAAGCCTAAATCTAATCAATGCGAGATGTCCTTTAATTACTCAATAGCATTTGTTTATCCATATTTGTCATAGACAACAATTTCATTAGTTTTTGTGATTCTTCTTGGTTTCCAACTCTTTATGGGCAGATTTTTATTACTTCTCCATGACAATCTTGATGCAGTTTCTTGTTTCCTCATTTTGCCTACTCAAATATAGTGTGGCTTGTGTTTTTTTTTATTATTGTATGTAGGAAGCTCAAGAGTGCATTCTTATTATCACGTGTTTATAGTTCTAGAAAGAGAAAAGTCTGTGGTTTATGTTGTTTTTCATTTGAAAAGATGATATGATCATTATATATATGCATTTTTCAAGATTGAGTTCATCTTAAGTCTATGTGGCTCAAAATAATTTTTGAGTTTTACATTTTTTTCATTATATCTCTTTTACAATACATTTTGACATAGAAATATTGCAAGACACGTGTACACCCCATTTTCACTCATACATCAATTACATACACTCACTAAGTTTTATTTAAAACACATGTATGTGGAAAACGAGCAACATTGATCTTGAATTTGATTTTTTTAATTTAAATTGACATTTAAAAACTACTAAAAAGTGCAATCATTTTGTTATAATTTTCTTGCAAACATAAAATCTGATCTACTCTCTATTTTGCCTAAAGTCGTGTGGGTCCACAAAAATGGGGATCAATTCTTATTTACAGCAACATCGAAGGATTTTTTTTGAATTTAAACCATTTCCTAAAGATAAAGAGTACGCCGCGCTTTGATATATTTTGTGGTTAGCAACGTTTTGGATGTGGAAATAAGTTTTTATTTCTATATACCTAAATATGCCTTACCTAGGTCTATTATATTATTTCTAAACATTAGATTTCCTAACCCGAACATGTCAAGAACCAATTTAATATAATTTATCATGTGATATTATTATGTACCTAAACACTTTTGAATATTTCACCAATAAAATAATTATATTATATAGTTTATGGTGAGATTGATATTTACAATTATTATCTTTTATATGCGATTTTTTTATTATATTATAAATATGTGAATTTGATTTTTATATTTAATTATTGTAAATATATATTGTTTGTATAGTAAATATTTTACATAATATTTTGTTTAAAGTTTTTTTTTCCATTGTGTTATTGTAGTTTTTTTATTTTCCTTCGTGGTATTTCATTTCCTTGTAAATCTATACTATGGATGTAATTTATACTTATCTATAAAGTTAAAAGTACATGTATTCACTTATAGAACATGCACATGTGATTTATTTCATATAATGGTTGATTATAGTAGCAATCATATGTGAAATGTACGATGGAAACGCCAAAGGGATGCATCGAAGAAGTAAAAATAGAAGGGACTAGAATAATGGAAGAGGAAGAGGGTCGATAAAGAAGGGGTAGAGGGATGAGAAGTCTAAAGACAAGTGCTATGGGTGACCGATGCCAAAAAAATTTGGCCTACAACCACATGTCATTATTTGTCAATTGTTAGAAGGAGAAAAGGGTTGTAGTGTTCAAGATATCAAGGAAATGTATTTTGGAGATATCTTAGAAGGTAAGGAGTGGTCGATCAATACTACTAATGTCAATAGTTGCTTGTAATTTTAGTCCTTGTGTTTTTAGGGTAGTTAGAACACACATAAGTGTAAAGGGAATTCACTTGCACATATCACGAGACACTTTAGAGATATGGATATGTGTAATAGAGCTGACATCCAAGGGTAGTAATTTCATGCACATTTGTGATTAGGGAATTTCTCTAGCTATCAGGGTAACAATACAGTTTCCCTCAACAACAATCTTGATAGTGTTTTCCGTCAATAACTGTTGATAGAAAATGGGATTTGTTATTTTTACCATGATCCACATTATCATCTCCATCTGGCTTGTATTTTTCATGAGAGTCTATTTTTTAAGGTGTAATGCCCCAACCTACCTGTCTCGGTCAACATCATCTTCTGACTGCGTGGAGGATGGAGACATTAAATCTTGGCGTGTAATATTATAGTTAAGAGCTAGTTAGGTGCTACATGCAAATGGACGTTGGTTAATGGTGTGTTGACTCTTGATATTACTTTTCTATGGTTATTCCCAAGATGACAAAAGCTCAATCACTATCAATCAACTCGCACTTATTTGATTTAGTAGATTTGAACTTTGAACTGTTCTCATTATGCGGTTCACTCTGACCCAACAACTGCTTTAATGTTACGTGGAGGCACATAAAAGAATTTAGGTTGGAAATCATGGTTGGGGGTGGGTGGCTCAACCAACACCTGCCAAAAAACATTAAAATTTCCCCCTCTTGCATGCCGAGCAATGAAGCGATACAAGAGTGATAGATACAATTGCAATAAGAAGGGCGACGGTCTTTCTTTGCTCCTCCACGAGCTTCATATAGTGTCTGGTCCACTGAAACTCACTCTATATTCAACGTGAAAGGTTTCGTTCAGGTAGAAGCCCGTTTGAGCGCTCCAAAGCGGGTTGTCCACTATGTTGTTATCTGTTCAGTTCGACTGCATCCTCAAATTCGGATTCTCCTTCAAGATATTTTGTTTCAAAATCGATTAAGTGACAAGCGAGGAGCATTACCAAGCAGACTGATGAGATTTATTCAAAGTTTTTCTATTGAAACCTTTCTATTTGTTTCACGATGCAACCCATGGAAGAGGATCTCTTTGAGGCAGATCTGTTCCATTCCAGTGTATTCATGAAGCACAATTTGCTTTGCAAGTATGAACTTGTCAGGAGATCTTTGCAATGTTGGAGAAAATGTCTTGGGAGATGAAGGTAGCAGGATATTGTTCAGATCCACAATCACCATGTCAAAAAGGTATGTGTGTTTTGCATTTGTTTTAGATACCCATACTGCTAAACGCATATGAATCTCAACTAAATGGTAGGCAGAGGGTTTCTTGTGAGATGGATCCTGTACGCCAAGGAATTTGATAATAATGAAGAAAGCTTACAAGTATTTGGGTGATTTACATCTGGTTTGCTTTTTATATGTGTCCACAGACAGAAAGAAAAGAAAAATAACCGATAATACCATGTCTAGCAAATCAGTGTATCGCATTGTGTGAAAATGAGTCACCACACAATGTCATCCCTTTCCCATATCTATCTCAAGCTGAGAACACTTTGTGGAGAGGGTTTGCACATTCTTCTGCTCACTACAAATTCAAATGCGAATAATCCTCCTGTACTGATACCCTCTACTTATCGTCATCTATGTGCATACTTGCATTGCTAAGAAAAAGCTTTTGAGAGGGTAAGGAAATTCAATCTCACATCAATGACAGTGATAGGAGATTTCCATTTGCCGTACTAGCATTCTTCGCTCGTGTGCCAGCCTCTTTTCCTTAAACCAGGGAATACAGGTGCATGGATACATTATTAGAACCGGGTTGGAGTCTAATGTCTTTGTTGGAAGTGCACTTATTGATTTATATGCAAAATGTGGAAATTTGGGTGATGCACGCGTGTGTCCGAACAAATGCACGAACGAGATGCGAGTCTTGTGGACTACCATGATTGGGGTATATGCACAAAATCAGTTTTGTCGGGAAACCTTAAATTGTTTTGTAAAATGCGATTCAAAAATATGAAGCAAGATGGCATTGTTCTAGTGACCGCTTTGATTTCGTGGAAGCTTGGCAGCTTTAATACATGGTAAAATGGTCCATGCCCAAGTTATCGGGGATGGATTTCATACAAATTCCATTGTTGGGAATGCGAGTCATAGATATGTACACCAAATGTGGGAGTGTAGATGATGCAGCTCTAGCCTTTGACAAAATAGTCAAGTAAGGATTTGATCTCATGGAATGCCATAATTACTAGTTATGCTTACAATGGAAATGACAAGGAGGCTCTCAACAGGTTTAAATTGATGTTAGAGCGGACATGAAGCCAAACCGAATCACTTGTTTAAGCGTCTTGTCTACATGCGGCCATGTAGGACTAGTAGGTTGAGGGATGCCATTATTTCGAGGTAATGAGAAGAGAACACATCAGCCCTGTGTAACAACTAACCACTTTGCTTGTATGATTGACCTTCCGGGTCGTGTGGGATGAACATGTGAAGTTGAAGGAAGTGAAAGCTGTGTTAATGACTCGATTAATGAAAATACCGATATTGATGAAGTGATTGAAACTGTGAAACAATGCCACAAAGAGTCAAAATTGCCTCGACATTGAAATTGTGCGCTCTCTTACGGGATGCGCTTGTGGATGTTGTCCGGTGGTGCGGCAAGAACCAACAACAATGCTCGTGAGCTGTTTGACAAAAATCCTCTTCAATTGCTTGGTCACGGGGTCGAAAGGATGTGTGTGCCCTCTCCTCGAATTTTATATTACTCGAATGATAGAACTTCATCTGTTTGTTTATGTATTAATTCTTCTCTGCGATTGAGTTGCAAGTTATTATGTTGATCAAGTTAGTATTTTCGATATCACGGAAGTAAGTTTACAATAACTATGAAACCCCCTTCCTAGCACCCAAGTTTGTCCTTGACGTTTTTGTTAGCTCCTTCGCAAGTCCCTTTGATAACCTTTTGGCATCGAGAAAGAAAGGTTGTAGGATTGTGTGAGCAATGCGTGGGCTAGCCAGCCTAGAGTTTTGATATTAAAAACTGGTAGAATGAAAGGTTTGTGTGCAATGTGTTTTGCCGTCTCGCGTGTTTAGGCTCTTATACTATCCTTCATCTTGTTTCTAGGCTTTTAAGGCCATCCTCAGGAAGTACCTTGACCATCCCTATCAACTTGAACCATAACTAGCCTTTCGGATCAACTAAGCTCGAGGTTTCTTTGTGCGAATCCAGTACCTCGTTGACACTGGAATAGTTTTGGTCTGTTTCCCCTCTCGGAATTGTTGTTGATGACATTTTTGTGTACTCTTGTGTGACGGAACTCCCTTCTTCTCTCGCGTGCTTGCTATTAGCCTGTAAGACTTGGACCCTTCCTGGATGATTGGTAAATCTATTTGTAGTTAATGGTCAAAACTAGAATACTATGCTTTCGCCTCGAAACTTATGTTGTGTACATAAACTCTATTTGTTTTCCGGTTTGAAACTCATTTATACATGACTTTTTGTGTTAATTTTTGAAACCCGTGTTTCCCTATTTTTTTTGGGTCGATCAACTTTTGTTCTTTTAGAAATGTATTATTTTAGCCTATGCATTGGTACCTTTGATAAAATTCTAGATGGTTGGTCTATTTATATCAAATCTCAATCTTGTAATTATTGTTATTTACTTACTTGATGGGAATTCTGTTCTTTGCTAGATTGTTTATATCTCCTTATAGGGCCAAGGGCCATTCTCATACGATTATTACTTTCGTTGTTTTGCTCCTAACTGAAGTACAAGGTCTTCTCCTTCTTTGATTGGCATGATGAAGACTTTAATATGACTTGATGTGTTAGTAGTGTTTAGAGATTTGAACCAATTCTTGTAATAAAGTGCTTCCTTTTTGTGATATTGTTAGATAATAGTTATGGTGGTTTTGTGTAGCCTTATCTTGCTCAGTTCTCGTGAACTGACTCTTGTAGAAAATTTGTTGCAGATGGCTTACGTGGTTAGATGATGGAAAGACTTGTAGATTATTGCATCAATCTTGGTTATGATGTTCCTTTGTACGAATGTGTACTATGTTATAAAATTTGGAAAGGGCCTTTGGACATTTTAGAAGAAGGGTCAGTGCCTAGTAAATGTATTGTAGAGTATTGTTGTTGTAACTGTTGAAACTTTGGTTTGTTTGGTTTTCATGTGAAAGATGAAATTTGATTACCGCTTGGTTAGGGGATATTCTAGTGAATTTTAACCCTTAGTATAGTAGCGGGGCTTGTCCCATGTTATTACTCTCTTGCTCCCTAGTCATGGTTCAATAGAGATAGTATGTCCCTTTGATTTGTGCATCAAGTTGGAAAAGAATTGATATAACCTTGTTTTGTTTTCCCTTGAGTAGTCTTTTGTTAAACTTTGCTCTTGAGTTAAAATGTTGAGTTGTAAATCCTTCTAAGGCTTAGTAGCAATGATTTTGTAAGTACTATAAAGTGAATTTGGATAATCGATAAAAGTTAAACTAAAAATCTATGTATATGAACATATTAATGTAGATGTGATCTACTTGATAACCTTTGAGACCTGGAACAATCAAGAGGAAACTATCTTTTGTAACGAAATATGATAACTTATTATTATTATTTTTTTATTCGAGCCAAGCTAATAAACATTATCCTTTTAGGGTGAAATCTTAAATGACCTCATGGTGAATACAATGGTTAGATTTTAGAAGATGATAGGATTTAATAAGTAGGAGGGAAATCGATTAATTAAACCTTAAGTCTCTCTCTATCGTTTGGAATGTTCTCCTTTGTCAAATTTAATGAAGTAAAGTCTAGATGGAACATTTAACCAATCTTGATAAACACTTAACCTCAATAAAAACCTGATAGTAAACAATGTGACCCGAAGCTAAATTACATTGTCTGTTTTGTTAACCCATGCCTTGATTCATGGTGATATTCTTAAGCAAGGTCAAAATTTAATCCTTAAACAAGAAGGCTATTGTTTTGAACCCTAAGCGGTACTTCCCTCAATCGGAACTTATGCCTTCACCTATGTAACAGAGGTGTGGAACTTGTGTTAGTGGCTTGAATAGATTAATTAACCTTGTAAGAAATGGAAAATGTTCTAAAATCAAATGAATAAGAAAGATTTGGACATCAAATTGATGTTCCCAGTTTAGAAAGCTTGGCCTTAAGCTATTTAGTCAATAGTTGAAAATAAAGAAGTTCTCCCTTGTGAAAAGAATTGTGTGAATCATTACATGAAATTTTATAAGAACGTAAGTTAAGAATTAAGAGACACTTTAGTAAACAAGAAAATTTAACAAGAAATTTCTCATGGGTTGCCCTAGGTGTGTGTGTGTCATGTGGATTGGACTTCCATGTTGTCTTGTCAAAAGAAGAGTACATTGTCCTTGATAGGTGTGAACGTTTCCATGCTGAACTTGTGGTCTCCCCCGTAACAAGTGGTTCCTAGTGTTGGTTGTAACCTTGTGACGACATGTTGTGTCGTGTTGTGTCAAAGCAAGTCAAAAAAAAAAAAAAAAGTTATCCTGTATTTCATTGTGTTGTCCTTGTGTTGGTATTTTTGGTGTGTTACATTTTGGTATCAGAGCGTAGGTTCATGCTCTCGAACCTATGGGCCGGATTGGTGTTGTATGGTGATGTTGCATGGTGGTGGTGGGGTTACATGATGATACTGCATGATGATGATGATGTTGCATGATGATGATTTATATTAGAAGAGTAATGTGCTTTAAGCGTGATTTGATTATTGTCATAATTGTGATATTGTGAACACACGTGATGTGTATGTCACTCAGTGCGTATTTGTCATCATGTTGATGTGTTGGGGATGAGAGTATTCTCTCTCCTTCTTGTGGATTCTAGGAAGAATTCACGTGTAAATTATTGTTTGTGATGTGTGAAAAGAATTCTAATGTGGATGACATAGTGTTGGAGCATTGTGACATATTGTGATATATGGGTGTATCAATGTTGTATGACTAGTTGATGTTAAAAGAAACGAGTTGTATCATGATGTTTTTACCATGTTCTGAAGAAACGTGTGTACCACCTTGTTATGTTGCAATGTATGTTATGTTGTGATGTACTATGTTCATCGTATGTATGACTGTGCAAACAGGTAATGCTTCATGTTGTGATTTTGGGTCATACGGTGAGTGTATGAACCCTATCGTATTGTGATTGCACCTTGGGTGCAGAATGTGGTAAAGTGATGTATTGCGCCCTGTGAATGTATAATTGTGATCTACCCCGTATACCTACCATACGTGAGACGTTATGGTAGCTATGTGTGTACCACCATGGTGTTAGTAATGTAGTTATATGTTATGTTGTGAACCTTACGCTAACCGATCCTGAGGGAAATCGGTAAAAGTGTATGTTGAGAGTGAGGAATGGTGTACCATGGGTCAATAACTCGAGTCAAAACTTGGTTTAGTAGATTACATGTGATTCTTTCCTCTCTGCATATGTGGTTGTATGTACACAACCTAAGTGCAACTATGACTATGTTTAGCCTTGTCGAAGGGTGGCGGGATGGTATTATTGATATGTATTTTACGAGCTGAGGCTCGATGTTCCGAGTGCTAGCAACTCGTTGAGTACCCCTTTGGTGGCCAGATAAGGCCACACAGTTATCGTAATGTGACATTATTATAAGTTGATTTTATTCGTAAATTGAGCTTTTACTTTATTTTGCAAGGACCAGCATCTTTTCTTGATTGCAATGCTTTACAATTTTGGGCATTTCCTTGGTTTGTGGCACTAACATGGGGATTTCGATACTAACTTTGGCCATTTGGTCATTTATTTTTGCTTGATTTTGGGTCTTCTTTTAAATTTGAAATTTTACTTGCCTTTCCCAAGGCTTTACTTGCCTGCCACTTGGCACTTTGACTGGATTGTTGTGCTTTGGTTCTAATGTCGTGATGTGTGGAATAGGGTCATGGGATGCACCATGGATTGGTTGACCTATGGACTGCTTCGTTGTATGGGAGTACGCCCCAAGGGGTACATATAACTAGCGGGTTGTTGAACCACGCGTTATTATGTCACTTGGGTTAGGAGTGTCCAAACTCTATGTGTCTTGGACCATAGGGACAACCGGCCTCCTTGAGGGAGGCATAAGAGTTTGAGGAGGCATAAGAGACTGAGGGAGGCATAAGAGTTTGAGGGAGGCTTATGATATTTTATGCGTATGGTTGATGTTTGAGGATATGTGTTGAGTTATTGTGATGTTTGGTAGTGGCCTTTTGATGCATGTGTTACTCATGTCGAGATGGATATGTGTTGTGATGTTGTGGTTATGTCATTCATTCCCTTGTGGACACTATGTACTGTAGCATGGTTTGGTGTTATGTGAGTCTTTCATTGATGCAAATTGAGGAAATGTCGGTGGATTGTAGTACTATTTTGGTTAAGTATTTTGGTATATCGAGTCATTAATGTGTGCCGAGTACTATGTTATGTGGTGTGCCTATTCCATTTCGTATCTGTGTAACCTTTTGTGGTGTAATACAATCTTGAAGTATATACTTGTGTACTTGTGAATCTGTAGTGTCTTGTGAGCCTGATAGGGTTTGCGTTAGCAGTTCATGTTGGGCACCCACAATAAGGAATAAATCAAAACTCTTCAATGATGATATTTTTTCATTAAAGAAACTAAAACTAGAAAAAAAAATGATAATGGAAAGAGACTAATGAAATGATGAACAAGAAAGAACTGCCAATCTTCACAGAACATTGAAAGTTAAAATTTCTACCAAATGTTCCTAAGGCTACCCTGTGGCCGTGCTTTAATCGACTAAAATTTTAAACCATAGGGTGTGTTTGCTTCTTTATCTTCCCTTGTTGCGTACCATTTCTTTTTCTCTGTGTTATGTCGCATCGAGGACGATGCTTTCTTAAGGGGAGGAGAATGTAATGCCCTAACCTACCTGTCTCAATCAACATTATCTTCGACTGCGTGGAGGGGAGACATTAAATCTTGGCGTGTAATATTATAGTAGAGCTAGTTAGGTGCTACATGCAAATGGACGTTGGTTAATGATGTGTTGACTCTTGTTATTAATTTTCTATGGTTATTCCCAAGATGACAAAAATCTCAATCACTATCAATCAACTCGCACTTATTTGATTTGGTAGATTTGAACTTTGAACTGTTCTCATTAAGCGGTTCACTCTGACCCAACAACTGCTTTAATGTTACGTGGAGGCTCATAAAAGAATTTAGGTGGAAATCATGGTTGGGGGTGGGTGGCTCAACCAACACCTGCCAAAAAAAACATTAAAATTTCCCCCTCTTGCGTGCCGAACAGCTCCAGGTCGCATCGTTGTTTGCTTTTGCAAAGGGATTCGCAGTCTTCTGTCCCCGCCCCTTGTTTTGGTCTACCTGTTGTTTTCTGCCTAAACCACGAATGCTTGTTTGCGCCCCATCAAATGCTGCAACAGATGAATTGCTACAGCGTGTTCTGGATGGTGGATTTCATGGATGGTGAAATGAAGGTCTATCACCCTGATGTTGCGAGGGTGGGCGTGTGGTTTTTGAACGAATGAGGGCAAGGCGATACAAGAGTGATAGATACAACTGCAATAGCAATGGCGACGGTCTTTGCTGCTCCTCCACGAGCTTCATATAGTGTCCTGGTTCGGCCTGAAACTCACTCTGTATTCAACGTGAAAGGTTTCGTTGGGTAGAAGCCCGTTTGAGCGCTCCAACAAGCAGGTTGTCCACTATGTTGTTATCTGTTCAGTTCGACTGCATCCTCAAATTCGGGATTCTCCTTCAAGATATTTTGTTTCAAAATCGATTAAGTGACAGCAGGAGCATTACCAGCAGACCTGATGAAGATTTATTGCAAAGTTTTTCTATTGAAACCTTTCTGTTTGTTTCACGATGCAACCCATGGAAGAGGATCTCTTTGAGGCAGATCTGTTCCATTCCAGTGTATTCATGAAGCACAATTTGCTTTGCAAGTATGAACTTGTCAGGAGATCTTTGCAATGTTGGAGAAAATGTCTTGGGAGATGAAGGTAGCAGGATATTGTTCAGATCCACAATCACCATGTCAAAAGGTATGTGTGTTTTGCATTTGTTTTAGATACCCATACTGCTACACGCATATGAATCTCAACTAAATGGCAGGCAGAGGATTTCTTGTGAGATGGATCCTGTACGCCAAGGAATTTGATAATAATGAAGAAAGCTTACAAGTATTTGGGTGATTTACATCTGGTTTGCTTTTTATATGTGTCCACAGACAGAAAGAAAAGAAAAATAACCGATAATACCATGTCTAGCAAATCAGTGTATCGCATTGTGTGAAAATGAGTCACCACACAATGTCATCCCTTTCCCATATCTATCTCAAGCTGAGAACACTTTGTGGAGAGGGTTTGCACATTCTTCTGCTCACTACAAATTCAAATGCGAATAATCCTCCTGTACAGTCCTCTACTTATCGTCATCTATTGCATACTTGCATTGCTAAGAAAACAGTTTCAGAGGGTAAGGAAATTCAATCTCACATCAATGACAGTGATAGGAGATTTCCATTTGCCGTACCAGCATTCTTCGCTCGTGTGCCAGCCTCTTTGCCTTAAACCAGGGAATACAGGTGCATGGATACATTATTAGAACCGGGTTGGAGTCTAATGTCTTTGTTGGAAGTGCACTTATTGATTTATATGCAAAATGTGGAAATTTGGGTGATGCACGCTAGGTGTCTGAACAAATGCCTGAACGAGATGAAGTCTTGTGGACTACCATGATGGGGTATATGCGCAAAATCAGTTTGTGGGGAAACCTTGAAACTGTTTTGTAAAATGCAGTTCGAAAATATGAAGCAAGATGGCATTGTTCTAGTGACCGCTTTGATTGCTGTGGAAGCTTGGCAGCTTTGATACATGGTAAAATGGTCCATGCCCAAGTTATCAGGGCTGGATTTCATACAAATTCCATTGTTGGGAATGCAGTCGTAGATATGTACACCAAATGTGGGAGTGTAGATGATGCAGCTCTAGCCTTTGACAAAATAGTCAGTAAGGATTTGATCTCATGGAATGCCATGATTGCTGGTTATGCTTACAATGGAAATGACAAGGAGGCTCTCCAACAGTTTAAATTGATGTTAGAGGCAGACATGAAGCCAAACCGAATCACTTGTTTAAGCGTCTTGTCTGCATGCACGCCATGCGCAGGACTAGTGGTGAGGGATGCCATTATTTCGAGGTAATGAGAAGAGAACACATCAGCACTGGTAACAACTAACCACTTTTCTTGTATGATTGACCTTCCGGGTGTGGTGTGGGACGAACATGTGAAGTTGAAGGAAGTGAAATTTGTGTTAATGACTGGACGATTCTGAAAATACGATATTGATGAAGTGATTGAAAGCGTGAAACAACGCCACAAAGAGTCAAAATTGCACGACATTGAAATTGTGCGTCTCTTACGGGATGCGCTTGTGGATGTTGTCCGGTGGTCTTGCAAGAACCAACAACAATGCTCGTGAACTATTTGACAAAAATCCTCTTCAATTGCTTGGTCACGCGGATCGTGAATGTGGACCACTTAGAATGGGTGCACCTGATTCTAGTACCTACATTCTTATGCTAACCCGTGTGGAGTCATGCGACACTGTTGAAGGCTGGGAGAAATAGGCAAGATATTTTTACACCTTTCTACTACTATTATATTTACAATTATTGCGAAATCGAACCACTTTTCCTTGCATTGATTTGTCAGTTGGATGTCATGATGGGAGATTTCCCTTTCTGCTTGTTTTTTCTTGTTTTAGCTTTTATCGTTGTGATGTATGTGGGTCGAAAGGATGTGTGTGCCCTCTCCTCTAAATGTTATATTACTCGAATGATAGAACTTCTTCATTGTTTGTTTATGTATTAATTCTTCTCTGCTGATTGAGTTGCAAGTTATTATGTTGATCAAGTTAGTATTTTCGATATCACGAAGTAAGTTTACAATAACTATGAAACCCCTTCCTAGCACCCAAGTTTTCCTTGACGTTTTTGTTAGCTCCTTATGAAGTCCCTTCGATAACCTTTTGGCATCGAGAAAGAAAGGTTGTAGGATTGTGTGAGCAATGTGTGGGCTAGCTTGACCTAGAGTTTTGATATTAAAAGCGGTAGAATGAAAGGTTTGTGTGCAATGTGTTTTGTCATCTCGCGTGTTTAGGCTCTTATACTATCCTTCATCTTGTTTCTAGGCTTTTAAGGGCATCCTCGGGAAGTACCTTGACCATCCCTATCAACTTGAACCATAACTAGCCTTTCGGATCAACTAAGCTCAAGGTTTCTTTGTGCGAATCCAAGACCTCGTTGACCTTTGGAATAGTTTTGGTCTTTCCCCTCTCAAAATTGTTGTTGATGACATTTTTGTGTACTCTTGTGTGGAACTCCTTCTTCTCTCGCGTGCTTCATTATTAGTCATGTAAGACTTGGACCCCTTCTGGATGATTGGTAAATCTATTTGTAGTTAATGGTCGAAACTAGAATACTATGCTTTCGCCTCGAAACTTATGTTGTGTGTAAACTCTGTTTGTTTTCCGGTTTGAAACTCATGTATACATGACTTTTTGTGTTAAATTTTGAAACCCGTGTTTCCCTATTTTTTTGTCAATTAACTTTTGTTCTTTTAGAAATGTATTATTTTAGCCTATGTGTTGGTACCTTTGATAAAATTCTAGATGGTTGGTCTATTTATATCAAATCTCAATCTTGTAATTATTGTTATTTACTTACTTGATGGGAATTCTTTTCTTTGCTAGATTGTTTATATCTCCTTATAGGGCCAAGGGCCATTCTCATACGATTATTACTTTCATTGTTTTGCTCTAAGCGAAGTACAAGGTCTTCTCCTTCTTTGATTGGCATGATGAAGACTTTAATATGACTTGATGTGTTAGTAGTGTTTAGAGATTTGAACCAATTCTTGTAATAAAGTGCTTCCTTTTTGTGATATTGTTAGATAATAGTTATGGTGGTTTTGTGTAGCCTTATCTTGCTCAGTTCTCATGAACTGACTCTTGTAGAAAATTTGTTGTAGATGGCTTACGTGGTTAGATGATGGAAAGACTTGTAGATTATTGCATCAATCTTGGTTATGATATTCCTTTGTACGAATGTGTACTATGTTATAAAATTTGGAAAGGGCCTTTG
The DNA here is from genome assembly GCA_018340775.1 of Taxus wallichiana var. yunnanensis. Lineage (NCBI taxonomy): Eukaryota > Viridiplantae > Streptophyta > Pinopsida > Cupressales > Taxaceae > Taxus > Taxus wallichiana. The sequence continues at coordinate 279,762,821 of CM031239.1, read as the reverse complement.
GATATTTTAGAAGAAGGGTCGGTGCCTAGTAAATGTATTGTAAGTATTGTTGTTGTTGCTTGTTGAAACTTTGGTTTGTTTGGTTTTCATGTGAAAGATGAAATTTGATTACTTGCTTGGTTAGGGGATATTCTAGTGAATTTTAACCCTTAGTATAGTAGCGGGGCTTGTCCCATGTTATTACTCTCTTGCTCCCTAGTCATGGTTCAATAGAGATAGTATGTCCCTTTGATTTGTGCATCAAGTTGGAAAAGAATTGATATAACCTTGTTTTGTTTCCGCAAACGAGTACTGTTAAACTTTGCTCTTGAGTTAAAATGTTGAGTTGTAAATCCTTCTAAGGCTTAGTAGCAATGAGTTTGTAAGTACTATAAAGTGAGCTGGATAATCCTGATAAAAGTTAAACTAAAAATCTATGTATATGAACATATTAATGTAGATGTGATCTACTTGATAACCTTTGAGACCTGGAACAATCAAGAGGAAACTATCTTTTGTAACGAAATATGATAACTTATTATTATTATTTTTATTCGAGCCAAGCTAATAAACATTATCCTTTTTGGGTGAAATCTTAAATGACCTCATGGTGAAAGCAATGGTTAGATTTTAGAAGATGATAGGATTTAATAAGTAGGAGGGAAATCGATTAATTAAACCTTAAGTCTCTCTCTATCGTTTGGAATGTTCTCCTTTGTCAAATTTAATGAAGTAAAGTCTAGATGGAACATTTAACCAATCTTGATAAACTCTTAACCTCAATAAAAGACTGATAGTAAACAATGTGACCCTGAAGCTAAATTTTGTTGTCCTGTTCTGTTAACCCATGCCTTGATTCATGGTGATATTCTTAAGCAAGGTCAAAATTTAATCCTTAAACAAGAAGGCTATTGTTTTGAACCCTAAGCGGTACTTCCCTCAATCGGAACTTATGCCTTCACCTGTGTAACAGAGGTGTGGAACTTGTGTTAGTGGCTTGAATAGATTAATTAACCTTGTAAGAAATGGAAAATGTTCTAAAATCAAATGAATAAGAAAGATTTGGACATCAAATTGATGTTCCCAGTTTAGAAAGCTTGGCCTTAAGCTATTTAGTCAATAGTTGAAAATAAAGAAGTTCTCCCTTGTGAAAAGAATTGTGTGAATCATTACATGAAATTTTATAAGAACGTAAGTTAAGAATTAAGAGACACTTTAGTAAACAAGAAAATTTAACAAGAAATTTCTCATGGGTTGCCCTAGCTGTGTGTGTGTCATGTGGATTGGACTTCCATGTTGTCTTGTCAAAAGAAGAGTACATTGTCCTTGATAGGTGTGAACGTTTCCGTGCTGAACTTGTGCTCTCCCCCGTAACAAGTGGTTCCTAGTGTTGGTTGTAACCTTGTGACGACATGTTGTGTCGTGTTGTGTCAAAGCAAGTCAAAAAAAAAAGTTATCCTGTATTTCACTGTGTTGTCCTTGTGTTGGTATTTTTGGTGTGTTACATAAGGGGGTCAAAATAAAAAACGGGGAAAATCCAAAAGGTTATGGGTTTGAAACCCAACCTCATGAATACAACATACCATGTTCCTTGTTCGTGGCTTGGGAAGAAATGGCTCCTATGTCCTTCATGCATGGGTTCTATCTATACTTTGATTGGCAAGGAGGACAAATGTTCTCAGCATGTGCTAAGGGTTATCTAATGGTGACATCACAACCATTGACATAAAAAAGGTTTTCTATTATTTTTTTTAATTTTTTGGCATCAAGTTTATTGATTTGGAGTTTAATTTGTTAGATAAGATGAACACATGATTGAAATGTTGGAAATAAAAAGGTGGGAATAAAATACATGCATGTCGTACACCTATACCACATCTCAGAGTGTCCCTACCCAAAACATATTTGCTACATGTGGTCCAATTTATCATCTCATTTTACTTGTATTATTTGCATGAGTGCAATATGAGCTTAAAGGTGTCAAAATTAAAAATCTAATAGGTTCAAGGTTCGAAACCCAACCACATTGCTTGCTTCTTGTAGCACTTTGTAGTCCCCCTTCTCAATTTTAAGCTCGACTAGTTGTAGGGAAACATGGGATGCACAAACAATCTCAATGATTGAGCCCATCCAATGGTTTGTCACATGAGTGACAAGTAGATCTTATCTACCCAAAAAAATTGTGGTATTTTTTACAATGTTAAGGTCATCAATTGAACATCGTTTAATTTAGTAGATAAAGACATGAATGGAAAGATGGAAATAAAAAGGTGTAAAATAAATAATTGATTTTCTTGCATCTATTCCACATTATCATCTTGATTTGGCTCACACTATTCATTTGAATGTAATTTGCACTTAAAAGGTCCAAAATAGAAAATGGGGAAAATACAATTGGGTTGAAACCAAAAACATTTATTATGTCCCCTAAGTTAGTAATAAACCATTCTTCAATTTCATGTTCGAAAATATTTAGAGACCAAGCATGTAGTGCCCACTTTCCTTCGACACTTTTCATATTGATTCGACATTGATCACTGACTATATTAAGGACATTATTATAGTTTTGATTTATTATGGTGTTAGCTGTCAAATCAAGGATTATTATTGACTTTGTTTCACATACGATGCATGATTGTTGTTAGAGACACTTTATATAGATGTTGACATGCTTTTGGACATGGTTATATATATTTATGGATGTTGTTAAGACATGTGATATTTGGATATATTGAGTATACCAAGAAAATTGAATTAAAATTGATGATGACATAGTTGTTGATGAAATAGTAAGTGATATTGTTGATTTTTAAATTTAAGTTGTTGTGATTCATATTTATATATATATATATATATATATATATATATATATATATATATATATATTGATGATTTTGATATTATATTTATATTCATTTGGATGTTCTGATATGGCCACGAGGCCAAAGGAGGTATTTGTGTTTTGTAGGTTAAATTATCACAACAAACATTAGGGGATTGGAGACCAACCACATTGGAATTCTAGATGAATTCAACAAGGTCACCATGGCAACTTGTATTGTTGTGTGTGTGTGTGTTTGTTTGATTGTTGTTAGGGATTCCCATGGGGGGATCACCTTTAAATATGACCAAGGGTTATGTGTATTTATTTATTTGGTTCCCTTGTTTATGATGTATGTGATTTATAAGTGACGTGTTTCCCTTTTATTTAAATAAATTATGGTAAAGTAATATGAGTAATCATATTGATAAAAATTAATTAATCAAATTGGGACATAAGAAAGTAATTATTGGAGTTGTTGGCTCTTGTATTAAATATTTTGAGATAAGTGTAAGAAATTTGTAAGTGATGTGTAAGAGATGTGTAAGTTAATTTTGGAGTGTGAAACACTCCACCTTCTTTGAAATTTGAAATTGTCCTTGGAGTCTAATTTTTGAGGCTTGTGGGACAAGTTAAACTTGTCGCATACCTCTTAAAAATTGCATACCAACCTTACCTATGGTTGGAGAGTTTAAATCTAGCCTTCATTATGCATTGTTGTAAGTCAAGTTGTATGCTTTAATTGCAATTTCTTAAATGTTTTTAATTTCAGTCCCTTGGGGTGTGGGCTTGTTTTGGAGTGTGTAAGTAAGCTGTCATATTATTCATCCACGCTAATTATTATGCATTAGAGAGTGAAGTTGACTTGGGGTGTTGGAGTTGAGGATGTGTGAAGTGGCATCCTACATGGATCCACCTCATCCTCTTCTATATATTCTAAATTCCTTGGCTTCTTTTGGGTTACTTTCATTTTTGGTGACTTGCTTTGGGTTTTGGAGCTCTTGCAAATTGGGAGAAAGTTGGAGATTTTTGCATGCTTGTAGATTGTTGATCTTGGACTATTTTGCATTGGAAAGCTTGCTGTGTTTGAACCTTGGAACAAACTCCATCATGGAGAGGTAAGAGCTTGGCTCTTGAAAATGCTCTTCTTTCCTTTTTATGAATATGTGAATGGTTGTATGTTGTTATTGCTTGTTGGTTGGTTGGGTAGACTTCCTAGGGATGGTGTGGGAGAAGACTATGGGGTATTCTTGTGGGAGGCATAAGTGCTTTTGGAGGTATAAGTGTGGAGGGAGTTGGGATTTGGGTTCCACCTTGTAAAAGAAATAGCTTGCATTTATTTACTCATTATGGGGTGCCATAAGAGGTTGGGAGGCATAAGGAAACGTGAGGAATAAGGGGTACTTGAGGGAGGAATAAGGGGGAGGGAGGCATAAGGGCATGTTAGGGATTTTAAATGATATATATTTTGGTGGTTTATTCTCGGGTGGTACCCTTTTCCCCTTGGGAGGCATAAGCATCATCCCCCATAGTTTCTTGCTCCTTTGGCTTGCATGATGAAGCTTGAGTATTTTTTGTTGTCATTATTATGTGGTTCCAAACTATAGTTTTGCTTTGGACTGTGTTTTTATATGTGAAATTTGCATGTGTCATTGTGGAAGCATGTTGTTGCCATGAGTTGAAACACATTTCCTATTGCATTGTGGTTGGGGCTCGGGGGACCAATGAAGAGGGTGGCTTCCCTTGTCATTGGATGTCTTAGTTGGGTGGAGAGCGTTGCCTTTCCCCTCTTTTGTTGTGATCAAATTGAAATAAAGAAAATGGAGGATATTCATGTTGTTGTTCTAGAGCTAAGGAAAAGACATATTTGACAATCATCATTGAGATTATTCCTTATTGTAACCTTTTCCCACTTGAAGTGGATGACCTTGTAAATTATTGTGATGGAAATATGTTTTGTATTGACTATGAAATTTGTAATTCAAAATGTGAAAGAGATATACTCTATTTTTCTGTTTTTGAATAAATGTAGAAGAATTTGTATTATGTCTATTGTAATTGAGAAAGGAGAAAGAGTTTGACATTCCCTTGCGAAAATAATTTTGTAAACCATTTCCCTAGTTGATGTGGATGACAATGTAATATACATTTTGTGTTGAATAGCTACAATGTTTTGGAAATGAAACCCCTTTTGAATGTGAAAGAGATATACTTTGTATTCTTTTGTAAAAAGGAATGTAAAGAGAAAGAGTTGTAATTGTAAAGTTGTATTTGATCTATAAAAATTAAAGTTGTTTACTTTGTTCAAATGATATTGCTTTCATTGGAAATCTGATTGTTGAATGAAATTTGAAATCTCTGTTGGAAAGATGAAAAATTTAATACGTATGATGAAATGTCATAATGCTTTGTTCTTTAGAAATGAATGTTTTGAAAATCGAGGATTGTAATTTGGCATTTGAATACTTTTTGTGAATCAAATTAATGTATTATATTTGATCTTGTATGATTTATATTACTTATAAGATGATATTTATAGAAAATAAATCTTTTGAATTAGATCTCTATTAGATGTTTTCAAAACTTGCAAATGTTTTATCAAAAATGCATAGATCGACCCTGCAACCTTGGAAAATGAAATAAAATGATTGAATTGAGGTAACATGATCAAAATGACCCCAAAAAAAAAAAAAACACTTAAGAAAATTTTAAAATACCTTTCAAATCTAGCAAAGGAAAAATTGTAGTCATTTTGCTGTGTAAAGTTACAAATTTTGAATTATTAATCAATAAAAAAACAGATACCTTGTAATCCATCCTAAATTCCTCTAAGAGCAATCCTCCATGTTTTTTTGGCATGTTGAGAAAGGAAGGATGTTGAATTGAACAAAGTTTTATAAGTCAAATGTTATCAGTTTTCAATTTAAAAGCCTGCAGATCATTTTCATGAAATTTTCCCTTTAAACTTTATTAATATTAAAATATTTTCTCTTCTCCCCTCCTTTTCTTTGTGTTTTGGTCTTGGTGATGAAACCGCCCGCCTTGCCAGGCGGCGGTCTCGTGATCTGCCGCCGGGCGGGGCGGTGGTCGTCCTGCGCCACCCTGCGGCAGGTGGCGGTCCTTCACGCATTTTCCAGAATGATCTTTTAACGTGACTCATGTAAATTTTCAACGTTTACCAGCTTTTTTTCACCACCTTTGCTTGTATTTATGATTCTGGTTCCTGGAATAGTGTTTTGGCATTGTTTATGGTTTAAGAGATCAATTTGGTTTTCACCTTTGGGTAAATGGGATTCTATAAATAGCTGGCTTGTGCTCAAGCAAATGGCCCCTCAAATTTGCCTCTGAATTTCTCATTCCAATAGTTTAGCCTTTCCTTTTGTTTAGGATTCATAGTTTCATTTGTTAGATGTATAGTTAGCATTGTTTAGCTGTCAGAAAGCCACATATTCTCCTTGTGCAAAGTGTTGTTGTCATTTCATCCAAATCAATTGGAGTAGGATAGTTTGATTTCAATAGGAAGCCATTAAAGTTGCAGGTTTTGTTCATCAACAGGATAGTTTCAGGTGCTGGACGTTTTATGTTGCATGACTCACAATAAATCCTTAGGAATTGCATAGGCCAAGCTCTGTACTCTTGCGCTATCCCTCTCCTACTCACATTGTATTCAGTCTGCATCCTAAGTTGCCTTTGTTCCAATATCTACTTTTGTTGATGCTAGCATTACACTTTTCTGGATCCACGTGAGCACGAAAGAATGAGGAGATCACACTGAGGGGACAAGGTCACACACCATCGGATTCGCCACTATTTTGCAGAATCCAGGTTCTAGCTTTCAAAGTTCTAGTTAAAAGCATATCAAATAGAGTAGCTAATCATTTCATTTCAGTTAAATTTTACTTTTGATATTGCCAGGGAAGCTGTGGGGATTGATAGTTTCTGAGAAACTATGATTCACTCCTCACTTCTGAGGTAGGATCGAGAGTCTTTCAAATAGAGTAGATCAGTTATCAGGTTATTTAGAATAGATCTACAAATTGCACAGACAAGTAGCTATACTCGGTCGCTTTGTTTGTTTTAATTGTGTTATTAGTTTAGTTGTCAATTTTAGATATATTAGATAAGTTTCTCTTTAAAATATGTTTAGTAGTTTAGCAATATGCATCAGACTTAGAAATATACGTAAATATATCTTGCATGTTTAGTTTATTTTGTCATTAATTAGCTTTATATCACTTGCTTTTGTATGACAATCACGGGACCTAGAGAGCCCAGAGAATACGTATTCGAGCCAATCATGCCTCAACCCAATCTTATTATGGAAATAACTGATATAGATCAGAACCTTAGAATCCAAGTCTTCCGAACAACAACAGACTTACAACAGATCAGCTCACAGTTAAGCGGGTTAAATATAGAAGATGACCAAGCGCACACATTTTGGTCAAATCAGCCAAACTACAGATTACCCTAGATAAATATCACATGACTATAGAAGGACTTGAAAGAGAGAAAATGTTTGGTTGTGATCCTTTGGTCCCACAGCCAGACGCAGGAGACACTCTCACAGACATAGATACTAGCTTAAGGATTCAAGTTGCAAGAACGCCTATAAGATACTCAAAAAAGATTACACAACTGTTAATTCTGAACGTAGAGGCGAAAAGGCATACGACTATTGGATACTAGGGATTAGGGACTGATTCCACACATGACCATAGTAGGTCCACAACAACCACGAATCTACGGTTGTGACCCACAAATCCCACAACCCAATGAATCCATAGGTGAATCAGACATAGATGTTGGCTTACGCACATTAGTATTAGATCTACTCCACTTCCACCTACCATCATCGCACAATTATCCTTGTTAGACATAGCAGCTAACAAAGCTAAAGATTTCTGGACTAGACCAGAGAATCGGCCATAGAATCCGCTATATATCCATCATCCATCATATGACCCTATCTGGAGACATACACGAAACCATCCTAGGTCATTTTCCACGTATCCCACAACCTATAGATCGGATCACGCCAGAGCTCGATATTGATTGGAGCCTTCGAGTAGTCATCCTTGCCGACCGATCTATCACACCAGTTCAGGTTAGGAGGGCCTTCTTTGCCTTAGATTCACAGATTCCATTAGTGCGTGTCGAAGATATAAGATTTCCTAACTAGTTTACCCATACCCTACGCATAATCCATCCCCATCTCGGCATGACCTCGGGAGGTCGGGTGTGAGGAAGAGTCACTTGTAGATTCCCATGCTCACTTGTCACTTTTCCATCGTACAAAATTGGTGAACCCGACGTGTGAACAAACAACATTCACATGTCACCTTCGATACCTCATTAAGCCTTCACATCAGCTTCACCAACAAAATTGGTGAACCCAACGTGAAGAACACACGCTTTCGCTATTACCTATTTCTTCCACCTTCGCTCCTTCCCATTATTCTATGGGTATTCATATACCCCCGAATATGTCGGGATTCGATGCATATGGCAGACCTCTCCTAGGTCTCGAGGCATACTACGCTCAACTGAATAGACAGTCATCACCCTCGCTCTCAGTATGGGGTGACAACTATTCAAATAACCAATTATCAACACAAACTCCACCTCCAAGGACTAGATATAGTTCATCTTTCCAAACAGAGGAGTTGGATCAACTCGCTCAAAGACAACAAACAGAGCCTTCAGGCTCGAACAATATGACGTTCACAGGAGAATCTGGTTCATCTCCTCAGGTGCTGCTTAGACCACAAATTAGTAGACAATCAGATCCATACCCGGTTTTAGATGATGAGCATTCAGTGCGTTATGCCAGGAATGAACAATGCTCTCGGAGTATGTACCCACCTATAGGAGGTTTACAAACACAACCCGAGATCTCTTCTCAAGAAAATACCTCCATGCCACTACATATAGGAAATGCCCTCGGGAAACTTGGTAGGGAAAGCGATCAGTTCATAGTAGGGTATCACATGCCTATACAATATCAGGATATACAACAAATGCCACTAAGGAAAAATACTGTGACTTCACCAAATGAAGTCATTTCAACGTTAGTAGAAAAGGTTAGGGGGTTAGAACTTGCTCAAGCAAATCAAAATTCCCAATTCATGCAGGTAGGAAGTTCCAATCCTCCACACCATCCTAGCCAAGTAGATCTCCTCATAGGAATGGGCACGTTGGGCATGCCTCCTCAGTATTCACAACAAATGCCAACTAGAACCGCCATTTCTAACACCGTTCCGATACCTCCCGGTCTAGTACAAAATAATCCATTCCTAGACAATACCCCTTCATACTTAAACATATACTCCAAATCACCACAGGGAGATATGTTCTCTCTCTCCGGCATGTTTACTCAACCACAGGGGTTTCCTTATGCCCCTACCAGTGCATACGCTATGCCATATCAACAACCCATTCCACCACCACCCCCTCAGCAGGCACCATCAATGGTGAAACCTACGCAATAGGGACTTATTCAAGAATATTTGAAAGAGCCCTTAGACTTCACCATATGAGGTGTCATGCTTCCAAGACCTCTTCCCGATTTTCCCAAATATAAAGGGGAGGGAGATCCAAATGCACATATCAAGGCCTATGCCACTGCCATTCGAGAACTGCTCCCTTGGGATGGGGTTGTTGCCAAAATATTTCCCAAAATGTTAGAAGGTATCGCCCTCGATTGGTATTACAGAATACCTGAAGCCTCCATCCATTCGTTTAAACAACTCATTTCTGAGTTCATCAAGGCATTTGATATGAACAAACTGTTGAGAACAGGAATCAGGGAATTCTTGCACATTAAGCAGGAACACAATGAATATGTTGCTCATTTCATTCAAAGATGGCGTACAGTCCTCTATTCTTCGGCAAGTGCTCCAAATATGGATCAGATGGAACTATGTGATTTATTCCTTCATTCCCTCAGCAGAGAGGTGAAGGAAGAAGTCCAAAAGTTCCCACTAAGGACTTACGATGAAGTACTTGAGAGCACTCTCGAATAGATCAAGCTGCAATAGATAGCGGTCGCAAGACATATGGAACAAACGGGAGGTTAATCACCTCCAACCAAAATGTTATGACTTACCCCACTACCACAAATGTCAATCAAGGACCTAAAGTCCTTAATAAAAATCACGGAGTGACAACAGATGGAGTAACTGATCAGGCTAAAAGGTAAATGTTGTGAATACTCCACCACTAATGAACAACCAACGAAACAACAACTTTACCCCAACAATCAATGCAGTGGATTTTAATCATCCACAACAACAACAACAACAATGGAAAAACCTTACAAAGGGTCGAGCCAAAACTCAACTGGATATCAAAACCAGAACCAAAACCAAAAACAACAAAATGCAAAACTTTAATCCTAATAGGCAATGGTTTGATCAGAGTTTTGGGCCACAATATGCACCAAACCAACAAACTAGGAATTACAATCCTAACTCGTATTGTGGTTTTCACAAAATCGAGGCCATGACACTAGAACGTGCCGTGACTACAATAAATTCATGCAACGTTTTCCAGAGGAACAAAGACAACTTTTCATAGATATGTTCTTGGCCGATCCTGCGTCACCGGCACCAAATACTTTCACGGGGAGTTTCCCCTCAAAACGCACCCCTCAAAATCTTTAATGATCCACTCCCAAATCACAATAACAACAAGTTAAATCCAAATGGGACAAATAAGGGCATAATAATAGGAAACAATGATCATGAAGCCTCGACTTCACTAAATCCATTAGTTGCACCACAATTAGGAAGTCAGCCGCGACCCAAGATAGTCGGTTTAGTGGAATTAGATGCCGAACTACCCGTGGAAGCTGTAACAAGGACACGAGAGTATTCCTCTCAGCCAAGTCCAAGTTACCTACCAGGAGATAGATAACATCCAACAAATATTAGTAAAACCCGTGGGTGCCTACGATTTAATTAGTGATCTAATGAAAACCTTCTCGCACATTTCTTTTTTGGACTTACTGAAGAACTCTCCCACCCACAGGGCTGCTCTTTTAGAAGCATTAGGTTTAGGTCATTTAATTAACATCACTCCACCTCCCGAAACATAGGTAAACCACATAGACTTTGATATTCACCCTCCGGGACAGTCGGATAGGGATATCGAGTTTATATTCAAAATAAACAAAATGCCAACAGACGTTGAGATTGCACGCAGAGGTGATCCAACCTTATATTTGCAAGTTTGGGTTTATAACAATTACGTTAAACATGCAATGGTTGATGATGGGGCAGCAGTTAACATAGTCCCCTTCTCTTTCCTTCAAAAGCTAGGGTATGGAGAAACAAATTGTTCCACGACTCGAAATACATTAAGAGGCTATGATAGCCTTAAAGCCACGTCGATTGGAACTATAATACTACCGGTCACCTTAGGACCCAAAACAATCCTAACTGAGTTTTATATTATAGATCGGGAAACCAACTATAATATGATCCTTGGCCGACCATGGATACACCGTATGAAGGCAATCCCCTCTACATTATTTCAAGAAGTAAGATTCTTGCATTTAGGAAAGGTGTTCGTAGCCAAAGGTGATCCAAAACCATTCGATATACACCTAGCAGACCTGAAGAAAAGGCCAGGCACTCATTCTGAGTTTGAACTCCCAACAAACCAACTCAATAAACCCACCGACGCAAAACCGGAAGAAAAGTTGGTACCTACAACAGATCTTGAGACTATGAGCCTAATCAAGACTATTCCAACCCTCAAGGATGAGGCTAACATTGTAGAAACCGTATCATTAGGAACTACTGCAAAGATTGTCGAGTTATTAGAACAGGATCTACCGATGTTCCTACCATTTGATTCTATAGGCATGGGATATACCCTAGGTGTTGGTTCTCTTCCAGCAGAGGATCTCTGCATGGTAGAAGTAGAAGATGTTAACACAACAAATATCCCAACGTCTATATTCCCAGCTAAATACTGGACTCTCCATTTCGATGGAGCTAGATGTCATTATGGAGCTGGGGAAGGTGTAATCTTTACTTCTCCCGAGGGAAAAATCCTACCATTCACCTTTAAACTAAATTTGAGTGTACAAACAACGGCGCTGAGTATGAAGCCCTCCTCCTTGGCCTCATCTTAGCTAAGAGGATCGGTGTTAATAACATCAGGGTGTTAGGAGACTCACAATTGGTAGCAAACCAAGTCTCTGAGGTGTATGAAACTAGAGTTGAGCACTTACTGCTCTACAAAATAGCTGTATTGGATTTGAGCAAAGAGTTTGACTTCATATCAATTGAAGCAATCCCGCGAGAACAAAATCTTCTCGCCGATTCTATAGCAACCTCAGCATCATGCTTCACTCCAAACAGTGAGTTGGAAGATACCCGTTTCATGGTATCCCTTCGTACTGAACCATTGGTGAAAAAATGTCAAACCCTCTTTTAACAAACATAGATGAGAACAAATCTACTATCCTAGACCACATTGATAGTGATAGAGCCACTCTGGATTACTTAAATGCCTATGCAGCATTACATCTCACCCATCACGTGATAGATTTGTCCTTAATCCCACATTCATCTTCTTACTTTGGAAATCCCATGATAGAGCTTCCCCCACAAAAAAGGAGCTCAGCATATACATGGTAGAGAATGGAGACGATCTGGAACTACCTCAGCTCCCCTGAGTTTGAAGAAGGTAACGCTTCTTTAATCGAAGAAACAATTGATATTAACATCGGAACGGAGGATGATCCAAAGATCTTGAAATTAGGATCTTCGTTAACCCCAGAAGAAATAGAAATACACACTCGAATCCTCAAGGAGCATCAGAAGGCCTTTGCATTTAACTATAAAGAAATGACAGGAGTTACACCACACATTGCGGTACATAACCTCATCACCAAGTCAGATGCAAAGCCAATTAAACAAAAATCGAGACCAATGAAACCTAAGGTAGCTCTCATGGTAAAGGAAGAGGTAATGAAACTCCTCCAAGTAGGATTCATCAAACCAGTCGACTACTCTCAGTGGGTATCTAATATCATTCCCGTTCTAAAAAAGAATGGGAAAATACGCATCTGCATAGACTTCCGGGACATTAACAAAGCGTGTCCTAAGGATGACTTCCCGTTACCATCCATAGACGTCATTGTTGACGCAACAACCGGATTTGAGCTTTTGTCTCTCATGGATGGATTCTCAGGATACAATCAAATCAGAATATCAAACAAGACCAAGCTAAAACCACATTTATAACTCCTTGGGGAACCTATTGCTACGTTGTTATGCCATTCGGTCTCAAGAATGTTGGCGCTACATACCAGCGGGCTATGACGTATATATTTCATGATCTTATTCATAAAATTGTGGAATCCTACGTAGATGACTTGTTGGCCAAAGCCAGGAGGTGTTGTGATCACCCGGAAGTACTCGCGTCATTCTTTCACGTCTAATAGAATACGGAGTCACGCTAAATCTAGAAAAATGTGTCTTTGGTGTGACAGGAGGGAAACTCCTAGGTTACATTATATCATCACGAGGGATCGATGTTGACCAAAATTTGGGTTGTTCTCGAAATGGTCCCACCTTCGGATGAATCTGGAATCAGGTCATTTCTCGGAAAACTTGGTGCAATCCGGAGATTCATCCCAGATTTAAGCTTTGCCATTCATCCAATCAACAATCTACTCAAGAAAGATCATAGTATTGATTGGACCGAAAGACTACTGCAATGAAGCTTTCAACGCAGTTAAATTTCTTGTTATCACCACCTACGCTAATGCCACCTAAGCCAGACCACCCGTTAATCTTGTATTCGCGAGCTACCAATGTCTCGCTAGCCTGTATGTTGGCTCAAGAAGATGATGACAAGAGAGAACGCGTGATCTATTTCATTAGCCAAACGTTGCTCGACTATGAAACACGTTATACAGGTAGAATGAGAATGCCTTGCCATAGTCTTTGCAACCAAACGCTTAAGACATTACATGCTAAATCAAGAAACGAGGGTCATTGTAAAAATAGACCATTTACGAACCTTCCTCACGCAAGGGTCCTTGTCTAAAAAGTTGGATGCTTTATAACCTTAATGGGTGAATTTGAATTAACTTTTGTAAATCAAAAGTCCGTTAAGGGACAAATCATAGCAGATTGGTTAGCTGACAACCCATTAGACGGAGATAATCTAGTCAATTTGGACTTTCCCGATGAATGCATATATTACGTCGAAACTAGACCTCCCATCTCTGAATGTCCTTGGTATACTGATATTATTAATTATATCATAAACCACACATATCTAGAAGGTGCTACACCACAACAAAGAAGGTGGTTACGCATTATCGTAGCTAAATACGTTATTATAGAACAAGTGCTCTATCGTAAGGCTTTCGATGGAATGCTTCTAAGGTGTGTTGACATAGAAGAATCCAAGAAGATCCTCTACCAATCCCATAGTGGAATATGTGGAGGCCACTTTGGTGGTCATGCCACCACGCCCGTAAAATACATCGGATGGGCTATTTCTGGCCCACTCTAGAACACGACGTAGTAGAGTTTGTGCGAAGGTGTCATAAGTGCCAAGAATTCTCCCATGAGATTCACATACCAGCACAAGCTCTACAACCAATCGCTACTCCATGGCCCTTTTCTACGTGGGGCCTAGATTTGATAGGGAAATTCTCCCCCTCATCTATAGATGGCCATAATTTCATAATCACGGCCACCGAGTATTTTACCAAGTGGGTAGAGGCTATGCCGCTTACTACTGTACCGGGTTCCGTAATCGCCAAGTTCATTTTGAACCAAATCATTTGTAGGTACGGTGTCCCACAAATCATTATCTCAGATAATGGGACTTCTTTTAAGAATGACGAAGTTCGTGAACTATGCAATAAATTTAAAATAAGCCATCATACAGCCTCCCTATATTATCCTCAAGCCAACGGATAGGCTGAAGCGACAAACAAAACATTAAAAGCCATTCTTCTTAAAATGGTGAAAGAAAACAAATGAGATTGGCATTTGAAGTTATATCCGGCCTTGTGGGCCCACCGAACCTCAATAAGAACACCAACAGGAGTGACTCCTTTCTCGCTAGTATTCGGGGGAAGAAGTAGTTCTCCGCTTGAGGTTGAAATACCCTCTCGTATCTCATTACAAGGGATTATGGATGAAGACGCTTACAGAGAAGCACGTCTCTCCCAACTAGAAAGCCTAGATGAAGCTAGGTTAGATGTTGAACAATGGCACAGAATCTATGCTGACTGGATGTGCCGGCAGTATAACAAGAAGGTCTATGAATGAGACATATATGAAGGTGATCTGGTTCTAAGGCTAGACAGCCGGATCGATAAAAAGACCGGTGAAGGAAGGAAGTTCCGGCCCAAATGGTTGGGCCCATACCAAGTCACGAAGGACTATGGAAATGGTGCATATCTCTTATGTACACTAGAGGGTGAGGAATTTGGTGAAACAGTCAATTCCCTACACCTTAAACGATTCTACGCATAAGCGGCCAACACTATTTATATAAATATATCTACATTGCATCTTCATATAGTTAGGTTCATTTTGTCCACTTGTTTCGTACAATTTTGTGATCAAGGAACTCATTCTCAAAGCAATTCATTACAAACTTCTGATGGTATTGGCATAAACACTCTAATTATACTTCTTCATTTTATAACGTCATCACCTATTTCGGAATCATTTCATCAAATAAAGATAGATATGACAAAGCCTTGATGGTAACTATACCAAGATCTGCGGGCTTGCTCTCACTTTTGGTTTCTTCCTAGGATAGGTGTCTTGCCCATGGTCTATTCTAGAAGCTTCATCGTGTCACATCTATCCCGTATGTATATCTCTTTGGAAGTAAGAACATACTGACATTTTCTCAAATAAGCAAGTCAAACATAGATCAAATAGAAAATTTTAATTTTACACATTTCCTTGCCCTACCAACCTTTGGTGATGAGCTTGCATCTCTTACTAGTGACGTAGGGTTGGGAAAGGATGGAAATGCCCTTACTCGCCTATGCCTTGCCCATGGTGATGAGCCCATACTTCTTACTAGTAGCATGGGGCAAGGTATAGGGGGTCCTCTTGACAATGAACGTTGAAGGTAGTCAGCAACCAAATTCAAATGAACCTTTGAAATCTTGAGTCAAAAACAAATGAATCAGATGTCCAAAATTCCAAGAGAGTTCAAAACCTTGAAACCCAGATTTTGTCTACCATGTGGCCATCTATGGATCTAAGTCTAGATAAACCACAAAGCAAGTTGCATCCCAAACTATGGAGTCACTCGAGTAGAGTAAGTTTGTAGCGTCCTAATTTGGTTCCACCAAATCTTTGTCTATCTCTCATCACTACCATTTCAACACATTTCATAACTTGTGCCCTTTCTAGCTCTCGGTGATGAGCCCTCGCATCTTACTAGTTGCGTGGAGATAGGAGTGGGGCAAGTTCATCTACTCATCATACCGGTTTATCATCACACTTTGTCAAAACAAATATGAAGTACCGAAAAATTGCTTATAAGAAACTGGAGTTTAAAATCACATTGTGTTTACATTATCATATATCAGCATCACGAAATACAAAAAGAAAGTAAACATTTTATCATTTGTTCTCCATTGCATACATTCTGAAAAGCATATAAACATAACATTATAGTTTACATATGGAAAACAAAGCCATAAATGCCAAGAGATATATAATATAATATAAATATATATATATATATATATATATAAACAATCAAGTTTCCTGTACAATGCCATCATGCGCTAAGCATGGTCAAAATGCTCAAAGAGCCCAGGAGATACAAAATACATCATAAAAAATAGTCCAAGAGAGCCAAGTGGCTTCTCAACCCCTATGAGATCCCTCTGAGGGTGCACGCCCCGTCTAGGACTCCGGCTATGCCGGCGCTTTGAATGCACGGAGGGCTCACGATCCCGAGGAGCAGTTGTGGTCTCACCATGAGAATGACTCCTCATCAGGTGCTCTGTTGTCCTATACCCTGCCAGCTTGGTATGGAGGGTAGACACCATCCTGGCCACATGCCAGATAGGGGAAAAGATGTCGGTATGCCTACCATTGAAGGCTCCCTGCATCCACGGATAGCTCTGCGGGTCTTCTCCATAGGGATCATCAGGGTATCGGTGCATACCCGGTGAATCAGGTCTCGCCACTCATCGGCAGTCTCTGCAAGCAAAGGAGAAAATCCAATTAGAAATAATCAAGAGATAAAAGCAAACGTAAACAAAAGGAGAGGTAACAACTAAGGCAATCATAAACTAGAAACAAACGTTAAAAGGAAGGATGATAACTCACTCGGATCGCCGGGCCTCCAAGATGGATCTCTAGGATCGGCACCTGCCACAGATGCCGCCACTGACTGGTGTGCTCCTCCTGTGGCCGGGGAAACATAGCGTCCTGCTATGGACTCATCCTCCCCACCAAGGCCCTGAGAGAGTGGCTCCTCTGAAGCTAGTGTCACCCTCTCTGCACTCTGCTCCGCCCTCTCTGCTTGTAAAATATCCTGAGTGTCATGCCACTCAGGATCGCTGTCCTCCTCTCCACCTGACTCACTAGCCTCAGCCTCGGTCTCCTCCTCCTCTCCCCCTATGAACTCCTCAGACTCGGAGTCTATGTCAATGGGGTCATCGCTGCTGTGAGCGGGACCGGCGCAATCTGAAGTAAGGGTGCCTGAGGAGCACCGGCTCTCCCTCGAGCACGTACTACCCCTAGCCACAATAGGAACACCAGGAGTAACAACTGTCCAACCCGGCCTCTAGGACCTCCCCTGGCCTCTCGAACTGATCTATATACTGGCACCACCGGGGGAAGCATACCCACGTAAGGCAGGCCAAACTGCTGAGGCACTCGACCGAAAGGGTGTATCTCCACCCTCCCCACCCTGTCAACAAGTTGCCCTGTGGTGGAGCAGGAAATCAAAGTAAGAGCCTCCTCGCCCCATAAACCTGCCATGGCCTGATAAGGTGTGGCCTCCATGTCATCAGTGGTCAGGGAGGTGACTGGCTGGTGAGGTGCTCTGAGCACCGACATGTCTGTCCATCTGGCTGCCCTCACAGCTCCGGGATCTGCCACCTCTACACCTCTCCCATAAGGGATGAAATGCTCGTAGACCCAGCTCATAACTAGGGTCGGATGGCTCAATGACTGCCCCTGTAAATGGACCACCCGGTACAAATCATGGTAGGTAGTCCCAAGAATGTCGGCTCCCCAGGCATAAATCCGACCATGTCCCTCAATCTGTGCAATAATGGGGGACCAACAATAGAGTAGAGTGTCTCCTCCCTTGTCCCCGATCAATCTCGAGGCAAGGATCCCCATAATGGCCTGATGAATCAAGGGGATAGGTAGGCTAGGAATAGATCGGACCCTCACCCCCTTCTTTGAACCAGTGGAGATAACTGCATCTCCCATGTATGAGGCCCACTGTGCTATTTGAGCCCGTGAACCTGTTGTCTCAAGAGTGAGTCATCTCCCGATGATCGGGACCCCCAAGATATGGTAAACATCCTCCAAAGTAATGGTCCACTCACCTCGGACCCCTGGTAATCGGAAAGTGTTCCGATCAACATCCCAATATGAAAATAAGTCACAGAGTATGTGACTAGACGGTGCAACATGCGGAACCCGTGATATACGCGAGTATCGGCCCCCTCGAAGAGTGTCCCCTACTCATCTCACGAGAAAGGGCATCTAATACTGCTGGGAGCCAATCACACTCTCTCTCTCTCGGCTCCATCGAATATACTCCTCCCTCACCTGCATACACCCAAAAACACACAAAACAGAGCAAGTTAGTATCCAAATGACTTTAGAAAAATCATGAAAGACACATAAGAATGCTAAAAATGCAAAATTAACTTCAAAAGGGTGTTGTTTGTGCATTATGTGAAGGACCACCCCTGAGTAGGGCGGTGGTTCCGTAATCACCGCCTTAAAGGTGGCGGTCTTGTGTAACCACCCCGAAACAGGGGAGGCGGCGGTTGTGTAACCTTGCCGCCACCCGCCAGGCGGCGGTCGTGTCCCGAATTTCCGTATGGGTCACATGACCTAAAAACACCTAAAAATGCTAAATAAATGCTATTTTGACTAAAACAAAGCCTACCCAGTAGGCGCCCCCTAGATAGACCTATTAAAACTAACATTTTCAAAAATTATCCCCCCATGACAAAGATTTCAACATTTTAATCTTTTGGGGATAAAAATGGTAAATCGAGAAAAACTAACCTGTGATCTCGCGGGTCGGCGTTCCGCTCGTGGAGGCATGATCACGATCTCATCCGAAAATTTTGACTATACTCTCATGAGAAACCGTCACCGTGGGTCCCAGAGCTCAAAATCAACCAAATCAACGCGCATGCAAATGAATAGGAAAATGGGCCCACTTTTACATATATAGCAACCTGACTTGTTTTGAATGCCCCTTTCCGTAGGTTTGGAGTGCCGACGGAGGTAAGTTCTTATCCCCGCACAAATGGTACGTCCTCATTTCATGATATTTTAGTATTTATTTTTCGATCTTTTTGTCTATCTGCACTTGAGTTCTCTTTTCATTTTGTAGGTAGCGGGAATTTTGGATAGCGTCATTTCGACACACGGACGTACCAGGTATAACTCCTAACTTCCCATTTCGGGACTGCCATACTCGGACCCACCATTTTATGCCTCTTCATGGCTAAAATGATTCTCGAGGGGGCAATATGTACGTACCCAAAATTGTAGGGTACTGCACCATCGGAATAACGTAACACGTGCCCCAATGATGATACAGAGTCTCCTCGCAAGGTGTTCGGGATCAGAAAAGCTCTCCAAGTATGTGTTAACATCCCACATACCCCGCTTAGCCCCTGCGTGCTTTGTTTTCTCTTCTCCCCTCCTTTTCTTTGTGTTTTGGTCTTCAGTGATGAAACCCCGCCGCCCTGCTGGCGGAGGTGGCGGTCTGTGACCGCCCCCAGGCCGGGTGGCGGTCTGTAACCGCCACCCTACTCGGGTGGTGGTCCTTCACGCATTTTCTAGAATGATCTTTTTAATGTGACTCATGTAAATTTTCAATGTTTACCAGCTTTTTTCACCGCCTTTGCTTGTATTTATGATTCTGGTTCCCTGGAATAGTGTTTTGGCATTGTTTATGGTTTAAGAGATCAATTTGGTTTTCACCTTTGGGTAAATGGGATTCTATAAATAGCTGGCTTGTGCTCAAGCAAATGGCCCCTCAAATTTGCCTCTGAATTTCTCATTCCAATAGTTTAGCCTTTCCTTTTGTTTAGGATTCATAGTTTCATTTGTTAGATGTATAGTTAGCATTGTTTAGCTATCAGAAAGCCACATATTCTCCTTGTGCAAAGTGTTGTTGTCATTTCATCCAAATCAATTGGAGTAGGATAGTTTGATTTCAATAGGAAGCCATTAAAGTTGTAGGTTTTGTTCATCAACAGGATAGTTTCAGGTTTTGGACGTTTTATGTTGCATGACTCGCAATAAATCCCGCTAGGAATTGCATAAGCCAAGCTCTGTACTCTTGCGCTATCCCTCTCCTACTCGCATTGTATTCAGTCTGCATCCTAAGCTGCCTTTGTTCCAATATCTACTTTTGTTGATGCTAGCATTACATGCTTTTCTGGATCCACGTGAGCACATGAAAGAATGAGGAGATCACACTGAGGGGACAAGGTCACACACCATCGGATTCGCCACTGTTCTGCAGAATCCAGGTTCTAGCTTTCAAAGTTCTAGTTAAAAGCATATCAAATAGAGTAGCTAATCATTTCATTTCAGTTAAATTTTACTTTCGATATTGCCAAGGAAGCTGTGGGGATTGATAGTTTCTGAGAAACTATGATTCACTCCTCACTTCTGAGGTAGGATCGAGAGTCTTTCAAATAGAGTAGATCAGTTATCAGGTTATTTAGAATAGATCTACAAATTGCATCAGACAAGCAGCTATACTCGGTCGCTTTGTTTGTTTTAATTGTGTTATTAGTTTAGTTGTCAATTTTAGATATATTAGATAAGTTTCTCTTTAAAATTTGTTCAGTAGTTTAGCAATATGCATCAGACTTAGAAATATACGTAAATATATCTTGCATGTTTAGTTTATTTTGTCATTAATTAGCTTTATATCACTTGCTTTTGTATGACAATCACGGGACCTAGAGAGCCCAGAGAATACGTATTTGAGCCAATCGTGCCTCAACCCAATCTTATTATGGAAATAACTGATATAGATCAGAACCTTAGAATCCAAGTCTTTCGAACAACAACAGACTTACAACAGATCAGCTCACAGTTAAGCGGGTTAAATATAGAAGATGACCAAGCGCACACATTTTGGTCAAATCAGCCAAACTACAGATTACCCTAGATAAGTATCCACATGACTATAGAAGGACTTGAAAGAGAGAAAACATTCGGTTGTGATCCTTTGGTCCCATAACCAGACGCAGGAGACACTCTCATAGACATAGATACTAGCTTAAGGATTCAGGTTGCAAGAACGCCTATAAGATACTCAGAAAAGATTACACAACTATTAATTCTGAACGTAGAGGCTGAAAAGGCATACGACTATTGGATACTAGGGATTAGGGACTGATTCCACACATGACCATAGCAGGTCCACAACAACCACGAATCTATGGTTGTGACCCACAAATCCCACAACCCAATGAATCCACAGGTGAATCAGACATAGATGCTGGCTTACGCACATTAGTATTCAGATCTACTCCACTTCCACCTACCATCATCACACAATTATCCTTGTTAGACATAGCAGCTAACAAAGCTAAAGATTTCTGGACTAGACCAGAGAATCGGCCATAGAATCCGCTATATATCCATCATCCATCATATGACCCTATCTGGAGACATACACGAAACCATCCCAGGTCATTTTCCACGTATCCCACAACCTATAGATCGGATCACGCCAGAGCTCGATATTGATTGGAGCCTTCGAGCAGTCATCCTTGCCGACCGATCTATCATGCTAGTTCAAGTTAGGAGGGCCTTCTTTGCCTTAGATTCGTAGATTCCATTAGTGCGTGTCGAAGATATAAGATTGCCTAACTAGTTTACCCACGGGTGTGAGGAAGAGTCACTTGTAGATTCCAATCAGCTTGAATACTTTAGGTCAATATGTGAGTGGGTAAGAGGAAAATTACTTTCATTATTTTCAATGTGTATTTCTAAAAGTATCGTTGACCATTTACGGGGCCACCTTATATGGGGAAAGGGAATGTTTTTCCTAACCCCTTGTAATGAGATCCTTTTTTATAATTTTGGCCCTCGTAGCCCTCTAAGTGTTATTAAGAAATATTTAACCCTAGTGTTAATTTAATTTGATTATTAAAGGAAATTTAAACTATAATTGGTTAATTATACTCACTAACTGTAATGTGGTATTTTATATTTTTCTCTAAGGGAAAACCTTATCTTCTTAACATGATTGACCTTGATGTACTTCCTTGTGTCATTGTTGATTTGAGGCATGTTTGTAGTCTCACGTTGAACAAAAATAATTTATTCCATAAATTTTCTAACTAAACCTAAGTTGTTCTTTGGTCTCGAGTGGTTGTTTTAGTGAGCATTACACTTGGTATCAGAGTTGTGGGTTCAAATCTTGGACCCTTGGGCACACTAGAAAACTTGAGACATGAACTGTAAACCTAACACACTTTTAAATCTAGAAAACAACCTTGTTTGAAAATTGAAAAAGAAATAAGTATGAAGAAATATTACATTACTGTTTATTTGAACGCCATAATTAAAATAATAATAAAATAATGAGTTGTTTTAATTTTATACTTGCTTAGCGGGTGTTACACTTGTCTAAACCTAGGTAGCCAATAATTTCAAATTAAATTTATTTCGTGAACTTCTAGTATAGTGGAAACTTGGATCCTTGTTGAAAATGTGTTGTTTTACAAGTCCTAAATCTTGATTTAATTGTATGATGTGTAAAGCCCTTTTAAGACCCTTCCTTATTAGAGTAGTTGGAATGTTTAATTTTATGGTGTGATTCTTGTGGTTGGACAATAGTGATTGTGATCGGGGTTGGGAAGAGTTAATTATAAGTTGTTTAGAGCTTCCTTCCTTTTAGTGGTTAGGAAAGATGGTGCAGTTATTAGTATTCCATTTTATTACCCATATGGGAGAGTGGACAATAAGTGCGGGTGTCGTTTAGGACTCAATCCTACATATTTGTCATTAGAACTAACTTTGAGGAAAAGTACCCTATTGGTGGCCATGAAGGGCTGTGGAGTGAATGTGGTGTTATCTGTTATGTTTTACATTTGTAATCTTGTGTTATTTTATCGAGGACCAACATCTTATTTTATGATCGATTTGAGAAGATCTTGAGGATCTTTTAGTTATTTATATTTTTGTGATTATTTTCAGACTTTGCAATGCAACAACTACTTAGCCACTTTCATTGATTTCGATATACCTTGGAATTTATTTTGATTAGTGACTTGGAGCTCATTATGTTGTTGGTTACTTAGCCAAATGTTACGTGGTTCCTTCTTGCATGATGATGAGTTGGTTCTATGCTTCTTGTATTGTGACATTTCGTTGTATGGGGGTACACCCTTGGAGTCTTGAATGTCTTCTAAGGTTCTTAAATTTATTCCTTTGTTTTGGATCGTGAAACCTTAAGGGTGTCCAGGATCTTAGAGTGACTTTTTCATTGCTCGACCTTGCTAGATAAAGAGATTTTTGTGTTGTACGCTCTAGCCAGAAGTTACATTGCAATGGTGGTGATTATCTTACAAATCGGTAAGATCTTTAACCTCATCGAAGTAGAGGTGTTTGATTGTGGGTTGATGAATTATGTTAGGATTGGATTGCTTTTGGTTGGTTATGGGTATTAGTGGAAAGATGGTTATTTGGTAGGACCTTTCATCAATGACATGCTAAGTTTTATCATTATTTCCATGTTTTAAAAAGTATTGAATTTTGGATTGTATGCATCTTGGTAATTATGATTAGATATAAGCCTATTCGGGTAGTGTGTTTAAATAAGTGTGTTTGTTTTACTCATGTTGACCTATCAATATTGGGGTTACGTGGAGACACTTATGGATGCTTTGAGTATTTTTGACCATGCCAAGTTGGTGATGTTAGTATAAGTAGACCTTGATAGTCTAATCTTTGTAATATTCTATAATGTGATTCTTCTTGTGAAACCGTAACTCTTGGTTATAAAGCCATGTTGAATAGGTAGTGATTGTCTGCTTACATTTGATGTTTCCGAAAGTGCATATGTGGTATCGTTTGAGTTAAAATCCCTCCTTTTCATTTTTATTGCTTGGTTGGTGGTATCCTATAGTAATATAGGTGTAGATTTGAAAACTTTCCTTGTCTTATCATGTCGGTAAAATGTTTTTACCAAAACAACAAACATTGTTAAACCCTAGTAGATCAATAAAAGTAATTATGTTCCCTTAATGGGCCTTCCTTGTAAATTCTTTTGAGGACTATAGAACCCACTAGGAATGTTTTATGATACTATTGATAAGTGGAAAAATCTCGAAATATTGTTGTGATTCATGTTGGTTGATTATTTCCTAGTTATTACAAATTAATATTGTGTTTTCTATGTTGAATGTCCCTTGTTTCCTTAGAATAAAAAATGGGATGTGTTGATTTACCTCTCTCTCCCATAAAAGTAATAGTGTGATATGTTTACCCTTCCTTCTCATTAAATTTTTAATTGACAAGTTGACTCACCCAAACATCATAAAACTATAATTGAGGAGATTTGGCCTTGAAGCTTAACAAATAAACTAGAACATAGAAAGAGAAAATGGTCCTTGCTTTAACCTTGGTAGATTAATAGAAGAAATAAAAACCATGTAGAAGAACAAAAAGGGAAAAAAAAACTTGTCCATCTACCTCCCCTAGGAGTAAAATAAATACTTTTTCTCTTTTCCACCTTTACAAAATGGTGAGATATCATGCCCCCTTAGTGGTCCTTATAACAAAAACTTGTGATGTCATAATAGGAGGAAGTTTAATTAAGAAAACTCGTAAAGGAATGTGCTTAGAAAAAAAAACTACCACTTTTGACTTAATTAGTTGAGTTATAAAATAAGTAATATTTATGTGTATTGAGTGCAATGTATAGTTGAACCTATAGTTTTGTTGCCTACTCGGAATTGTGAAACAATTGGTGGTTAGTAATGTGTTCTAGTTTCTTATTACTTTCTTGTTCATAGATGTATGTGCCTTTGTTTGTGGGATTTTTGGCTCATTATACCCTTATTGTCCTTTAGCTCGATGAGTGTGAGTTGTGGTCTTTTTGGATTGAGACTTACCTCTTGTTTAAGAAGCAACCTCCTTGTGTGTTGTCTTGTCCTTGGAGACCTAAGTTATTGTAATTTTAAGGAAACATATGTTAAGGATATAAAATAAATTTGGGAAGTCTTCTTTTCTTCTTGTTATTCTTGAGACACATTGTTGTTGTTTCCCCTTTCCGTTAGGATGGAAAGTTCAAGATGATGCTACTCACTTTTGATATGATACACCCTTGGATTATAATTAGACCTCGTGTTACTTGTTCTTCTCCTAAGTGACCTTGAGTGCTCCTTGGTGTTTCTTGTGCTCTCTTTATGGTTAATCTGAGCTTGAGTATGAAATAAGATAAATAAATCCCATTGTGATATAGTGTATGGTGCTTCTTGCATTGTTATGTTAGCTGCTAGTGGAGTTGTTTACTAAATGTTTGACGTCTCTAATTTGGTTAGTGTTGTGTCTTTGATTTTTTTAGTGTGTAAGTCAGGGTTTAGGAAAACTTGTGGTCTTGACTTCACTTGTATTACCATGAAAAGTTAATTGTTCCCTCTCAAGTTATAGAAGTGCTTTCCTTGAATAGTTCCTTGATTTTAATTTTTTTTGATTTAGGTGTCCTTGTTGATTAACCTCATCCTATGTGATCCTCAAATTATGGGACCTTGAGTAGACTTTTTCCTTGCGCAAATTTGGTCATAGTTGATTTTTACTAGCCTTGTCTAGACAACGAACCTTTAAATCATGGCTTAAACTTAGTAGAAACCTCAACTTTTATTATTGTAGTATGTTGTATTCCTTGGGAAACTATGTGGTTGTTCTCAAACTCATGGAATTCTCCTTATTATTCCTCTACTTGGTGGTTAATCTTAAGAATATTTTAAACTATTCATGTTATATTGTTATGTGTTGTATCTTGGTTGATAGCGTAAAATTCCTCTCTAGATTTAAATGTTCATAGCCTTACAAGAAGAAAATTTTAGAACTCATCCATTACAATCTCCCTTCTTCTTGATGAATTGCATTAGACCAAACTTTGGTTATGTATACCCACACTTTTTGAAGTGAGAAATCCCATAATGGGAGTGATCCTTTTCTATTGTATTTGTTCCTATCTCTCTTTCCAGTGACTTCCAGGAGGAAGTTGAGTCTAAGGAGGGGGATGTAGTCCCCACTTTCATTTGATACTTTTGATATTGATCATGATACATGATAACTATATTATGGACGTTATTATAGTTTTGATTTATTATGGTGTTAGATGTTAGATCATAGATTATTGTTGACTTTGTTTCACATACGATGCATGATTTTTGTTAGAGACACTTTATATAAATGTTGGCATGTTGTTGGGACATGGTTATATTTATTTATGGATGTTGTTGGGACATGTGATATTTAGATCTATTGATTAGACCTAGAAAATTAAAATTAAAATTGATGATGATATAGTTGTTGATGAAATTGTAAGTGATATTGTTGATTGTCTGGATGTTGTTGTGATTCATATATATATATATGATTTTGAAATTATATTTATATTCATTTGGATGTTTTGATATGGCCATGAGGCTGAAGGAGGTATTTGTGTTTTGCAGGTTAAATTATCACAACAAACATCAGAGGATTGGAGACCAACCACATTGGAATTCTAGATGAATTCAACAAGGTCACCATGGCAACTTGTATTGTTTGTGTGTGTGTGTTTGATTATTGTTAGGGATTCCCATGGGGGGATCACCTTTAAATATGACCAAGGGTTATGTGTATTTATTTATTTGGTTCCCTTGTTTAGGATGTATGTGTTTTATAAGTGATGTGTTTCCCTTTTATTTAAATAAATTGTGGTAAAGTAATATGAGTAATCATATTGGTAAAAATTAATTAATCAAATTGGGACATAAGAAAGTAATTATTGGAGTTGTTGGATCTTGTGTTAAATGTTTTGAGATAAGTGCAAGAAATGTGTAAGTGATGTGTAAGTTAATTTTGGAGTGTGAAACACTCCACCTTCTTTGAAAATCGAAATTGTCCTTGGAGGCTGATTTTGGAGGCTTGTGGGACAAGTTAAACTTCTCCCATACCTCTTAAAATTGCATACCAACCTTACCTATGGTTGGAGAGTTTAAATCTAGCCTTCATTATGCATTTTTGTAAGTCAAGTTGTATGCTTTAATTTCACTTTCTTACATGTTTTTAATTTTAGTCCCTTGGGGTGTGGGCTTGTTTTGGAGTGTGTAAGTAAGCTGTCATATTATTCACCCACCTATTTATTATGTATTAGAGAATGAAGTTGACTTTGGGTGTTGGAGTTGAGGATGTGTGAAGTGGCATCCTACATGGATCCACCTCATCCTCTTCTCTTCCCTCTTCTATATATTCAAATTCCTTGGATTCTTTTTGGGTTGCTTCACTTTTATCACTTCATTTTTGGTGACTTGCTTTGGGTTTTGGAGCTCTTGCAAATTGGGAGAAAGTTGGAGATTGTTGCATGCTTGTAGATTGTTGATCTTGGACTGTTTTGCATTGGAAAGCTTGTTGTGTTTGAACCTTGGAACAAACTCCATCATGGAGAGGTAAGATCTTGGCTCTTGAAAATGCTCTTCTTTCCTTTTTATGAATATGTGAATGGTTGTATGTTGTTATTGCTTGTTGGCTGGTTGGGTAGACTGCCTAGGGATGGTGTGGGAGAAGACTATGGGGTATTCTTGTGGGAGGCATAAGTGCTTTTGGGAGGTATAAGTGTGGAGGGAGTTGGGATTTGGGTTCCACCTTGTAAAAATAAATAGCTTGCATTTCTTTACTCATTATGGGGTGCCATAAGAGGTTGGGGAGGCATAAGGAAATGTGATGAATAAGGGGTACTTGGGGGAGGCATAAGGGCATGTCAGGGATTTGAAATGATATATATTTTGTGGTTTGTTCTCGGTGGTGATACCCATTTCCCCTTGGAATGAATAAACAACATCCCCATAGTTTCTTGCTCCTTTGGCTTGCATGATGAAGCATGAGTGTTGTTTGTTGTCTTTATTCTGTGGTTATAAACTGTAGTTTTGCTTTGGAGTGTGTTTTTAAATGTGAAATTTGCATGTGTGTTTGTGGAAGCCTGTTGTTTCCATGAGTTGAAACACATCTTCTATTGCATTGTGGTTGGGGCTCGAGGGTTAGTGAAGAGGGTGGCTTCACATTGTCATTGGATGTATTGGTTAGGTGGAGAGTGTTGCCTTTCCCCCTATTCTATTGTGATCAAATTGAAATAAAGAAAATGGAGGATATTCATGTTGTTGTTCTGGAGCAAAGGAAAAAGATAGATTTGACAGTCATCATTGAGATTATTCCTTATTGTAACCTTTTCCCACTTGAAGTGGATGACCTTGTAAATTATTGTGTTGGAAAGATGTTTTGTATTGACTATGAAAGTTGTAATTCAAAATGTGAAAGAGATATACTCTGTTTTCTATTTTTGAATAAATGTGGAAGAATTTGTATTCTGTATATTGTAATTGAGAAAGGAGATAGAGTTTGATAGTCCCTTGAAAAACTACTTTTGTAAACCATTTCCCTAGTTGATATGGATGTCAATGTAATATACATTTTTGTCTTTGAAGAGTTACTATGTTTTGGAAATGAAATCCCTTTTGAATGTTAAAGAGATATACTTTGTATTCTATTTGTAAAAAGGAATGTAAAGAGCAAGAGTTGTAATTGTAAATTTGTATTTGATCTACATAAATGAAAGTTGTTTAC
Organism: Taxus wallichiana var. yunnanensis; assembly: GCA_018340775.1. NCBI lineage: Eukaryota > Viridiplantae > Streptophyta > Pinopsida > Cupressales > Taxaceae > Taxus > Taxus wallichiana. The sequence goes on along the minus strand of CM031239.1, from coordinate 279,733,937 downwards.
TTTGTTCAAATAATATTGCTTTCATTGAATGAAATCTCTGTTGGAAAGATGGAAAAGTGGATACATATGAAGAAATGTCATAATGCTCTAATCTTTAGAAATGAATATTTTGAAAATTAGGATTGTATTTTGGCATTTGAATACTTTTTCTGAATCAACTTAATGTGTTAGATTGGATCTGGTATGATTTCTATTACTTAGAAGATGATAAATAAAAATAGATCTTTTCGAATTAGATCTCTGTTAGATGTTTTCAAAGCGGCAAATGTTTTATCAAAAATGCATAGATCCACCCTGGAACCATGGAAAATGAAATAAAATGATTGAATTGAGGTTACATGATCAAAATGACCCCAAACAAACTAAAACACTTAAGAAATTTTTAAAGAACCTTTCAAATCGAGCAAAGGCAAAATTGTAGTTGTTTTGCTGTCAAAAGTTGCAAATTTTGAATTGTTAATCAATAAAATAAAATATACCTTACAATCCATCCTAAATTCCTCTAAGAGCAATCCTTCATGTTTGTTTGGTATGTTGAGAAAGGAAGGACGTTGAATTAAAAAAGTTATATAAGTCAAATGTTACCATTTTTCATTTTAAAATCCTTTAGATCATTTTCATGAAATTTACCCTTTAATCTTTATCAATATTAAAATCTTAAGCTTCATGTGCAAATAAGACTTCGTGATCTTTCAAAAAAGTCCTCACTTTCCAAAAATTGAGTTCCCAATCAAAAGTTATGACCTTCTGAATTTTTACTTCATTTGGCTTCAAAAGTAATCTATCAAATTTAAATGAATAAAATATTCTTGGGTGGACCCGGGGGCTAAAAATTTCCTTTTTCACTTTTTTCCCAAAAAGCACAAAGTCATGAATTTTCTCGCCACTCCGTTAACCCATGCAAGCCTTCATTTTTCTCAAAATGATCTAAAGCTCAAAAAAAAAAATTTGGAAATTTTTTTCCCCATTTACAAACAACTGCACCCAATTAGGCACTACCACATGGCTTCATGAGGAAATGGTGGAGGCATGGAAACATTCAAAACAATAGCACTTTGAAAATAAATTTAGGAATTTTTCTAAGTTTCTTCCGCGGCCCTACTAGCTCTGCTGACCCAATCAAGTGTTGCCACGTAGGTTCACGAGGCATCGCCGGAGGGGCATATCCTTTTAAACCTTAGCGTTTAAGAAAATTTTATGAAAATTTTCCTAAATTCTCTCTACAGCACGCTATACCGGTAGTAGCCAATGGCTGGCTGACACATGTCTCCACGACGCATTGGCGGAGGCTGTAGAAGGGGTATGAAAACCTGCAAGTGAGGATCACGAGGGACGACATACACATCAATAGACATGTGAATGATAACATGAAGAGATCTAGGGAGGAGTGAGCATCGTTGAATGTGCATGCAAAGATTCAACAAATGGTAAGAACCTTGATATGCCACAAAAATCTCCCCTATCTCATAGATCCAAAAGGGTATACAAATAGGAGGTCTTTGAGTAACCCCGAGTCTTTGCAATCATGACAACTCGAGTGGAGAGGGGGAGTTATATTTCTAGAATAGAAGTGTAACTCCTAATGATGCATATGATGCCTTTGACACACCAACGCGTAAGAGAATATCAAGATGACCCCTAAATGACACATGGTCCTACGATCTCACATACGTGAGATGACTCACCTAATGATGTGGAAAATAATACAAACCAACACGCCCCTTTCATCGTAACTTAGGATGAAGCGGAAAGTTAGAAATGAGAAATGGGTCTCGACACAAAGCGTGATGAGAAGTACCCACGTACAAGAAACTCTTTAAAAGTGGACTAAAAGGACAAAATCTAGTGGGAAAAACTCCCCCAAAAAAGAGAGACAATTACACTCTCTAATCTAATAAAGATATCAAGGATGGGTCCCGACCATATACGAGCCTATAAAGGTACCCATGTACAAAGAGGAAATCTCTCGAAAAGAAGAAGAAGAGAGAAGAAGAGGGAGATGAGAGGAATGTAGAATATGCCATGGACATATTTGAACTCTACCGCTCTAGGAAGTCTCCCGAGAATAATATCGATGACGGGATCCTCGCCTTTGGACTAAAGAAGAGCCACCTGCACCAAACTATGTGCCTACCCTTAGGGAGGACATAAATGACATGTTTGAATTCCACCCACTCCACAAAGGAAACCAAAGGTAGTAGCATGAAGAACTCTAAGTTTGGTCCATGAAAGTGTGACATAGTTCTAGAAGTGAGTGTGAAGGAACAAGAAGGTAATGCCACATATGTAGAAATGTCGAGTGTGAAGAGTGAACACCTGTAGAAAGGATGTCCAACTGATGTGAAGGAAACAAAACATCCCCCACAATAGAAAATGGATCCACAAGCAAGGGTGGATCAATGAAGGTCTTCAGAAAAGTGAAAGTGGTAAGAGTCCCAAAAGGGGAACTCCTAACAACGGAGATAATGAAATTCTATGAAATACCTATAGATGGATGATGAAATTGTAGTACATCACAAGTGTAATCTACAAAATGAAAACCAAGGTCAGGTAGGTATGAGTCATCCAATGAAGGTAGAAGAGTGAAAGGGGCCTCACACACTAAAGGTGGAAAAGAGGCGGGTGTGTGATTTGTATGAGGCCCCGGTGGGAGACTTCTCGATAGCCGATGAGATGGGAGGGGTGACAATACTCTCTAGAATAGTGAGAGAAGGAGGAGAAGAGTCCTCTGTAGTTCTCTCAACATCAGAACTAGGTGCACAATCCTCGTCATTAGAAGTAGAACCAAACGAGTTTGTGTCAGTGGAACTGCCATCACACAAAGAAGAATAGAAGACCATTGAATCAGTAGCAGCAACAATGGTGGTAGTATGTGAAGGGTCTCCATAGAGGGACTGAAGAATGCTCTAGACACAGTGGGGTGGATCTGAGTCTACCACATGAAACCAAAGAGATTTAGAGACATGCATCATCATGTGACCAAAAACATGGTCACAAGTGTCAAGAAAGTCCTCCAAATGATGATGATTAGTGGGTGCAGGAACTTGCCCAAGTAAGAAGGGTGAAAGACCCTCATGAGCAAAGTAACGTTCCATGGAAGCATGCCAAGCTAAATAGTTCCCTCTCCCGGTGAGAAGTGGAGGAGGATTTAAAGATATCCAATGATGATCAAGTCTGGCAAAGAGCACTCTCCATGATACGTAAGCAAGAATGCAAGATGCAAAAAAGAAAGACATCTAACTTGGCTAATAATGCATCTGCATGTAAAAACCCAAGAGTACTAGTGAGCCCCAGAATGTGACACTTTATAAAGTAGTGCATTTACAAAACTGATAATGTCATCACGTAATGTGTGAGAAATCATGTAACTTTGACTAAAGAAGCGCTAAAAAATGAGTAGTGAATCAAAAGTTATAGCAAAAATACAATTCCCACAACTGATGGAAAATGCCAATGAACTTTGTAAACTGATTAAAAAAGTGCCTAAAATGGGTGCAAAGGGTGTTGTGTGGGTACTCGTTGGAAAGGAATCAAATTTTAGGTAGGTTTTATTTTTCTTACGAGGGGGAGTTAGCCTCCTGCTAACCCCGGACCTCGCCCTCCATCTTCAACACACATAGGAAGGGCATACTTAACAAGCAAAACGAAGCCTTAAATTTATTACAATGCCATAAAATGAATGTTTTTAGCCTTAAAACATTAAAAATGGGATTAGTTTAACCTCCAAACAATGTCTAAAAGGGAGTGGTCCCAAGATGAGGTGTCAAGCTATGTGGTGGAGTTGGTGAATACCCGAGATGAGCTAGTTTTCAAATGCTAGAGTCTACTTCGAAAAAGCCCTGAGTTGATCTTGCCAAAGCCCAAGTTATCCACGAGAGAAAAATTAGCAAGGCTCGCTGAAGTAGAATGGAAAAGTGTGGTGCGAGGCAAGGTAAGATGAAGCAACCCAGAGCCAGGGGTGACGGGTTGCATGGTCTATGCCACAAGTGAACAATATCTCCACAAAGCAAGAGCAGCATGCAATGAGAATGAAACCACAACAATTGACCGAGGTCCATGTGTATCTGCCGGGATGGTGGGTAGTGAAACCATGCGGTGTGCAAGCTCAAGATGGAGGAGTCGGTTTTGATTAGAGAGGTCTGAAATCCATGTCAATGTTACGAGTGGGCAAGTCGAGAGTAGTGCAAACCATCGAACACAAGTCCTTTGAGTGACCTCACACAATAGTGAGAGGTTGCAACACTTCTCACGGGTGTGGTGTGACGGTGATAAAAGGATAAAACCATTAAGGCCACAAATATTTCTGACCTTAAGGTAAGGAAAATGTTCCTCTTAAGCTCGGAGTAACACAAATATTCCCCTTGCAGGTGAGTGACATGGAATGATGGGTGGTTACATGCGTAGGAAGACCAGGGAATAGCGGTGAACACCGAAGAGTCCAAGACGAGCTCGAGGAAATCATTGTCGATCCAAAATAGTGAGTGACCAGGTAGAAGCCAAGAAACTAATGTGAACCAGGTGAGCCAAAATAGGCATGAAGAAGCTGAGAGACCAGGTAGAGGCTAGAGGCTAGACCAACACGTAACATGCATTGAGGAGCCGTTGAAGGGTCATCGTGGAGTGGAATGCCGGGAGTCTAATGCATAGAATGGTGGGAAGGTGGCACAATAACAAAGATGCTCATTCAAGGCCACAAGAAATAGTCAAAGCCACACGAGTAAGAACATGGAAATGGTGATAGAAACACCAACTAGGGAGGCTAGCCTCTAACCAACAAGTATGCAGAAGCACCAACATGAGAACCCAAGTGGTAGATGTCAAGAGTGCAGGTCACTGGGAGTAATGCAAAACATGCAAATGACAACCCAGAATGCAAGCTGAAGCTTGAGAAAAGTGAAGAATGAGTGGTCCAAGTCCAAACATAAACTCAAACCCATAAGACAAACCTAAAAATGAAGGATGCCCAAAAACAATGTAATAAACGCATAGTAGGAATAACCATTGTGACACACGCATGAGAATCTGAATATCACGCCAAAAGCTAGAAAATGCACGATCAACATCGAAGAATGCACGGATCCACAAGATCCACTCGATACCATGTATGAAGGTGTGAAAACCCACAAGAAAGGATCACGAGGGACGACGTGCACATCACAGACATGTGAATGACAACGTGAAGAGATCTCGGGAGGAGCGAGCATCAATCAAATGTGTGTGGAAAGATTCAAAAAAATGGGTAGAACCTCGATAAGCCAAAAAAAATCCCCTATCTCATAGATCCAAAAGGGTGTACAAATAGGAGGTCTTTGAGTAACCTTAGTCTTTGCAATCAAGACAACTCGAGTGGAGAGGGGAGTTACATTCCCGAGAATAGAAGTGTAACTCCCAATGATGCATATGATGCCTTGACATGTAAGATAATATCATGATGACCCTAAATGACACGTGGACCTACGATCTCACCTAAGTGTCATGACTCACCTAATGATGTGGAAAATAATACGCACCAAAAGAGGCGCAGAGTGTCTTGAAGCTTTGTGTTCAAAGGTCAAGTTTTCTCAAACCTCCCCGCCGACCTATCAACCCACAACTAATGACCTTCTGACACATGGCCTCGTTATTCACCGGAAGATGCGTGGGTGGTTTTTATCCCATGCACCTTTTTAATCCTTAAGGAAAAAATGCATGTTTGTCCCCACTAACCCGCTTCCCCGCATTGGCTTAGAATGTGCCACGTGTCCCTTGTGGCCCAGGTATAATTTCATTTTGGGTGCAGAGTCCCACTGCGGTCTCATGGGTGCATGTGGGTAAAGTTATCTTTTCACCCCAAGCACCAAGAATCCAACTTTCCTCCCTAGCTCCGCCGACCTGAATGCCCTTGGGGAAAAATTTCTCCCCTAGGCCCCGCAGCCCATAACTTGAGTTTTATAGGGAGTTAGAAGGACTTCCTTATATCTCTGGAAAGGGGAAGAAATTTCCTATCTAATGGAATTGTGTTTAGGAGTTTTTGAGTGTGGGAAATATGAGAAAAATCAGCTTGAATATTTTAGGTCAGTATGTGAGTGGGTAAGAGGAAAATTACCTTCCTTATTTTCAATGTGTATTTCTAAAAGCATGAGTTGACCATTTCTGGGGCCACCTTATGGGGCAAGGGAATTTTTCCTAACCCCTTGTAATGAGAGCCTTGTTTTATTGTTTTGGCCTCTGTAGCCCTCTAAGTGTAATTAACAAATATTTAACCCTAGTGTTAATTTAATCTGATTATTAAAGGAAATTTAAACTATAATTGGTTAATTATCTTGCTTAACTATAATGTGGTCTTTTGTATGTTACTCCAAGGAAAAACCTTATCTTCTTAACATGATTGACCTTGATGTACTTCCTTGTGTCATTTTTGCTTTGAGGCTTGTTTGTAGTCTCACCTTGAACAAAAAAATAAATTATTCCATAAATTTTCTAACTAAACCTAGGTTGTTCTTTGGTCTCGAGTGGTTGTTTTAGCGGGCGTTAAAAGCACATGGTCACATTAAGTATAAGCGTGTGATCATCAAATATTGAAATAATTAATTCCCCAAAGACCCTTAATAAACACATATATGGGAACACTCAAACAACACAGAAAAAAGATGGATATGTAGATTTGAATTCATTGTGATTGAGTGAACTCAATCTATTGAATTTTCAGTTAGATAAGTGATTTATATGCAGTGATTTGGATAAAAAATTTTGTACAGTGATTTAAGAAAAAAGAAATAATGACATCAAGTGATAGACCTCCTCATGGTCTCATGCAATCAACAACAGAAGATGTTCTAGGGAATCCTTTCACCATGGGGTCCAATCTCATTGATAAGGGTGCCAGTAGATACCGACAGACCATGTTGCCTCTCAAGCAGTTTCAAAAGGTATAAATTTATCTGTTTTCATGGTATACATATTCTTTTGTAGGCTGCTTATTGTGGAAATCTCATTTGTTTTTTTGGGTGGTAGCATGTGTGCACTTCGGCAATATATTCTCATGACATGAGCAGACAAATTGAAACACACCATTTTGTTACAAGGCTCAATGAATACTTCCTCCAATGTGTTGCCTATGATATAGACTCCAGTGATGCACATCTTTCGAGGTAAGAAAATGGAAATATTTTAGATTTTGTTTATGAATGTGGAAAACATGCCAAGAGAATAAAAATGTGGGTCTATAAATAAAAATCTACATTATTAGCCTCGGGATACCCCAACATCAACTATTTTTTAAAAGTTAAGAGATTGGGAGAAAATGTGCCAAAGCAAGACCATGCATGTCTATGATTTCTCATAACAATCATCAATAAACCTTGGAACCTCCTCAATTATAGCCCATGGTTTCCACTACATGCGAATGTATGATATAGAACTTCATTTCCAAGAGTTATGGTTTCGAAGGACATGAAGGGTTTCCTCCTGGTGTGGAGAACATAGATTCACTACCTTATAATCTCATGTTACTCCTCATCGGCGAGTGTGAATGAATCAAAAATATGTTTGAGAATTCACTATGGTGGCTCTCGAAACACGAGAACAAACCAACGAAACCCCTTCGACACTTATTATACCATGATTTTGATTATTGTTGAGTAGAGACTTGGAAATTACTATTACATGTTAATTAGCATGTTGATTGGATTTGTATGGATATTTTGATTATCGATATGTTGCACTTCATATCATAGATGGTATGGAAGTATTAACAAACATTGATAGATGATGATGTAGTTTTGTTTCGTTATATAATGATGTTTTGATTCTTGATGATGATGATTATAGTTAGATGTTTGGGTGACCTTATGATCTTATTGATGTTATAAATTATCAAAATTGAGTTTTTAGTGATTGCAAATAATTGATCAAAATTTATAATTTGGATGATGATGATATAACTACGTGTATGATGTTGTTAGATGATATGTATGTGTGTTTTATTTATTTATGTATTTGATGTGGCCTTGAGGCTGAAGGGGTATTGTTTGATTGGTTGCAGGAAATTATATCACAATAAACAAGAAGAGGCTAGGAGACCAACCATGAAAGAATATTGGATATTGGCAACAAGGTCACCTGGGAAACTTTGTGTTCATGTATATTGTTGTGTATTGTTGAGGTGATTGGAGGTACCCATGGGGGTGACCTATAATGTGATTATACGTACCAAAAATTGTAAGGTACTGTACTACCGGAATAGTGTAACAAGTGCCCCAATGATGATACAGGTCTCCTCACAAGGTGTTCGGGATCCGTAAAAAGCTCTCCGAGTGTGCGTTAACATCCCGCATACCTGCTTAGGCCCAGCGTCCTTTGTTTTCCTTTTTCCTCTCTTTTCTTTGCCTTTTGCTCTTGATGCGAAACCGCCGCCTGCGCGCAGGCGGCGTCTAACTACCGCCGCCATACACTTTCCGAGTGGCGGTCCTTTACACATTTTCCAGAAATCGTTTTAATGCGACTCACGTAAAAATCAACATTTCACCAGCTTTCCTTGCCGACTTAGGCTTGCATTTATGTTTTTGCTCCTGGAATAGTGTTTGGCCATTGTTTATTATTTTAGAGTTCGAGTTTGGTTTTGATCTTTGGGTGAATGAAAAACTATAAATAAATGGTTTGTGCACAAGCAAGTGGTCTGCCCCTCATTCACTTTCATGCTCTGATTTTCATAGTTCAGTCTTTTATTCTATTTAGAAGCCATAATTTTAATTCCTTGCATGCTTAGTTAGCATTGTTCAGCTGTTGGTAAGCCACATACCCATCTTGTGCAGGCAGTACTGTTATTTCACCCAATCCATTGGAGTAGAATAGCTTAGGAAGCCATTAAAGTTACATGTTTTGCTCTTCAAACAGGATAGTTTCAGGTTCTGGATGCTTTATGTTGCATGACTCGTAGTAAATCCCGCTAGGAATTACATAAGCCAAGCTCTGTACTCTTGCGCTATCCCTCTCCTACTCGCATTATATTCAGTCTGCATTACAGCTGCCTTTGTCCCAATATCTACTTCTGTTGATGCTAGCATTACACGCTTTTCTGGATTCACGTGAATACGAAAGAACAAGGAGATCACACTAAGGGGACAAGATCACACACACCATCGGATTCGCCATTATTCTGTGGAATCCAGGTTCTAGCTTTCAAAGTTCTAGTTAGAATCATATCAAATAGAGTAGATAATTACTTCATTTCAGTAAATTCTATTCTCGATATTGCCAGGAAAGCTGTGAGGATTGATAGTTTCTGAGAAACTATGATTCACTCCTCACTTCTGAGGTAGGATCGAGAATCTTGCAGATAGATTAGATGAGCTATTTTATTTGTTTAGAATAAATCTACAAATTACACAGGAAAATAACTACACTCGGTTATTTTGTTTGTTTTAAATTGTTATTTAGTTGTTATTTCTAGATACGTTTAAATAGTTGCTTTTCTTAAATTCTTAAAAGGTTTCTCAGAAAAATAGAAGTTAGATATGTTTTAGATTTATTCCACGTGGTTTAAATTTACTTTATTACAGTTAGATTTACATTTTGTTTTATATGACAATCACGGGACCTAGGGAGCCCAGGGAATACGTATTTGAGCCAATCGTGCCTCAACCCAACCTCATCACAGCAATAGTTGACATAGACCAGAACCTTAGAATACAAGTCTTCCAAGCAACAACAGATTTACAACTGATCAGCTCTTAGTTGAGAGGGTTAAATATAGAAGACGACCAAGCACACACGTTTTGGTCAAATCAACCAAACTATAGATTACCCTAGGCAAACATTCACATGACTGTAGAAGGGTTCGAAAGAGAACAAACCTTTGGTTGTGATCCTTTGGTCCCACAGCCAGATGTAGGAGACACTCTCATAGACATAGATACTAGTTTAAGAATCCAGGTTGCACGAACACCTGTGAGGTATTGAGAAAATCACACAGTTATTAAGTCTAAACATAGAAGCTGAGAAAGCATACGATTACTGGATACTAGGGATTAGGACTTGATTTCGTACATGACCATAGCAGGACCGCAACAACCAAGAGTCTACGGTTGTGATCCACAAATCCCGCAACCTAATGAATCCACAAGTCAGTCAGATATAGACACTGGCCTACGCACACTAGTATTCCAGTCCACTCCACTTCCACCCATCATCATCAAACAACTATCCTTACTAGATATAGCGGCTAACAAAGCTAGAGAATTCTGGACTAGGCCAGAGAATCATCCGTAGAGTCGATTGTATTCATTACCCACCATATGACCTTATCTGGAGATATACACGAAACTATCCCAGGTCATTTTCCACGTATTCCACAACCCATAGATCGAATCATGCCAGAACTTGATATTGATTGGAGCCTTCGAGTAGTCATCCTTGCTGATCGATCTATCACACCAGTCCAAGTTAGAAGGGCCTTCTTTGCCTTAGATTCGCAAATTCCATTAGTGCGTGTCGAAGACATTAGATTGCCTAACTAGTTCATTTGCATCCCACGCATATTCCATCCCCCTTTGGCTGTCTCAAACACGACCTCGAGAGGTCGGAGTGCTGCGGAAGAGTTACATGTAGATTCCCACGCTCGCTTGTCACTTTTCCGCATACAAAATTAGTGAACTGACGTGAAACAAAAAAATTAGTGAAGTTGATGTAAAATTCCTACTTTCTAATTCGGAGTCATAGTATCACGTGTTCTTCCAAGTTTATTTTACTTTTCATCTTCTCCGCCTCATTAGCCTTTCACAAATCACCTTCGCTCCTTCCCATTATTACTGGTATTCATATACCCCCAAATATGTTAGGATTTGATGCATATGGCGAGACCCCTCTTGGGTCTTGAGGCATACTACACCCAACAGAATAGACAATCATCACCCTCACTCTCAGTATGGGGCGACAACTATTCAACTAGTCAGTTGTCAACACAAACTCCAAGGATCAGATATAGCTCATCCTTTCAAACTGAGGAGTTAGATCAACCCCCTCGAACGCAACAAACAGAGCCTTCAGGTTCGAACAATATGACGTTCACTGGAGAATCTGGATCATCTCCTCAGGTATTGCTTAGACCACAAATTAGTAGGCAATCAGACCCATACCTGGTCTTAGATGATGAACAGTCAATACGTTATCCTAGGAGTGAACAACGCTCCCGGGGTATCTACCCACCTATAGGAGGTTTACAAATACAACCCGAGGTCTCTTTTCAAGAAAATACCTCTATGCCACTACATATAGGAAATACTCTCGGAGAAACTTGGCAAGATAACGATCAGTTCATAGCAGGATATCACATGCCTATACAACACTAGGGTATACAACAAATGCTACTAAGGCAAAGCACCGTGACTTCACCAAATGAAGTCATTTCAACGTTAGTAGAAAAAGTGAGAGGGTTAGAACTTGCTCAAGCAAGTCAAAATTCTCAGTTCATGCAAGTAGGAAGTTCCAATCCTCCATACCACCCTGGCCAAGTAGATCTCCTCACAGGAGTAGGCATGTTAGGCATGCCTCCTCAGTATCCACAACAAACGCCAACAAGGCCCATCATCTCTAACACCTTTCCTCCCGGTCTAGTATCAAACAATCCATTACTAGACAATACCCCGTCATACTTAAACATGTACTCCAAATCACCACAAGGAGATATGTTCTCCTCTCCCGGAATGTTTTCTCAAATGCAGGGACTTCCCTATGCCCCTGCCCAGCGCATAGTGTGCCGTATCAATAGCCCATCCCACCACCACTCCCTCAGCAACCACCATCAATGGTCGAAACCTATGCGATAGGGACTTATTCAGAATATTTGAAAGAGCCCTTAGACTTCACCATACGAAGCATCATGCTTCCAAGACCTCTTCCCGATTTACCCAAGTACAAAGGCGAGGGAGATCCAAATGCGCATATCAAAGCTTACACTACAGCCATACGCGAACTACTCCCTTGGGATGGGGTTGTTGCTAAAATATTCCCCAAAACCTTGGAAGGCATTGCTCTCGACTGGTATTATAGAATACCTGAGGCTTCCATCCATACATTTAAACAACTTGTATCAGAGTTCATTAAGGCATTCGACATGAACAAATTGTTAAGAACAGGAATCAGGGAATTCTTGCACATCAAACAAGAACACAACGAATCTGTCGCCCATTTCATCCAGAGGTGGCGTACAGTTCTTTATTCTTCAGCAAGAGCTCCAAATATGGATTAGATGGAACTATGCGATTTATTCCTTCACTCTCTCAAGAAAGAGGTGAAGGAAGAAGTCTAAAAGTTTCCACTAAAAACTTACGATGAAGTACTCGAGAGCGCTCTTCGAATAGATCAAGCAGTGATAGATAGTGGCCGTAAAACATATGGAGCAAATGGGAGGTTAATCACCCCCAATCAGAACACTACAAATTATCCCACTACCACAAACATCAATCAGGGACCTAAAATCCTTAACAAAAATCGGGGTGTAACAACGGATGGAGTAACCGACCAGCCCAAGAAGGTAAATGTTGTCAATACTCCATCACAAACAAACAACCAACGAAACAACAACTTCACCCGAAAATCAATACAGTGGATTTTAACCATCCACAACAACAACAACAACGGTGAAATCCCATACAAGGGCCAAGCCAAAACTCATTTGGTTATCAAAACCAAAAACAACAAATGCAAAACTTTAATCCTAATAGGCAATAATTTGATCAGAATTTTAGGCCACAATATACACCAAACCAACAAAACAGGAATTACAATCCCAATTCATATTGTGGTTTCCACAAGATTCGAGGTCACGATACTAGAACGTGCGTGACTACAACAAGTTCATGCAACATTTTCCCAGAAGAACAAAGATAGTTCTTCTGATTTGTTTTTAGCGAGATCCGTGTCACCACCACCAAGCAGGCTCGCAGGGGTAGTTTCCCCTCAGAATGCTCCCCTCAAGATCTTTAACGATCCACTCCCAAATCATGATAATAACAGAATAAATCCAACTGGGACGAACAAGGGTGCAATGACGGGAAACAATGATCATGAAGCCTCGACTTCTTTGAATCCATCGGTTGCACCACAATTAGGAAATCAATCGAGACCCAAGATAGTCGGTTTGGTAGAACTAGACGCTGAACTACCTATCAAAGCTATAACAAGAACACGAGAGTATTTCTCTCAACCAAGCCCAAGTCATCTGCCAGAAACAGATAAGAGTCAACAAATAGTAGAAAAACCCGTAGGTGCCTATGATTTAATTAATGACCTAACAAAAACCTTCTCACACATTTCATTTTTGGACTTACTAAAGAACTCTCCTACTCACAGAGCTGCTCTTTTAGAAGCATTAGGTTTAGGTCATCTAATTAACATCACTCCACCTCCTGAAACACAAGTAAATCACGTAGATTTTGATATCCACCCTCCGGGGCAGCGGACAAGGATGTCAATTTATATTCGAAATAAGTAAAATGCCTACGAGATCTTTGAGATTACATGCCGAGGTGATCGACCTTACACTTACAAGTATGGGTTTATAATAACTACGTAAAATGGGCGATGGTTGATGATGGGGCCACGATTAACATAGTCCCCTTCTCTTTCCTCCAAAAACTAGGATATGGGCAAACAAAGCTGTTCCACCACTCGAAATACATTAAGAGGCTATGATAGCCTTAAAGCCACTTCGATAGGAACTATAATACTACCGGTCACCTTAGGACCCAAAACAATCGACTAAGTTTAATATTATAGATCGGGAAACTAATTATAATATGATCCTCATTTGACCATGAATACACTTGAATGAAGGAAATCCCTTCTACTTTATTCCAAGAAGTAAGATTCTGCATCTAGGAAAGGTATTTGTAGCCAAAGGTGATCAAAACCTTTCGATATAAACCTAGTGACTTAAAGAAAAGACCGGTGTGCACTCGAATTTGAACTTCCAACAAACCAACTTAATAAACCCGCGACCCAAAACCGGAGGAGAAGTTGGTACCTGATGGATCTTGAAACTATCGGCATAGCCAAAACAACCCCAACCCCAAAAGATAAGGCTAAAGAAATGGTGTCATTAGGGACTACTACAAAAATCATTGAATTAATAGAACAAGATTTACCAATTTTCTTACCATTTGATTCAGTAGGCATAGGATATTCACTAGGTGTTGGTTCCCTTCCATCAGAGGATCTCGAATGGTAGAAGTGGAGTCTTGTAAGCGCAATGAGATACCCCAACATCTATACTCCGGCTAAGTATTGGAATCTCCATTTCGAATGCGGAGCTAAATGCCATTATGGAGTGGGGGCGGGTATAATTCTTACTTACCGAAGAGAAAGTCCTACCATTTTCCTTTAAGCTAAATTTTGAATGCACAAAAATGGCGTTGAATATGAAGCCCTCCTCCTTGGCCTCACCTTAGCCAAAAGAATTGGTATTGATAACATCGAGTCTTAGGAGACTCGCGTGATTAGTGACAAACTAGGTTTTGAAGTATACGAAACCAAAGCCGAACACTTGACTTTCAAAAAAGCCGTATTAGATTTAAGTAAGGCGTTTAATTTCATATCCATTGAAGCAATCCCATGAGAAAAATCTTCTCGCCGATTCAATAGCAACTTCAGCATCACGTTTTACTCCAAGTAATGAGTTAGAAGATACCCATTTCATGGTGTCCATTCATGATGAATCATTGATAAAAACAATGACAAATCCCCTTTCAAGTGGAAGTGAATCTACCATCCTAGACCATGTTGATAGTGACATGGCCACTTTGGATTACTTAAACACCTATGCACCACTACATCTCTCCTATCATATGCTATATTTGTCCTTGATTCCACATTCATCTTCCTACTTCGTAAATCCCATGATGGATCTCCCCTCACAAATGGAACCTAGCATATACATGATAGAAAATGGGGAGGATTTGGATTTGCCTCAGCGACCACCACGAGTTTGAAGAGGGTAACACCTCTTTATGAGGAAACAATCTATGTCAACATCGGATGAGAAGATGAACCAAGGATTTTGAAACTAGGATCCTTGTTAACCCCGGAAGAAGTAGAAATACACACTCGAGATCCTCAAAAAGAACATCGAGAAGGCATTTGCATTTAATTATAAGGAGATGATAGGAGTCGCACCACACATTGCGGTGCTGACCTCATCACTAAATTAGATGCAAATCCGGTTAAACAAAAATCAAGACCCATGAAGCCCAAGGTAGCTCTCATGGTAAAGGAGGAAGTAATAAAACTCCTCCAAGTAGGATTTATCAAGCGGTCGACTACTCCCGATGGGTATCAAACATCGTTCCGTTCTCAAGAAGAATGGAAAGATACGCATCTGCATAGATTTCAAGACATCAACAAAGCATGTCCTAAGGGACGACTTCCCGTTACCATCTATCGATGTCATTGTTGATGCAATAGCTGGATTTGAACTTTTGTCTCTCATGGATGGATTCTCGGGATCAATCAAATCACAATATCGAGCAAGATCAAGCTAAAACTACGTTTATAACTCCTTGGGGAACCTATTGCTATCTTTGTTATGCCATTTGGTCTCAAGAATTCCGGTGCTACGTACTAGTGAGCTATGACATATATATTCCACGATTTAATTCATAAAATCATGAAATCCTACGTTGATGACTTGTTGGCTAAGGCTAAGAAGCGTTGTGACCATCCAGAAGTACTCTGCGTCATTCTTTCACGCCTAATAGAATACGGAGTCACACTAAATCTAGAAAAATACGTCTTTGGCGTAACAGGAGGAAAGCTCCGAGGTTACATCATATCATCATGAGGGATAGATGTTGATCCGACCAAAATTCAGGCTGTCCTCAAAATGGTCCCACCTTCGAATGAATCTGGAATCAGGTCATTTCTCGGAAAGTTGGGTGCAATACGAAGATTCATCCCAGACTTGAGCTTTTGTTCATCCAATCAACAATTTACTCAAGAAAGACTATAGCATTGATTGGACTAAAAGCTATGATGAAGCCTTTGATGCGGTTAAGCATTTCTGTTGTCACCACCTACGCTAATGCCACCTAAGCTAGATCACCCATTAATTCCATATTCACGAGCTATCGATGTCTCATTATCTTGTATGTTGGCGAAGAGGATGATGACAAAAGAGAACATGCGATTTATTTCATTAGTCGAACGTTACTTGACTATGAAACATGTTATACATAGGTAGAACGAGAATGCCTTGCCATAGTCTTTCTTCTTACTAAACACTTAAGACACTATATGCTAAATCAAGAAACAAGGGTCATGGTAAAAACGGACCACTTACGAACTTTCCTCACACAAGAGTCATTGTCTAAAAATGCTTTGGACGTTTTATAACCTTAATGGGAGAATTTGAATTAACGTTTGTAAATAAGAAGTCAATTAAGGGAAAAATCATTGCATGGATTGGTTAGTGATAACCCATTAGATGGAGGCGATCTAGTAGATTTAGATTTTCCGGATGAGTGCGTATACTACATCGAAACACGGCCTTCTATCTCGAAGAGTGTCCTGGTAAACTAATATCATTAATTATATCATGTACCATACATACCTAGAAGGAGCTACAGTAAAAAGAAGGCGGTTACGTATTATCATAGCAAGTACGTCATTATAGAGCAAGTGCTCTATCAAAAATCGTTTGATGGAATGCTCCTAAGATGTGTCGACACGAGAAGAATCCAAGAAGATTATTTATGAATCCCACGATCGAATATGTGGAGGCCACTTCGATGGCCATGCCACCGCTCGAAAAATACATCAAATGGGCTATTTACGGCCCACTCTAGAACACGATGAAGTAGAGTTTGTATGCAGGTGTCATAAGTGCCAAGAATTCACCCATGAGATCCACATGCGGCACTGACCTCTACAACCAATCGCTACTCCATGGCCCTTTTCTACATGGGGCTGGATTTGATAGGAAATTCTCTCCCTTGTCTACTGAGATGGCCACAATTTTATAATCACGGCCCTTTGAATATTTCACCAAGTAGGTAGAGGCTATGCCTCTTACTACTGTACCTGGTTCTGTAATCGCCAAGTTCATTTTAAACCAAATCATTTGCAGGTACGGTATCCATAAGTCATTATCTCCTATAATGGAACTTCTTTTAAAAATGAGGAAGTTCACGAACTATGCAATAAGTTTAAGATAAGCCATCATACGGCTTCCTTGTATTACCCTCAAGCCAGCGGACGGTGAAGGCGACTTAACAAAACACTTAAAGCGATTCTTCTTAAAGCGTGAAAGAAAACAAATGAGATTGGCATTTGAAGTTGTATCCAGCCTTGTGGGCCCACCGAACCTTGATAAAAACACCAATGGGAGCAACTCCTTTCTCACTAGTGTTTGGTGTAGAGGTATTCCTCCCACTCGAGGTTGAAATACCCGGTCTCCGCATTTCATTACAAGGATTACGGATGATGCGCTTACTGAGAAGCACGTCTTTCTCGGCTAGAAAGCCTAGATGAAACTAGGTTAGATGTTGAGCAGTGACATAGAATCTATCTTGTTGGATGTCTGGCGATACAACAAAAGGTCTATGAACGTGACATATACGAAGGGGATCTAGTTCTAAGACTAGACAACCGAGATCGACAAGAAGACCGGCGAAGGAAGGAAATTCCGGCCTAAATGATTGGGCCCATCTTGAGTCATGAAGGACTATGGAAGCGGTGCATACCTCTTATGTACGCTAGAAGGTTAGGAATTTGGTGAAAGCAGTCAATTCCCTTCACCTCAAGCGGTTCACGCATAAACACTTACTACTTATATATATTTACATTGCATCTTCATATAGATTAAGATCATTTTGTCCACTTGTCTCTTACATGAATGGTGATCAAGGAATCTATTCTTAAAGCAATTCATAGAAAACTCATGATGTTGTTCGCATAAACTCTTTAATCATACCTCTCCATTTTCATGATATCATCAAATTATCTCAGAATCTTCTATCAAATAAAATAAAAAATGACAAAGTCTTAACGGTAACCATACCAAGATCTACAAGTTTATTCTCACTTTGATTTCTTCTTAGGGTAGGTGTCTTACCTATGGTCTTTATTCTAGAAGCTTCATGGTGTCACATCTATCCCATATGTACATCTCTTTGGAAATAAATGCATCGACATTTTACTCAAATAAACAAGTCAAAAGTGATTAAAGCAGAAAATTTTAATTTTACACATTTCCTTGCCCCACCAACCTTTGGTGATGAGCTTGCATCTCTTACTAGTGACGTAGGGTTGAGAAGGGATGGAAATGCCCGTACTTGCCTATACCTTGACCCACGGTGATAAACCCACGCTTCTTACTAGTAGCATGGGGCAAAGTGTAGGGGTCCTCTTGACAAATAAATGCAAATGATCATATGAAAACAATTCAAAACTTTGAAACTTTGAGTCAAAAATAAATGAATTAGATGTTCAAAATTCCAAGAGAGTTAAAATCCTAAAAAACCAGATTTTGTCTACTATGTGGCCATCTACGGATCTAAGTCTAGATAAACCGCAAAGTAAGTTACATTCTAAACTATGAAGTCACTCGGGTAGAGTAAGCTTGTGGCTTCAATTTGGTTCCACTAAAGTTTTGTCTGTCTTTCATCACTATCATTTCAGCTACACCTCATGCCCTTTCTAGCTCTCGGTGATGAGCCCTCGCATATTACTAGTTGCGTGGAGTTAGGAGAGGGGCAAGTTAATCTGTTCATCATACTAGTTATATTCATCACTTTGCAAAACAAACATGAGATATCAAAAATTGCTTACGGAAGCTAAGATTCAAAATCACATTATATCTACATATATCAACATCATGAAATACACAAAAGGAAACAAACATTTGCATCATTTGTTCTCCATTGCATACATTCTAAAAAGCATATAAACATACATCGTAGTATACACAAAGAAACTGGAAATAGAAAGGAAACCATGAGTGCCAAGATTTTGAGCCAGAACGAATGCATATATATAAATAATCAAAGTTTATATACAATGCCATCATGCACTAAGCATGGTCAAAACGCTCAAAGAGCCCGGGATATACAAATAATATATAATACAAAATCTACGAGAGCCAAGTGGCCTCTCAATCTCTACGCGACCCCTCCGAAGGTGCACGCCCATGCCTAAGACTCCAGCTACGCGACACTCCATGATATACGGAGGCCGAGGATCCCGAGGAGCAGCCGCGGTCTCACTACAAGAACGGCTCCTCATAAGATGCTCAGCCGTCCTATATCCCACTAGCTCGGTGTGAAGGGTCGATACCATCCTGGCCACATGCCAAACTGGAGAAAAAACATCGGTATGCCTATCGGTTGCTGAAGGCTCCCCAGCATCTACGGACAGCTCTGCACGCATCCTATCCATGGGGATCATTAGGGAATCGGTACATACCCTGCGGATCAAATCCTGCCACTCATCAACAGTCTCTACAAACAAAGGAGAAAACGAATTAGAAACTAAGCAAGAGGCTAAAAGATACAAAATAGCAACTAAGGAGAGCCTACAAATAAACATTAAAAGGGAGAAAGGGTAACTTACTTGGATCCCCAGGCCTCCAGGATGGGTCGCCGTGGGAGCGGCACCTCTTGTGGATGCCAGCGATGACCGAGGGGTTGTTCGTGTGGTAGGAGCAACGTGTCACCCTGCAACGGACTCATCCTCTCCACCATGGCCCTAGGAGAGGGGCTCCTCTGAAACTAGAGTATCCCTCTCTGCGCTTTGCTCAGCCCTCTCTGCCTGCATAATGTCCTGAGTGTCATGCCACTCAGGATCGCTGTCCTCGGTCTCCTCCTCTGTCCCTCCTCATGAACTCCTCGAGACTGGAGTCAATATCAATAGGGTCATCGCTTCTATGAGCAGGACCCGCAGCAATCTGAAGCAAAGGTGCCCGAGGCGCACCGGCTCTCCCTCTAGCACGAACTATCCTCCTGGCTGCAATAGGAACACTAGGAGTAATCACTGTCCAACCTCGGCCTCTAGGCCCCCTGCGGCCTCATGGGCGAACTGATCGTAAACCGGCGCCCTTTGGGAAGCATACCCATGTATGGTAGGCCAAACTGCTAAGGGACTCGGCCAAAGGGGTGCACCTCCACTCGTCCCACTCTATCAATGAGCTGCCCTGTGGTGGAGCAGGAGATCAAAGTAAGAGTCTCCTCACCCCATATGCCTACCATGGTCTGATACGGTGTCACCTCCATGTCGGCAGTAGTCAGGGAGGAAACTGGCTGATGAGGTGCTCTAAGCACCGACATGTCTATCCATCTGGCTGCCCTAACAGCTCCAGGATCTGCCACCTCCACACCCCTACCATAAGGGATGAAATGCTCATAAACCCAACTCATGACTAGAGTCGGGTGGCTCAATGACTATCCCTGTAAATGGACCACCCTGTATAGATCATGGTAGGTGGTCCCAAGAATGTCTGCTCCCATGCGTATATTTGGCCGTGCCCCTCTATCTTTGAAATAATGGGGGCCCAACAAGATAACAATGATGTGTCCCCTCCCTTGTCCCGATCAATCTCGAGGCAAGGATCCCCATGATGGCCTGTCGAAATACGGGGATGGGCAAAGAAGGAATGGATCGAACTCTCACCCCCTTCTTCGACCCCGTGGAGATGGCTGCATCTCCCATATAAGTTGCCCACTATGCAATCTATGCCCGTGAGCTCGCTGTCTCCAAAGTGAGTCGCCTCTGGATGATCGGGACCCCAGAATGTGGTAGACGTCCTCCAATGTAATAATCCACTCACCATGGACCCCTGGCAATTGGAAGGTGTTCCGATATGCATCCCAGTAAGAAAATAAGTCACAAAGGATGTGACTAGATGGTGCAACATGGGGCACGCACGATATGCCGGCCCTCTGAAGTGTGTCCTCCTCATCCTGTGAAAGGGCATCTAATACCCCGAGAGCCAATCACACTCTCTCTCTCTGCTCCATCGGATGTACTCCTCTCTCGCCTGCATACACCCAAAAACACACAAAACAAAGTAAGTTAGCATCTAGGAAATACTGAGAAAGTCATAAAAACACGTAGAAATGCTAAAAATACAAACGCAATCTCAAAAACAAGTTCTTTTTGCATTACATGCAGGTAAAACCGCCGCCCGAGCTGAGGGAGGCGGTTTATGAATCGCCGCCTTAAATGCGGCGATCGTGTGTGACCGCCACCGGAGCAAGGCGGCGGTCATGTAACCGCCGCCCTGGCCAGGCGGTGGTGGTGGTCAAAACCCACGCTGGTTTTTAACCTAAAAAGGCCTAAAAGTGCAAAAAATGACCATTTAACTTAAAAATAGAACCTACCCAGTAGGCGCCCCACCTAGGTGGACCTATTAACACTAGCATTTTCAAAAATACCCCCATTGCAAAGAATTTAGCATTTCAAATTTAAGGGGGTAAAAACAATAAACTGAAGAAAACCAACTTGTGATCGCTGAGGTCAATGTTCCGCACGTGGAGGCATGATCACGATCTCGCTGCGAACGTTTCGACTCTACTCACGCAAGAAACCGTCACCATGGGTCCCAGAGCTCAAAATCAATCAAATCGACTCACGCAAATGAATAGGAAAATGGGCTCACTTTTATATATATAGCACTTTGTTTCATTTTAAAAATGACTTTGTCACAGGTTTGGAGCGCTGATGGAGGTAAGTTCCTATCCCCGCACAAATGGTACGTTCTCATTCCCTGTTATTCTTAGTGTTTATTTTTCAAACTATTGTATCTATTTGCACTTGAGTTCTCTTTTCATTTTGCAGGTAGCGGGAATTTTGGATTGCGTCATTTCAAAGACACTGAGACGTGTCGTATAACTTCTAACTTCCCATTTCGGGATGCCATATCGGACCCGCCGCTTTATGCCTCTTCATGGATAAAACGCTTCTCCAAGGGGGCAATATACGTACCCAAAATTGTAAGGTCTTGTACTACCAAAAAGCAGTGTAACAAGTGCCCCAATGTTGATACAGTCTCCTCGTGAGGTGTTCGGGATCCGGAAAAAGCTCTCCAAGCATGCGTTAACATCCCGCATGCCCCGCTTAGCTCCCGCGTCCTTTATTTTTCCTTTTTCCTCTCTTTTCTTGGCTTTTTTTCTTCAGCGACGAAATCGCCGCCCTGCGTAGGCGGTGGTCTCATGATCTCCGCCTTGATCGGGAGGTGGTTTTAACTGCCGCCTTAAAGGTGGCGGTCGTGTGACCGCCGCCTTGAGCAAGGCGGTGGTCATGTAACCACCACCCGGCCAGGGGTGACGGCCGTGGTCTGAAAACCCACGCTAGTTTTTAACCTAAAAAGGCCTAAAAAGTGCAAAAATGACCATTTAACTTAAAAATAGAACCTACCCAGTAGGCGCCCCCCCTAGGTGGACCTATTAACACTAGCATTTTCAAAAATACCCCCCATTGCAAAGAATTTAGCATTTCAAATTTAAGGGGGTAAAAAAAATAAACCGAAGAAAACCAACTTTGTGATCGCCGAGGTCGATGTTCGCACGTGGAGGCATGATCACGATCTCATTTGTAAATGTTTTGACTCTACTCACGCAAGAAACCGTCACTGTGGGTCCAGTGAGCTCAAAATCAATCAAATCGACTCACGCAAATGAATAGGAAAATGGGCCCACTTTCATATATATAGCACTCTATTTCATTTTAAAAATGACTTTTTCACAGGTTTGGAGCACTGATGGAGGTAAGTTCCTATCCCCGCACAAATGGTACGTTCTCATTCCTGTTATTCTTAGTGTTTATTTTTCAAACTATTGTATCCATCCGCACTTGAGTTCTCTTTTCATTTTGTAGGTAGCGGGAATTTTTGATTGCATCATTTCAGCACATGGACGTGTCAAGTATAACTTCTAACTTCCCATTTGGAGATCGCCATACTCGGACCCACCGTTTTATGCCTCTTCATGGATAAAACGATTCTCCAGGGGCAATATACGTACCCAAAATTGTAAGGTACTGTACTATTGGAATAGTGTAACAAGTGCCCCAATGATGATACAGGTCTCCTCGCAAGGTGTTCGGGATCCGGAAAAAGCTCTCCGAGCGTGTGTTAACATCCCGCATGTCCCGCTTAGCCCCCGCGTCCTTTATTTTTCCTTTTTCCTCTCTTTTCTTGGCCTTTTGCTCTTGAGTGATGAAACCGCCGCCCGATCGGGGTGGTGGTCCAGAACCGCCACCCCGCTCGCAGCGGCGGTCCTTTACGTGTTTTCCAGAAAGTGTTTTAACGTGACTCACGTAAAAATCAACGTTTCACCAGCTTTCCTTGCCGAATTAGGCTTGCATTTATGTTTTTGGTCCCCTGGAATAGTGTTTGGCCATTGTTTATTGTTTTAGAGTTCAGTTTGGTTTTGATCTTTGGGTTAATGAAAAAATGTAAATAAATGGTTTGTGCACAAGCAAAGGGTCTACCCCTCATTCACTTTCATGCTCTGATTTTCATAGTTCAGTCTTTTATTCTGTTTAGAAGCCATAGTTTTAATTCCTTGCATGCTTAGTTAGCATTGTTCAGCTGTTGGTAAGCCACATACCCATCTTATGCGAAGCAGATGCATTATTTCACCAATCCATTGCGCAAAGTAGAATAGCTTAGGAAGCCATTAAAGTTGTAGGTTTTCTCTTCAAACAGGATAGTTTCAGGTTCTGGATGCTTTATGTTGCATGACTCGCAGTAAATCCCGCTAGGAATTGCATAAGCCAAGCTCTGTACTCTTGCGCTATCCCTCTCCTACTCGCATTATATTCAGTCTGCATTCTGAGCTGCCTTTGTCCCAATATCTACTACATTGATGCTAGCATTACACGCTTTTCTAGATTCATGTGAATACGAAAGAACGAGGAGATCACACTGAGGGGACAAGATCACACACACCATCAGATTCGCCACTGTTTTGCGGAATCCAGGTTCTAGCTTTCAAAGTTCTAGTTAGAATCATATCAAATAGAGTAGATAATTACTTCATTTTAGTAAATTCTATTCTTGATATTTCCAGGGAAGCTGTGAGGATTGATAGTTTCTGAGAAACTATGATTCACTCCTCACTTCTGAGGTAGGATCGAGAATCTTGCAGATAGATTAGATGAGCTATTTTATTTGTTTAGAATAAATCTACAAATTGCACAGGCAAATAACTACACTCGGTTATTTTGTTTGTTTTAAATTGTTATTTAGTTGTTATTTCTAGATACGTTTAAATAGCTACTTTTCTTAAATTCTTAAAAGGTTTCTCAGAAAAATAGAAGTTATATATGTTTTAGATTTATTCCACGTAGTTTAAATTTACTTTGTTACAGTTAGATTTACATTTTGTTTTGTATGACAATCACGGGACCTAGGGAGCCCAGGGAATACGTATTTGAGCCAATCGTGCCTCAACCCAACCTCGTCACAACAATAGTTGACATAGACCAGAACCTTAGAATACAAGTCTTCCAAACAACAACAGATTTACAACTGATCAGCTCTCAGTTGAGAGGGTTAAATATAGAAGACGACCAAGCACACACGTTTTGGTCAAATTAACCAAACTACAAATTACCCTAGGCAAACATTCACATGACTGTAGAAGGGTTCGAAAGAGAACAAACCTTTGGTTATGATCCTTTGGTCCCACGACCCGGATGCAGAGACACTCTCACGGCACATAGATACTAGTTTAAGAATCCAGTTGCACGAATGCCTGTGAGGTATTAGAGAAAATCACACAGTTATTAAGTCTAAACATAGAAGCTGAGAAAGCGTACGATTACTAGATACTAGGGATTAGGACTTGATTTCGTACATGACCATAGCAGGACCACAACAACCAAGAGTCTACGGTTGTGATCCACAAATCCCGCAACCTAATGAATCCACAAGTCAGTCAGATATAGACACTGGCCTACGCACACTAGTATTCCAGTCCACTCCACTTCCACCCATCATCATTGAACAACTATCCTTACTAGATATAGCGGCTAACAAAGCTAGAGAATTCTAGACTAGGCCAGAGAATCGTCCGTAGAGTCGATTGTATTCATTACCCACCATATGACCTTATCTGGAGATATACATGAAACTATCCCAGGTCATTTTCCATGTATTCCACAACCCATAGATCGAATCACGCCAGAACTCGATATTGATTGGAGCCTTCGAGCAGTCATCCTTGCTGATCGATCTATCACACCAGTCCAAGTTAGAAGGGCCTTCTTTGCCTTAGATTCACAAATTCCATTAGTGCGTGTCAAAGACATTAGATTTCCTAACTAGTTCGTTTGCATCCCACACATATTCCATCCCCACCGGCTGTCTCGGCATGACCTCGGGAGGTCGGGTACGGAAGAGTTACCTGTAGATTCCCATGCTCGCTTGTCTCTTTTCCGCCGCATGGTGATCATGGGTTTATGTGTTGATTTTTCCCTCTTTCATTTTATTTATTTTGTTGTGTATGTGATTTCTTCAATTGTAATGTATTCTATCTTTATTATTGCTAAAGTAATGTATTCTTGTTTAGTTCATTGATCATACGATTATGCTAAATTGAGATGTGACTAATGGGCATTAATTGTGGTCGAATATAGTTCTTGTTATAATATGGATTTGAGATGGATTTTATTGATTTTGGAGTTGTGTACTCAACCTCACTTTTCAAATCTCGAATTTTTGTTTAGAGGCCACTTTTGGAGGCTTATGAGATAAGTTAAGCTTGTCTCATACCTCTTAAACTCACCCACCAACCATACCTATGATGTAATGGGTCAAAATTAGGCCTCATTATGTGTTTTGGAAGAGAAAAGAGGAAATTAATTGCACTTTCTTACAAACTCTTTTAATGGTGTCCTTAGAAGTATGGAGTGGATGTTTGTGTGTGGAAGGAAAATTGTCATATCCTCACCACAAATTTATGAGTCTTGTTCTTTGTGTTGAATTGGTGAAGTAGATTGAAATATAAGTGATGTGGCATCCTATGTGGAGCCACATCACCCTCCTCTCCTACTTTTCTATTTATGTGAGTTATTTTGGAGTTTTGGAGGTTACTTGGTTTAGTTGCACACTTGCATATTTTTGGATTTTGGCTTGAGTTACTTGTTTTGGAGGTTGGGAGCTTGATTTTTATTTGGCTTGGACTTGGAAAATATAGAGCTTGTTTCTTATGGATTGAAGGATCTTGCAATGGAAAGGTAGGGTCTATACCCTTGCATTTTATTTTATTTTTGTTGATGTTTGTAAATGAATGAATGTTTATGTTGTTTTGGATTTGGGGTAGAATGACCTTAAGGATGGTGTGGGGAGAAGGAAAATGGGGATATTTTGAAGGAGGGATAAGTTTTTGTATGTGTATTTGGAGGAAGTTTGGGTTGGGTGTCCCACCTTGTGATAATAAAGAAGATTTCTTGCTTATCTTTGTATGTTCTATTTGAGGGAGTGATAAGAGATTGAGGGAGGGATAAGAGTTTTGTTGTGTGGATGAAGTTTTTGGAGGTTTTCAAGGTGGAAACTTAACCCATTGGGAGGCATAAGGGATTCCCCATATTTCTCTTCTCCCTTGGCTTAGATTTTAAGCCTATGTGTTTGGGAAAATTGTATATTTGTGACTATCAATGTTATTGTGTTTGTATGTGTTGCAAAATTGTTGGTATGAGTGTATGTATTGTTAAAGCTTTGTAAAATTTTCCATGGTTGCTTAATATCCCTTATTTCTTCATTGTTGGGGTTCGGGGCCAATGAGAAGGGAGGCTTCCCCTTCTCATTGGAATAAAGGTTGGGAGGTGAGTGTTGTGTATTCTCCTTCATTGATTATTATGATTTGGAGTTGAAGAAAAGCTTTGGAGTTGCAAGTAGTTCTTGGGATGAAGACATTGTGTAGAAGACAAAGAAAGAGAAAGTTTATTTTTGTAAATTTCATCATGTTGTTTCCACCTTTGAGTGGAAGGCTTGTATGCACTTGTATTTTAAAGAGAGTTCTTGTAAAATTTATTTATCAAACCATGTCTTGTAATAGTTGAAAAGGACTTTCGTAAGTTGTCTTTAACGAAAATATAGTTCCTTTCAAATCTTGAAATTATTTAAAAGTTGATTTATGCCTTCATTTTGAAAATGGTTGTCTTGCATTGAAAATACATGGAAGTATATATTTGTTCCTTTTTGAAATGTTGTCATTCTTGTTAGTAAAAAGGAAAGAAACTTATACTTAGTAGATGGTTAAATTTATTCCTCTCTTCTTAAGTTAAATGCATTGTGGTTGAAAATAAACCCTTATAGTCAAATTTTAAACAATGTTACAAAGGGAAAATTTATACTTTTAGTAATTTTAAACAAGAAAGAAGTTGTTTATTTTCATTAGAATATTTAATTAAAAACCAGTAAGTTAGAACTCTAGTTTGATATATATAAATATGTATATATTGCTTGATATATATGTTTATATATATCCCTTTTTAAAACAAATATTTTTCCACACCGACGGTGTCGTTTTACCAATCAAGGCGTCGTGAGAAAAAAAATCGGCAGTCTCTATAACATGTAAAAATTTAAATTAATCTAAATTTTCACTTAGTTGCATGACTATTGCTCAGAAAACCATAAAACAAAGATTATAGCATATGTAAACCTTTCTAAAAATGTATACAGATGTATATATTTGAAGATATATACATTTATATATATACATATATATATATATATATACACACACACACATATATATACATATATATACATATATATACATACATATACATATACATACACACACACACACACACACACACACACACACACACACACACACACACACACACACACACACACACACATATATAAAGATATATAAAGATATATACATCTTTATATATTTTAAATAAAATCATGTGATTCTCGATGCGGTGCGGTAGCTTGATGAGCGTCTGCAGTACTAAAAGTGAGAACCGCGACCAATTAAGCAATCGGCACCGCTATGCATGAAACTCTTTTTTGAAAAAGGTGTTTTCAATCCAACATAGTACTTTAAATGAATAATGTATTAGCAGAATGTAGATCTAGCTTATACATGTGTGTGTGTGTGTGTGTGTGTGTGTGTGTGTGTGTGTGTGTGTGTGTGTGTGTGTGTGTGTGTGTGTGTGTGTGTGTGTGTGTGTGTGTGTGTGTGTGTGTAAGTGTATATACACCATAGATAAAACAAAAATGAATTTATCCAAATTTTGAAGCTCAAGGAAATGTGAGAAAACAAATATCCATAACCATATTTGGAGTTGGATCATTGCAACAAAAATAAAGAGATAAATACACATTAAAACCTAATGCAAATAATTAAAAGCAGAGCAAAATGGAAGAAGGATTTCCTCCCATTTGCAAAACTAGAACCAAAAGAAAATTTGTCCATGGGATTCCCTTGAAGCATCCATGACCTCAACCTCCTTTAACCTATAAAACACAAAATGAACAAATGAAAATATTAGGGCAAAGGAAAGATTAAAAAGGAAACATAAGGAAATTTAGGGCTTTTAGGGATAACCTAAATGTAAGGGTCGATATTGATCTAATATAAGGGTGGAGGATTGTCCCTATACATTTTAGTTATTAATATTTTTCAGCGGGAATGTGTTTTAAATTAAAGGTATGGGTAATTAGTTAATGGGGCCACCTAGTGCATTGGTGGTTTTGAAAATGTTGTGACCTCTTGTTATAGATTAATAAATAAATAAATGAATAATTTTGTGCATTGGTGATTTGGCAATGATCTAAGGGGGTGAATTAAACTAATTAAAAGTAAAATTCATTTTTATAGAATAAAATGATGGGCATGGATGTTGAGTTATTATAGAAAATGAATTTAAACCAACTTAAGAAATGATTCTTGATAAACTTAAGAGGATTTTTAAATAACTAACATAAAAAGATTAATTTTGATAGAAACCTTAAAAGAGGATTAAGTTTAGAAATGATTATTGAAATTAATTAGTAATATTTAATTATTAATTTTATTCTGATAAACTTTTATGGTTTTGAATTTATTAATGAGAATCCAAATTATTCGTAATTAATGTTTATCGTCTTTTATACAAAAAAAAATATTTTCGTAATTTCCCCTTAGTAATTAATGGAGTTTGACCTTGTTTGGTGTGTCAAATTTATGGGTGTTACACTTTGTATAAAGGTGTGCGTTCAATGCCTGGACCCTTAGGCACACATGGAAACACTACAAGTAAACCTAACACAACTTTACATCTAGGATACACAACATTGTTGATAACTTAAAATGTAGGAACTTAGAAAACTAAAACAAACCTAGATGATGATGAACTAACTCTCACCTTGGTACGTGTAAGAGGCACGGACTACACGATAAGTTATTGCATGTTGAGTTGGATATACAATCGTTAGAGTAGCGATCAATGCTTCTATTCTACCGCATATTTTACGGACCTTAAAGGATGTTGATGTCGGTATACGTGAGAGGTTTACTTGGGTGATGACCTAGCAAACATGGTAGGGAACCTTTAGTGGAGGCTCGTGCCCTTCCCACGACACCGTGAGGAGTATTGTGCGAAGAAATACCATGTGGATCTAGTTAGACTAGATTTACCTTAGAGAGGGCATGGAGATAGGGTTTTAGGACGTAGAGAGAGATATAGGATGCCTAGAAAAAGAGATGTACGTGAGGAGACACCTAGAGGTGACAAACGACAACAATCGATCATATCCAAGAGATACTAAAGCTTCATCCATCTCACTTCACTGGAGATACATGAGGATTTCAGGAAGAGGCTTGGTTAGTTAGCTTGAGAAGATGCTTCAAGCTATGTTCGTGTTCTAGCAACATGAAGGCTCATGTCGTGATTCATCTTCTAAGAGACGGGGTAGGAATTTGGTGGAGTATTGAAGAGCGAAGCTCCCTTGGATTCGAGAGACTATGACATGGGAGCTCTTTTATGAGTGATTTAGGAGCTTATATTTATCTAGACAATTTATTTAGAAGAGGATTGATGAGTTCCATGACTTGTGATAGACATCTATGATAGTAGATGAGTATGAGAGTCAGTTTTTGGACTTGCTTCAATATGTCAACTACATGTAGGATGAGCAGGTCAGGATTCATAGGTTCATCAGGGGCTTGAATTTAGATCTTGGAGGGGAAGTGTATATGCATTGTCCAAAAATGTTAGCTGAGGCCATTGAGAAGGCATACATTACAAAAGAGGAACAAGGGGAAGATATAACATGCTAGAGATAGAGTGAGGAGCCACAATTAATAGATGCGGGACATTCGGTCAAGGGGTACAACTACTCCTCATGGAAAACATGGTTCGACATAGTCTTCCTTTAGGCCACCACAAACAGCAGCCACATTAATAACAAGCAACAGACCCATCTCCCATTTAGACCTCCATCGAGATTTGATGCACAAAGAGGGTGGAGTATGGGGCATTCTCCTAGAGGACCCGTAAGGACACATGAAACACCTAGAGCTTAGTTAGTTGGAACTTGTCACAACTACCGCAACATTTTATGGAATTATCATTGAGGTCTAGGAGACAAACCACTAGAGTACCATGGGATCCACTTGTCATTGGAAGGAAGCCTTGGCAGTTGTTATAGATGCAGTGTACTTGGACACCAATTGAGATAGTGTCTATAAAATCCTAATAACAAGGGTATGGGACCTATTTCTCAGCCTACATTTAGTGATATGGCACTTAGTCACAGGATTTATGAAGTAGTTGAGGTGGTTGGGAACCGCGGGACCATCACCAGGCCACAATGATAGAGACTTCAGGTAGCATCCGTTGTATTTTTACCTCTATTTTGTTTGATTCAAGCTCTTCTAATTCTTTTATTTCACCATCATTAGTAAAAGCGATGCAGGATGGTGGTAGTTAGGCAGGGCCATAGTTGGGATGTTTAGATGGCTTGTGGAGCTAAGCTCACAGTGGAATCCTTAGTTAAGGAGTGTGTAGTTGACCTAGGAACCTTCACCATGACTTGGGATCTTTGTATCCTACCCTTGGGATCTTATGGGATTATTTTGGGTATGGATTGACTATCTACACACAGAGCTAGAGTGGACTATTATGGTAAGGTGATATCTTGTGTAGATGATTTATGAGTTGAGTTAGTGATAGTTGGGGTTAGGAGGCCCATATCTATTTGCACGATATCCGCTATGCAACTTAATCAGTGTGTGAGGTGAGGATGTCAGTTGTATTTTATTACAATCAATGAAAGTTTGGAGGGTGAGTCTAGTGGGCCTTCACTTGATGATTGTCACATTTTGAGAGATTTTTTAGATGTTTTTCCCTGTGAGTTACCTGACCTATCTTCCCCATGCAAGATAGATTTTCACATAGATTTGGTTTCGAGGAGTAGAGCATATCTCATGTGCAACATATATGATAACTACCACTGAGATCTATGAGCTCAAGTTATAGATGAAGGGTATTCTTGAGAACGGCCTTATCCATCCTAGTGTGTCTCACTGGGGTGCACTGATGATTTTTGTGAATAAAAAGGACGGATCCATGTGATTGTGTATTGATTACGAGATAATCTGAATAAATTAATGATCAAGAATCGCTACCCCCTTCCATGTAATGATTATTTTTTCATCGGATGAAGGGGGAAACAGTTTTTCCAACATAGAACTTAATTTGAGGTAATATCATCTAAGGATTTTAGAGGTATATATTCATAAGACATCCTTTTACATGAGATATGACCACTATGAGTTCACGGTTGTGTCATTCGAGTCTTATAAATGCCCTTTGTATAATTCATGAGTTTCATGAATGGGGTATTGAGGAAATTCTTGGATTGCTTCATGCTTATTTTCCTAGATGACATGTTGATATGCTCATGCACATGTGAGGAGCACAAGGAGAACCTTCGCCAAGTTCTACAATGTCTTTGAGAGTAGCAAATTTACGAGAACTTATAAAAGTGTGCATTATTTTAGTTAGTGGTCCAGTATCTAGGCCAAATTATTTTTGAGGAAGGTATCATAGTCAATCCTTCCAAGATTAAAGCTATCATTGATCGTTGCCAATACCGACTAGTGTGACCAAGGTACGTAGCTTCATGAGATTAATAGGTTACTACAGGAGATTTTTTCAGGACTTCTAACTCATTTCTCATCCCATCAATTCCCTATAGTGGAAAGGGAATAAGTTTGATTGGCTAGACAGTTATGAGCAGGACTTCAGAATCAAAAGTGATGCCTTACTACATCAAATATCTTAGTACTTCCAGATCCATAGAGGAATTTATTTGTATGTACAAATGCTTCATTGACAGGGACATGAAGAGTGTTGATGTAGGATGGCTGAGTTGTAGCTTTTGATTCTCACAAACTCAAGGATTATGAGCTCAATTACTTGACTCATGACCTTGAACTTATGGCCGTGGTTCATGCCTTGGTTAGATGGAAGCATTTTCTGTTAGGAAGTAGGTTCATCCTTAGGACATACCATTTGAACCTACAACACCTCTTCACTCAGCCCAATCTCAACACTCATCAATGACATTAGATGGAGCTTCTATGTGAGTATGATATGGAGATAGATCATGTGAAAGGGAAGGATAATGTGGTTGTAGATGATTTTATCCATTGAAGGCATCTTGTTATGGGTACATCAGATGATTAAAACTTGATGAGAAGGATATTATAACAACTTCTACCTTTTAGCTAGAGTAGAGATTGAGTCTCAGAGATCCCTTGAGGGGAAGTTTGAGGGATTGACACTAGAGCCGGATGGACTTCGACACACACGAGTTAAGATTTATGTACCTAGAGATGGACGGTTATGGAAAGATATCTTGGTAGAGGCTCATCGTGTACCTTATTCAACCCATCCAGGGGTAAAGAAGATGCACTCCACTTTGAGACAATTATATCATTAGAGAGGACTTTGAAAGGATATAGCCCATTTTTTATCTCGATGTTTAGAGTGTCGAGAGGGTGAAGGTCAAGTATCAACATCCACTGGCCTTCTTTACCCGTATGTTATACCGCAGAGTGGAAATGGGACACCATTTCCATGGATTTCATAGTGGGGCTACCTATGTCAAGATATCACAACGATGCCATCATTGTCACGGTGGATAAATTGATGAAAGTGGCTTCTTTTGTCGACTTCATATAGCTATATGAAGCGAAAATGACACAATTATACTTGGATGAGATAGTCAGACTTCATGGGATTCCACGGAAGATTATTCATGACCATGATCCTTTGTACACCTAGCATTTTTAGACAACAATGAAACATGCTATTGGGAAAGGATTAACTTCAATATAGATTATTACCCGGAGACAAATGGCCGAGACCGAGTGGGTGAGCCAAATATTAGAGGATATTCTTTGCATGTACGCTATGGACCATTATTCACGATGGGAGGAGTATTTATATTTGGTAGAGTTTTCATACAACTTTCAGAGTTCTATCGCCATGACACCATTTCAGGAATTAAATGACACAAAGTGCATGCCTCCTTTGAGTTGGGATAAGTTAGAGGATAAGGCTTCTCTTCGGCCAACCATGTTTTAGGATATGGAGAACTAGGTCATCTTGATCATACAGAGATTGCAAGAGGCACAATATAGGTAGAAGAAGAATGCAGATCAAAGGATATTTGGACACAAGCATGCGGTGGGCTTAAAGGTGTTTTTGAGAGTCGGTCATGATAAGAGCCCCATATGTTATGGAAAATCTCTAATCTATCTCCAAGATTTGTGGGTCCATTTGAGATTTTGGAGCAGATGGTACCTTAGCCTACCACTCAGCCTTTCCACTCAACTTGTCTCACGTCCATGATGTTTTCCATGTTTTTGTATTACGAGAGATACATTCTAGATCCTTCTCATATATTGGATTGGAATGCATTGCAGTACAAGAGCAGTGGACATGTGTTAGTGTATCCCATGTGTATTATAGAGTGTAGGAAATAGGGTCTTTGAGGTGTGATCTTGTTTAGGTGCGTGTCAATTATGATCGTTTTACGAGACATTCACTACTTGGGAGGACGCCACCTTGTTATGGGCCTAGTTCCCACACTTGTTCCAAAGTTGACTTCCAAGAGGTAGTCGAGTCTAAGGGGAGGGATGTAATTCCCACTCCTCTTCAACACTTATTATACCATGATTTTGATTATTTTTTAGTAGAGACATGGACATTAATATTATATTTTGATTAGCATGTTGATAGATTGTATGGATATTTTGATTATTAATATGTTACTGACTCATATCTTAGATCATATGGACAATTATAAGATATTTATAGATGATGATGTAGTTTTGTTTCATTGTATATTGACGTTTTGGATTCTTGACGATGATGATTATATTTAGATGTTTGGAGTGACCTTATGATCTTATTGATGTTATGACTTATCAAAATTGATTGTTCAATGATTGCAAATAATTGATAGAAATTTCTAATTTGGATGATGATGATATAACGCATGTATGATGTTGTTGGATGATATGTATGTGTGTTTTATTTATTGATGTATTTGATGCAGCCTTGAGGTCTGAAAGGGTATTGTTTGATTGGTTGCAGGAAATTATATCACAATAAACAAGAAGGGGCTAGGAGACCAACCATGAAAGAATATTAGATATTGGCAACAAGGTCACCTTGGCAACTTTGTGTTCATGTATATTGTTGTGTATTGTTGAGTTGATAGGAGGTCCCTGGGGGGGTGACCTCAAATGTGACCATGGGTTTATGTGTTGCTTTTTCCCTCTTCATTTTATTTATTTTTTTTGAGTATGTGATTTCTTCTATTGTAATGTATTCTCACTTTATTATTGCTTAAGTAATGTGCTTTTGTTTAGTTAATTGATCATGTGATTAAGTTAAATTGAGATGTGAATATGTGGGCATTAATTGTGGTAGATATTCCTTGTTATATTATGGATTTGAGATGGATTTTATTTATTTTGGAGTTCGTGTACTCAACCTCACTTTTCAAATCTCGAATTTGGGTTTAGGGGCCACTTTTGGAGGCTTGTGGGACAAGTTAAGTTTGTCCCTACCTCTTAAATCACCCACCAACTATACCTATGATGTAAGGGGTCAAAATTAGGCCTCATTATGTGTTTTGGAAGAGAAAAGAGGAAATTAATTGCACTTTTTATTACAACTCTTTTAATGGTGTCCTTAGAAGTGTTTAGTGAATGCTTGTGTGTGGAAGGAAAATTTTCATATCCTCACCCACCCATTTATGAGTCTTGGTCTTTGTGTTTGACTTGGTGAAGTGGATTGGAGGAGAAGTGATGTGGCATCCTACATGGAGCCACCTCACCCTCCTCTCCTCATTTTCTATTTATGTGAGTTATTTTGGAGTTTTTGGGGGTTACTTGGTTTAGTTGCACACTTACATATTTTTGATTTTTTCTTGAGTTAGTTTTTTTGAGCTTGGGAGATTACTTTTGGATTTGGCTTGGACTTGGAAGAAGCTTGAATTTTTACTTGTGGATTGAAGGATCTTACAATGGAAAGGTAGGGTCTATACCCTTGCATTTTATTTTATTTGTTGTATGTTGTTTGTAAATGAATGAATGTTTGTGTTGTTTTGGATTTTGGGTAGAATGACCTTAAGGATGGTGTGGGAATAATTAAAATGGGGATATTTTGAGGGAGGGATAAGAGTTTTGTATGTGTATTTTGAGGGAGTTTGGGTTGGGTGTCCCACCTTGTGATGATAAAGAAGCTTTCTTGCTTATCTTTGTATGTTCTATTTGAGGGAGTGATAAGAGATTGAGGGAGGGATAAGAGTTTTGTTGTGTGGATGAATTTTTTGGAGGTTTTCAAGGTGGACACTTAACCCATTGGGAGGCATAAGGGATTCCCCATATTTATCTTTTGGATTGACTTAAATTTTATGCTGTGTGTTTGGTAAAATTCTATATTTGTGACTATCAATGTTATTGTGCTTGTATGTGTTGCAAAATTGTTGGTATGAGTGTATGTATTGTTGAAGCCTTTGTAAAATTTGCTATGGTTTCTTAATAATAAGGGATGATTACCCTTCTCATTGGAATAAAGTTTGGGAGGTGGGTGTTGCCTTGGCTCCCTTCCTTGATTGTTTTGATTTGGAATTAAAGAAAATATTTTTATTTGCAAATAATTCTTGGGATGAAGACATTGTGTAGAAGATAAAGAAAGAGAAAGTTTATTCTTGTAAAATTTCATCATGTTGTTTCCACCTTTGAGTGGAAGGCTTGTATGTACTTGTATTTTAAAGAGAGTTCTTGTAAAATTTATTTATCAAACCATGTATTGTAATGGTTGAAAGAAGGAATTTTGTAAGTTGTATTTAGTTGAAATATAGTTCCTTTCAAATCTGGAAATGAATTAAAAGTTGCTTTGTGCCTTCATTTTGAAAATGGTTATCTTACATTGAAAAAATGGAAGTATATATTAGTTCCCTTTTGAAATGTATTCATTCTTGTTAGTAAAAGGAAAGAAACTTATACTTAGTAGATGGTTAAATTTATTTCTTTATTCTTATGTTAAGTGTATTGTGGTTGTAAATAAACCTTTGTAGTCAAATTTTAAACAATGTTACAAAGGGAAAATTTATACTTTTAGTAATTTTAAACAAGAAAGAAGTTGTTTATTTTCATTAGAATACTCAGTTAAAAACAAGTTAGAACTCTGGTTTGAT
This sequence comes from Taxus wallichiana var. yunnanensis, assembly GCA_018340775.1. Taxonomy (NCBI): domain Eukaryota; kingdom Viridiplantae; phylum Streptophyta; class Pinopsida; order Cupressales; family Taxaceae; genus Taxus; species Taxus wallichiana. The sequence continues at coordinate 279,697,240 of CM031239.1, read as the reverse complement.
ATATATAAATATATATATTTCTTGAAATATATGTTTATATATATCCCTTTTTAAAACAAACTGTTTTCCATAAGTAACTCGGTGCCGATCGGCCACCATCATCGACAGAATAGAAAGTAGAATTGGTCTCTGTGAACTGGTATACATTTTATATAAATCCAAACTTTTCACTTAGTTGCATGACTATTGCTTAGAATGCCATAAAATAGATATTATAGTATATATAAAACCTTCTAAAAATGTATATAGATGTATATATTTAATATATAATAAAATATGTTAGATTCCCAATAACCGGTGCCGGTAGCTCGAGTGGAATTGGTAGAACAATGAGAACCACACTGTTTAAGCGACAAACACCGGTCTCCTGTGCGTGAAACTCTTTTTCAAAAATGTGTTTTCAATCCAAACCAGTACTTTAAATGAATAATATATAAACAGAACCTAGATCTAACTTAACTATATATATATATATATATATATATATATATATATATATGTATATGTATATACATATATTTATATACATATACATACATATATATATATATATATACACACACACACACACACACACACATACACACACACACACACACACACACATGTATATACATATATACATGCATGTATATATGTATATAAGTGTATATACAATCAAACAAAAATGGATTTACCCAAATGTTGAAGCTCAAGGAAATGTGAGAAAACAAATACCACAACCAAATTTATGGTTGGATCCTTGCAAAAAAAGAAAGAGATAAATACACACTACAACCTAATGCAAATAATGAAAAGGAGAGAAAAATGGAGGAAGGATTTCCTCCCATTTGCAAAACTAGAACCAAAAGAAAATTTCTCCATGGGTTTCCCTCAAGTTTCCATGGCTTCCACCTCCTTCAACCTACAAAACACAAAATGAACAAATGAAGAGATTAGGGAAAATGAAAGATTAAAAAGGCAACATAAGGAAATTTAGGGATTTTAGGAAAACCTAAATCTAAGGGTCCATATTGATCTAATCTAAGGGTGGAGGATTGTCCCTACACATTTTAAGTTATTGAAATTTTTGGTGGGAATTGGTTTTAAATTAAAGGTATGGGTATTTAGTTAATGGGGCCACCTAGTGCATTGGTGGGTTAGAACAAGTTGTGAACTTTTGTTATAGATTAATAAATAAATAAATGACATTTGATTATAGGGATTAAATGAATAATATTGTGCATGGGTGATTTATAAATGATCAAAGGGGGATTAAATTAATTAAAAGTAAAATGCATGGTTAAATAATTAAATGATGGGTATGGATGTTAAGTTATTATAGGAAATGAATTTAAACCAACTTAGGAAATGATTCTTGATAAACTTAAGAGGATTTTTAAATAGGTAAAATAACAAGATTAAATTTGATGGAAACCTTAGAAGAGGATTAAGTTCAGAAATGATTTTTGAAATTAATTAATAATATTTAATTATTAATTTAATTCCGACAACCTTATGGTTATGTAGAATTTATTAACGGGAATTTAAATTGTTCGTAACTAATGTTTATCACCTTTTATCTGAAAAAAATTATTCCATTATTTTCCCTAGTAATTAATGGAGTTTGACCTTATTCGGTGCATTAAATTTATGGGTGTTATTGTCTATAAATAAAAATCTACATTACCGGCCTCATGATACCACAACATAAGCTATTTTTTTCCAAATTTAGGAGATTGAGAGAAAATGGACCAAAGCAATACCATCTCTCTTGTGTATGTATACAATTTCTCATAACAATAATCAATACACGTCGGAACCTCCTTCGACTACAACCCATGGTTTCCATGGCATGCGTATGTATGATATAGAAGTTCATTTCCAAGAATTATCATTTCCGAGGGACATCGAACTGTGTCCTCCTTGTGTGGAGAACACATATTCACTTCCTTAAAATCTCATGTTCCTCCTCATCCGTGAGTATGACCAAATCAAAATCCATTTGAGGAATTGATGCGGTGGCTCTCGGAAGAGGAGAACAAACCGCCAACTCTTATCATCACCAACATGTTTTTTAGATGGAGTTTGGAAGTTTCCATTTGAGCAAGAATTCTGAGAGTGATCTTTATGACCATGGGTGACTTCCCAAATGTTTTATATTATTCTGTGTGGATGCATCTACCTCACAATAAGACCAAATACAATGTATTTTCACTCACTCCTGACCTTGGGAGGTCTTGTTCGAGAAATCACATCTTTCGTTGAGTCTCGGGATAACGAATGATATAGACCATTAAAACGTCATATACCTAAGAATATGACCATATGGGAAAAACTACTCAACACATTCGATACACTTGAATAGATATTTTTGGACCACTTGAGAGCTAAAGAATGTTGTTAGTTGTGGACCATTGATGGCTCATTTATGCGCATCTTCTTCCTCTTCCATTGTGTTCACTATATCCATTGTATTTCCACCATTTTATTAATTATGATCATGCTTAGTTTAGGTTTATTTTTCCTACCTTATTGTTTTGTGTGTATGTCAGCACTTTGAAGGAATTTGTTTGGGTATATTTACATATAATTTTGAAAAAAAAATCGCGTATCCACAGAGTAGATCTAGTGCATATAGTAAATGTACTCTAGTGAAGTTTTGCAATTTTGAAACCATACATCACATAGAATAAATTTTTTTCTACATCAAGTATTGAGGGTTTTAAGGAATACATATAAAGAATCACACATAGGGAAATCGAAAGGTAAGTTAGTTGGCACCCATCTGGTCTAAATTTGTTAAGCTACATTTTCATGGACATATCGAGGCATGTGTCTCTTGCTCTTATTGGTGAATCAACTCACTTCATGAACTAATTGAAGAGCTAAATCCCTCCGTTAGAATATCTCAAGCTCCTTCACCGACTTAGATCACATGGAAACAAGCATGTTTTCTTTAATGCTATTAGCAAGTTCAACGGTGAATCTAGAGTTTGACCTTACCAAGTCGTACATCTACGATATATTTACATTCAAGGGTTTTGTCTTTGCTTTGATCTTTAGGATTGAGCACCTATCAACCCATCACAAGCTGCCTAATTCCAAAGCATAGTTGTGTTAAACACAACGAGATCCTGATATTCAGATCAGTTCATCTTGCGAGTCAAAGATTCCTATTTTTGTGAGATCTACTTTCCTAGACAATACGCCCAATACAACTCACACTTGCTCAAGTGACCACTGATAACTGGTTGAAAAATTTGAGCAATCGCAAATTGTGCATGTAAAAATATTTTATTATTGTTTCGTTCATACGGAGTGTCGGAATGAACAAGGTTGACTAATATATAAGCTGAGAGGAAACATGCGGGTGTAATTAGTTATCGTTGTTATAGTAAATTCATGTTACTAAACACCTAAATAATGACTATAATATATTTTTGTTGTTAACACCTAAATAATATGTGATAGTAGGTGAATTTGAAATGAATGAGAGGAGGAATCTTTGAAAGAAAGGTGATTTAATTGGTTTTTAAGGTAATGTAGATAGTCACGGGTTTGAACAAAAAATCTATGACATTAGAATGATTATATTATTAATGGATGGTAATCTACCATTTTAAAAGATAATTTTATGGGAAACAAGTTCATATGAATTAATTCAAAAAAAGAGGCATCCATAACTAATTTGAAGGAAGAGGTGCCTAGTTCATCAATGCTTGAGTGGTTATGATTTGCTTTAGATGACTCTTAATAAGATAGTTCATTTATCTTCTAGTATATGTAGACTATTTCTATATATATATATATATATATATATATATATATATATATATATATATATATATATATATATAATGGAAAACAAGTTCATATGAATTAATTCTAAAAAAAAGCACCCATAACTAATTTGAAGGAAGAGGTACCAGTTCATCAATGCTTCAATGGTTATGATTCCTCTAGATGATTCCTAATAAGATATTTCATTTATCTTCTAGTATATTCTAGACCATTTTTTATATATATATATATATATATATATAGAGAGAGAGAGAGAGAGAGTCATATAAGTATATTTGTTATTTTATTAAATTGTTATGATATATTACATTTTTTGTAGCTGCTGCTGAAAATGTAGTGGAAAAATTGTTATGAATAGAATTTGTATAGAATGCATTGTATATGCACATTAAAACATCTTTAAAAAATCTTTGAAGGGATTTTTAACAATATCTTAAAATATATACATATATACATATAGACATACAAACATACATATATACATATAGTTTCGGTTTTAAATAGCAAAAATATTCGCAGATGATGGTTTGATAACTATAATAGAAAATTTAAATTGAATATCTTAAACACCTATGATGTAAAAAGACATCTAATCTTGCTTATTAAAAATATCATAATGATCTTATTGATATACAAATTATTTTTTCCATTTCTATAAGGTACAAATGGTGTCAAAATTCTATTTTTATATACATTATCATGGCTTTGTGTAGAGTTGTAACCATAAGTCTTACCTTTTATGTGCAAAGTGGCCTTAACTCTTGTTATCAAACAACGTGGTTTTTATAGTCAACACATAACCGTAGCAATGGTGTCTTTAGAATCTAACTTTTCCTAAATTGCGTGAATTGCCTTGGAAATAATGTGAGGGACATGTTAGCTAAGAGATATTTACTGATTGTGGAAATTTATTAGAATTTCAATTCCTATATTGTGAACTTGTAAACTATGTAGTGATTTTGATTGACATTTTAATGTAGACTGTTTGTCAAGTGTGTCAAGCATGAGTAAACTTTTAGAAGTGATTGATTTGTATAGGCTAAGCTCGAGGAGGAATTCATTCATTATATATCTAAAATTTATATTTACTTTAGATTAGATAAATAATAATTTTTTGATAATTGGTAAAATGAGGGTTTTGCTAGGGTCTCTACCTTGTTAGAATATAGGATCTACTAGCCAAATAAAGCCATAAAAATTTCAAGGGAAAGAATTAAACCAATAATCAACGGCGAGTTGGAGAAACCAATCAAGGAGTGTCTTAAAACTAGTTAAAAACCAAATGAAAACCTGGACTAGAATAGAAAATGATCTCAACAAAATTGGGCGAGACGCATAGATTTTTGACACAACTGAGTCCATGCATCATCCCATGATCAACAAATTTCTAACGGGTTGAAGAGGACCGAAACCTTTTTGACATATTCCTTATAACCAAAGCCCTTCCAAAAATGCAAAATCTTCAAACAATCGGGATTACAAGGAGCTAATATTTTGGGTTTGGGCCCAAATCTTTCTCGATATTTAACACAATTTTAAGGGAAAAGTTTAGTGGTTAATATTCATAATTTGGATAAAAGTAGGAATTTTGGAATATGAATTTGGTTATTTTTATGACAATGGAAGTGACAACGTTTCGCCCAAAAATTCCATAATAAATAATTTTTCCCATGCGAATAGCCAATGAACCTCAATCCTAGCATATATATTTTATTGAATCACCGCGTGATAGATGAGTCGGGGTTTTAATTTTTTTTTGGATCACCAAGAAATCTATGAAACCTTCTTATTCATTTGGTCTCATTCACCGCCATGTTTAAGTTTTTTTAAATTTGATTAAATTTGATCACACACACACACACACACACACACACACACACACACACACACACACACACACAGAGAGAGAGAGATGTAGATTAGAAGTTGATAAACCTTCGCAAAACCGATAAATTTAAAAGACTCGCTAAGCGCCTAGGAAGACGATAAATTTTTTGATAAGCCTCAGTGCATGAGTTGTTGCCAAGTGTCACTCATTTCGGGCACACTGAGTGTAAAGGTATTCAAAAGGATCCCCAATGCTTGGAATTTGATATTGGATGGACATGTGGCGGGATTTCAGCCATCCTAAAGGAAAATGCATATGTGGAGTTGAGACCCACAGAATGAACTAATTCAATAAAGTTTCAAGTCCACGGTTAGGAAAGATAGAGTGACAGTTAGGGGAACAAGTGGAAAACCTCCATTTAGACTTAAAATATTTTTTTGTAAGAAATATCCTTCATGCCAATGAATTATCCTTCATTTACCACTCCATCTACAATTTCCTTTAAAAAATATTATATTTCACCAATGCCACAAATGTTGATTTTAGATAATTCGCCAACCTAACGATTCTTATTCTTACCATATTCGCCACGATTTCTATAAGTTTTCTTCATGGTTCCTTAAAATTTCCCCTAAAAATTTCTAATTTTCCTTGCAGCGTTTCATTATAAATTTATACCATTGGAAAAATTGGTTCGGTGTTCATAAGAAAATTTATTAGAGCCACTTGTTTGTTGAGAGAGGTTCAACCATCCTTATCCACCCGTATCATCTGACGCCAACTCACCATGTCCCTCAACTTCCCTGCAGACTCCCCCTCCCCGTCTTCTCCCACCTGCATAGCCTTCGCAGCTTTTGGCACCGAATCAATGTATTAAACATCCTCTGCCACCAAATCGACACCAATGACCAAGTATTCAAGTTTATCAATAGGATCGAGATTTGAAAAATGGGTCAAATCCATATCTGCTCTTCGACATGGCTCACTCTCAACAGTAGTCCTTGCAGGAAAGACAAGAATCCCAAAACTCTGCGAAAGACTTTGAAACAGAGCAATGCAGTGGGTTTTCAGCCAAAGGGATCTCCAAAGATTTGTTCTTTTCCTTCTATTTTGGGAGAGGATCCTTGTACTCTTCCGCCCCATGACTTGCAGAGTACCACTTCAAACAGAAAACTTGGGAGCCTTCATAAGCAATCTTCTGAACCTAGGTTCCAGAGACGGAGGTTAAACGCACGGACAGAGGAAGTGTATTGGATTTGCTAACACTGACACAGAACCTAGTACATATCATTCTGGATCTTGGAAGTGTTGTTGGATCAAAATTAAGAAACTGACTAAATATTTTAGCAATCCCAACGATAAAATATTGGTCCAAAAATTCAATACGGAGAGTAGGGAGACTCACCCAAACAGACCAACAAAGAACTAGGGAATCCACAAGGCCCCTGGTTTCCAATGACAGAGATTAATGATGGTTTTACCGAAAAACCATGAAACCCCTTGCAAATTTTCAAGTAGATCTACCTCTAATCCAAAACTGAAAAGGAATGCTTCATTTTCCACAGAAATGAACTCGAGAGAACCCTTAAGCTTCCATTTTCTCATGGCCCATTCCCTGACTTGATCGATCCTTGGCCTGAAGCTAGAAAAAAATCCAAGAAATACATTGACTATCTTTGTTAGAAGCATGCACAGATAAGAAAGGGACGCCCTTAAGCCAAGTAGGAGAAAGACAGTAAAGGGGATTGCTCCCCACCATTCTGTCCAGCCAAGCCTGAGCTCTAGGTGCCACCTCCCTTGCCTCCAATGTTAGATTATGCCCATGCCTTCCAGGGCTCGGTTCATCCCACCCAATGCGTTTTTGAAAACCTTTATCCCACTCAAAGACCATCACTCAAATAATTAATGATGATGATGAACATCAAGAATTAAGGTTTGAGTTTGGTTTTAATGATGATGATGATGACCATCGCTTAAAGAATTAGATATACACCATAGCCATTTTAATGGCTAGCACTTGTAGAGGAAGGTTTTGAAGTCTTTATGAAAGTCAATGCCATATATTTGGAATATTATGATGGTATTTTAAATACATGTTTCTTCTCACCAAAAAAATAGTAGTAGTTGAAAATGGATAACATTCAAGTCTACAAAAATTCCTCAAATAATATATGAGCCTTTTAGATAAAAATATGAGAGAAAAACGAGTATTTTTAATATATTTTTTTAACAAACTTGTCTTAAATAAAGACCAAAGTCATATAAGGTTTAATTTAGCTATGGTTCCAAGGATGTTGGCTTTGTAAACTTTGTAAGCAGATGATGATGAGAAAATTTTGCTTTCTAGTTTATGGTGAAATAAAATTCTAATTGTTCTTTTGTATGAGAAATTTATATTTTAAAAGATTGTATATTACTTTTCCCTATATCCATTTTAGATACGTTAAGGTTTATTCTCTTGTTGATAGATGGGTATTATTTTTAAGGAAACCAAAGCATTGGAATAAATAATTTTTATTATATAGGAGAGACAATGATCATAAATAGGGATGATCATAAGTATTAAATTCAAATGTAAATAATACTATACAATACTACATGAAACATAAAATATTAAGTGTTTTTATACTTTAAATTTTAACAAAATTCCACAAACATCTATATTATCATAATTAGTAGAATATATGATATTAGGAAAATTATTATGATTGACTAAAGCTGTGTGTATGTATATATGTATGTGGGGTAAAAATTATTCAACACATTTTTCGTATTCTCCATTTTTCCATTTATATTAGATTCTCTCTTTCTTGAATTCCAAAAGTCTCATAATGAAATTCGATTTCTAAATCAAACTTGATTAGACTTGTTATTTTTAGTAAGACTTATTATTTTTAGTAAGTTCTAAATTTAGCTTTCCAAATTTTTGCACATTAATCACGTACTGAGCTAACTTATCCCATAAGTTTTGATTTAATTTGACTCATGGTTACAAAGATACAATATTTTTAATATAAAAAAATTTAAAAAATTCAAACCTAAATTTTGGGCCTTAGATGAATAATTTCGACCTCTAAATTTTTTTGAGACAAACTATAAACAATCGGTGATGATTATCATAACATAGAACTTTTCGAGAGTTTTCCTTAAAAAAGTAGTTTCATTTGACTCCTAGATAAAAAGTTATAGCCTCTCGTAAGACAAGTCTCCGAATCCACTTCATGTTTTTAAAACACTAAAACTTGCACATAACACCCTATACAATAGCTTTTCCTAATACCCAAAAGAAATATTTCTTGAATAAAAATTATATTCTAAAAGTTTCAAGTGTAGTTTGAAAAACATTGTCATAAAGAAGAAGAATATGACCAAGGAATGGATATAATTTTTTTATTATACTAAAATAAGGTATAGGATTTGAAAGTTTGATAAAACAATAAGAAATAGATAACCTCAATGTATAGGTAATCACCATCCCAAAGTTATAGTTTATTAAATAACACTCTTAATATTTTTGAGATATTTATTATTGTAAATATCTAAGAGAGATAGATAACTAAATATGAGACCACATAAGAAGGCTAAGATATATAGTTATCATGTGAAAAACTTTACTAACATGACCATAATAATAAGGCGAAAAGTGGGACATTATTTTTCTACCAACATCTTCATGCAAAGTGAGCTAGATTATTCTTAAGGTTAAATAAATATATTTTAAAATTACATCATATAATATATATGAATATAAAAAATATATGGATATTTTTGAGCATCATTTTTATAGGTAAACATCTTAAAATAAAAAGGGATGGGCAAGTGCATGGATATGGGTGACCAAAAAGCGAGACACATTTTCGATTTCAAGTGAAACGCGAGCACGTTATGAATTTCTAGGAATGTTAATTACTAAGCCTAAAAATCGAGTGCATTATATCATTCTTGTGTTATAATATAAGCGCACTATAACGTGATCACATTCTTGTTTGCTATGTGGTATATGTGTTTATGGGAGGGATAGATTTACTAAAATGAATGGATATACTCTTTTTTTTAATATACTAAAATAAGTTACAAGATTTGAAAGTTTGGAAAAACAATAAGAAATAAATAACCTCAATGTATTGGTAATCACTATCCTAATGTTATAGTTTATTAAATAATATTGTTAATATTTTTGAGATATTTATTATTGTAAATATCTAAGAGACATAGATAATTAAATATGAGACCACATAAGAAGGCTAAGATATATACTTATCAAGTAAAAAAATTATTAACATGACCCGAATAATAAGGGGAAGAGGGGGACATTATTTTTCTACCAACATCTTCATGCAAAGTTGAGCTATATTATTCTAAAAGTTAAATAAATATATTTTAAAATTACATCATATAATATATATGAAAATAAACCATATATGGATATTTTATGAGCATATTTTTTACAAGTAACCAAGTTTAAATACAAAGGGATGGACAAGTGCGTGGAGATGGGGGACCAAAAAGCAGACACATTTTAAATTTTAAGCGAAACACGAGTATGTTTTGGGAAAGCGCAAGCACGTTATGAATTTTTAGGATTGGTAATTACCAAGCCTAAAACACGAGTGCATTATATCAAGCTTGCGTTATAACATCAACGTGTTATAATGCACTCATGTTCTTGTTTCCTATGTGGTATATGTGTTTATGGAGGGTTATATTTACTAACATAAATGGATTAAAGTGTAAGTTTATATTTTATTAATCTTTATCATTTATTATTTCATATACTTTTAGTATAAGAAATAATAAAATATAAAGATTTATAAAAAGAAAAAATTACAATTTAATCCACTTATTTTAGTAAATATAATAAGTTAGGTCACTCTACACCTTATGGAACTAGTCTCATAGATCCATCTATCACGGTTTAGAAGATAGTTTTTCATATTTTAATTTGGTCGAGTCATAGGTATTTTTAAGGATTTCAGCATTCAACGTAAAAGTTTAGGGATTAAATTATACATTCGATATCTATTTTTGAAAGAATGTAGTCATTGTTTAGGTTTTAGGGTCTATTTGATTGGTTAAAGACATTTGTAGGAGTTTTAGATGTGTCAAAACTCTATATTTTAAACCTCACAACTCTTAAAGGTATCAACAATTGCTCGAATATATGGACTCATGCAATTCCTTATATGACATAATAAATTAAAATACATATGTAAGTTTTTATCAATTCAAATAACCAATGGAATGGTCATCATGAGGTGATTCAAACCTCCAAAACATTTTCATGCATTCATCAACTCATAATTTAACCAATTTCAATCATTCTTATTAGTATCTTGTTTTGAGAAGTCTTTCAAACAAGCTCTATAGGCTCAAATATGCAAAAATAGCACAACCAACCTAAAATATACTTTTCCAACCCCCATATTATGCTCTCAAATTTTGTACACAAGCCCAATCAGCTGTTAAAATGACTCATTTTCTTGTCAAACCTCATTTTCTCAGACTTCCACTCTATTCCTCTCACTAGATTTAAGTGTCCTTATGTCAAATCACACATAAAATTGGAATTTTTGCTTCCATTTTCTCCTTCCAAATCTTTATATTGTTTCACCATGCTCATACTAACATGAAACCATTCAACAAAAGTGATAATTAATCAAATAAATCATTAATCCTCTCAAGTTTAATCAATCCTTCCTTGTTTTAGCTCTCAAGAGCCATTCCCATGCAAGATCCATGATTATGCACATCTAGTCATATCCACAACTAAAAAAAAACATCCTCAAATACCCTTTGGGCTTAGTGTAATGCATGACAAATTTCAAAGTTCAACCCTTTAAACTTCTCTTGTTATCACCTTTTCTAATTTTAGCCTATTAACTCTCTTCTAGCCCTAGTCTTGTGCATTTTCTAGTGTACCTTTCAATCTAGGGGGTTTCAAACCATACTGATGGGTTTTCTAGATACCCATTTATGCCTTCTCCCTCTATGAAAGATTTCAATATGTGCTTCTTTGCAAAACATCCCTCAAAACCCTCTATCTCAGTCTCCCTTTAGATCTTCAAACTGTGAATGTAACTGTGCATACTAACTATCAATGATATCTCTGATTTTGACCAAAGAAAACTTAAAATTCCATCATATTCCTTTCAAGGACCTTGTCTTTGTTGATTCTTGCAAATTTGGGGTCTAAATTCCCTGATTTGGGTTTTAAAAACCTAAGCCCTAGTTGTACCCTATCTTTAGTGATGGTGGAAATCATCTCAGGATCACAAATAATGCATATTTTATGAGAGTGTTTCTAAACACTTAATCAATTCTTGGTAATGAACTCACATCTTGTAAGTTAGGGAGGTGGAATTTACAGTGTTTTAGTAAATTGCAGAGGTCAAGAACATGGAATTCATTCTCGGACATTCCTCCAAGTTTCATTCAAGGTTCAATCCTTCTATCAAGAGGAGTAAACCTATCTCCATGAGGAGAAATTGAGAAAGAGGGTGTCTAAACATCATAAACATGCTTCCACTCAGGTGACATCTTGGGCAGGGAGGTGAATTATGAGATGAATAAGAGATCATCATGTTCAAAGGTAAAAATTGAGGCTCAAGGAGTGAATTGATGATCATCATATCTTGACTCTACCATTGTGTCCAAATCTCTTTGAGAAACAAATAAAAATGAGCTAGTCATGCTACTAAGGCATCCATGACCATCATGTGTGAAGGATCAAGAAGTCACATATTCTCATGAGAGGGATATGAGAAAGAAGTGTATGAGCATCTTAAATATGATTCCATTCAAGGAGGATTTTCAATCTTGGAAGGGTAAGAGGATGATCTTCATATGGATATGTTTTCATGTGAATTGAATGACCTAAAAATGCAAAAATTAAACCATGAAAACCAAGCCACAATGTGAAATATTTCTCCCAAATCTTCTTGAATCCCTCTTTGGGCTAACCTACCTCATGTGTCATGATCACCTTGTCCTTGAAGGTATTCATAATGCATTAGGTGAACATGTATAAGTTTGCAAAAATGTTTAACAAGGTCCATTATTCCATTCATTGAAGTGCAGTAAAAGACTAATTCTCCATCAAGCCTAGAAAGGAAAATTTTGGCCATTTTAGAGCTTGTGTGCATCCTCCAAGAGGGTTATGAAAATTTCTTAAGTATCCAAAGGTGGTATTTTGAAGCCTTAAAGGTTTTGGAAACATTTTAGGAGGAATTAGGAAATTTTTTATCGTTCGAGATACATTATTCAATGATGAGTTTTCAGGTGTAAGGAATGAGTAGTCAAATTGTGAACCTTGACTTCTCCGAGTTGATTCCGAGAGATCCGTAAGGAGTTAGGAGGAAAACAAGTAGGAACCATAAATATTGAATAATCCTTTACATTTTGGGAGCATACATTTTGATCCAAGGCCACCAAATATGATGCTAGTAATCATCTCATACTCTCAAGCAATACATACCTCCCAAGATTGTTTCTAAACACTTAATTAGTGCTTGGTAATGAGATCAATACATTGTAGAGGCTGGGAACATGTGATTCACCTTCAAGTTCTAATTCCACATGGATAAAATTGATCAAAAGGGTTTTCTCGAAATGGTATTAGAGTCTTCTCCACAATGGTGTGACTCAAGAAGACTCCTAAGTTTTATAACCCAATTCTAGGTAGATTTATCTTCTAAGAATCCTTATCAGCTGAGATATCAATATTTTCTTGTTGAAACCCCAAAATAGGGTTTTAGATAACCTGATAGGGATAAAATTTAGATTTCTTATCATACACACCCTTCTTTACTCATTTACCCATTGAATAAGATTTAGGAGGATTAAATTCAAGTTTATTCTTTTATAACCTAGATCTATGGATGCCTGATATTCTCCCAAAATTAAGATTTAGGTGAGAAAAACCATGAGAGTTAATAAAACACAGTCAAGTTTGGAAGTAAATGCTATATGTCATGAATTAACACTGTATATTTGTAATGAAATTACTTAATAGATTTGAATATTAGCAGCAATAGAACACCAAGAACACCAAAATGTAGATAAATGATCACAATATGAAAGTATAAGTTATAGGACTAAGGGCGTGAAAATATGCAATCCCTTTCCTCTTGATAGACATTAATATATGCATCCTTCCTCCGACTATCTTTCCTTCAATTCAACCTTGACCATGGCTTAGAGGAAATTCCTAACAAGGTTTTAAAGTTATTTTTGTAGTGCCCACTTCCCTTTGACACCTTTTGATACTGATCATGACACTATTGACTATACCATGGACATTTTATAGTTTTATTTAGTATGGTGATTAGATGTTAGAGCATGGATTATTGCTGACTCTGATTCATATATGATGCATGATGATTATTAGAGATATTTTATATATTGATGTTGATATATTGTCTGACATGGTTACATTATAGATGTTGTTTGAACATGTGATATTTGGATATTTTGAGTAGACCTAGAAAATGAAAATTGAATTAAAATTGATGATGATATAGTTGTTGATGAAATTTTAATTGACACTATTGATTGGCTTGATGATTGTTGTGATTCACATATATATTGATGAATTTAGAAGTATATTATATTCATTTGGATGTTCTGATGCGGCCATGAGGCCGAAGGAGGTATTTGTGTTTTGCAGGTTAAAATATCATAACACACATCGAGGGATTGGAGACCAACCACTTTGGAATTCTAGATGAATTCAATAAGGTCACCATGGCAACATTATTTTTGTGTGTGTTTGATTGTTGTTAGGGATTCCCATGGGGGGATCACCTTCAAATGTGACCAAGGTGTTTTATGTTTCTTTTATTTATTTGGTTCCTTTTTATTGATGTTTGCATGTGTTTCATGTGGTGCACTTACCCCCTTTCATTAATTATTTAATGTGGTGTTAATATTGTGAGTAATCATGTTGTTAAGTTAATTAATTAAAATATATCATGAGAATGTAATTAATAGAGTTGTTGGTCTTGGTTTAAGTGTTGTAAGAGATGTGTAAGTTGATTTTAGAGTATGAAACACTCCACCTTCTTGGAAATTCGAATTTGTCCTTGGAGGCTATTTTGGAGGCTTGTGGGACAAGTTAAACTTGTCCATACCTCTTAAATTTATTTACCAACCATACCTATGGTTGGAGAGTTGAATTTAGACTTTCATTATGCATTTTGAGAAGAAAAATTGTAAGTTTTAATTGCACTTTTATTACATGGTTTAATTTCAGTCCTTTGGGATGTGGGTTGGATTTGAGTAGGTAAGTAAACTATAATATTATTCACCCACCTATTTATTATGCATTCGAGAATGAAGTTGAATTTTGGGTTGGGGTTGAGGATGTGTGATGTGGCATCCTACATGGATCCACCTCATCCTTTTCTCTTCCCTCTTCTATAAAATTTGAATTGGCTGCCTTGTTTTGGGCTACTTCACTTTGGAGACTTCATTCTTGGGTGAATTCCTTGCTATTTTGGGAGCTATTTCTTTTGGATAAGTATAAATATTATTACATGCTTATTGTTTGGTGGATTTTTAGATTGTTTTCTTGGAAAAAATTGCTATTTGGAACTTGGGAAACTCCATCATGGAGAGGTAAGATATTAGCTCTTGAAATGCTCTTCTTTTATTAATGTAAATAATAATGTGTGTATGTTTTGGCATGTTTGTGGGCTGTTGGGTAGATGGCCTAGGAATGGTGTAGGAGAATACTATGGGGTTTATTTTGTTGGAGTAACAACTATGTTTTAGGGAGGTATAAGGGTGGAGGGATTTGCGATTTGGATTCCACCTTACAAAGAAATAACTTGCATTTATTTACTCTTTATGGGGTGCCATAAGAGGGTAGGGAGGCATAAGGAAATCTAAGAATAAGGTGTACTTTGTGGAGGCATAAGGAATGCCGTGGTTTTGATATACTATATTTTAGGGGTTTGTAATTCAGGTTGTGATACCCATTTCCCCCTTTTGGGAGGCATAAGAAGCATCCCCATAGATTCTTTCTCCTTTGGCTTACTTGATGAAGCCTTAGTAATGTTTGTTAGGATTTGATGTAGTTGTAAACTACATTCTATTTTGGACTATGTTTTTATTGTGAAAATGTTGCTTGTGTGTTTGTAGAAGCATGTTATTGCCATGGGTTGGATAACATCTTTCATTGCATTGTGGTTGGGGCTGGGGGCCAATGAAGAAGGATGGCTTCTCCTTTTCATTGGATTTCTTGGTTTGGTGGAGAGCATTGCCTTTCCCCTACTCTTATTGTGATCACAATTTGGAAGAATGAGAAATATGCATGTTGTTGTTCTGGAGCTGAGATAAAGATAGTTTGATAGTCCCTTGTGAAATGAAATCTTATTGTAACCTTTCCTACTTGAAGTGGATGAACTTGTATATGTTTTTTAATGGAAATATGTTGTATTGGTTATGAAAGTGTAAATTGAAATGTGAAAGAGACATACTCTGTTATGTTCTTTTGAAAGCAAGAAATTATGTTCTGTATGATGAAATTGAAGAATGAAAGAAGGAATTTGTAAAGTTGTCTTTTGGAATCAATAAAGGATTGCATAAACTTCCTCAAATTTCATCATTGTATTGAATTTGATCACCTAAATGTGAGTTGTAATCTCTGTTTGAAAGAAATAAATGTGTATGAAGGAAATGTAATACTCTGTTTTGTGAAGTGCATGATTTGAAAAAAATAACATTTGCATTCTTATATTTATCATTTGATTGAAGTAATGAAACGTCTTTGAAACTAGCATGAAATAAATTCATTTGTAAGGAAAGTAAAATAAGAA
The DNA here is from genome assembly GCA_018340775.1 of Taxus wallichiana var. yunnanensis. Classification (NCBI taxonomy): domain Eukaryota; kingdom Viridiplantae; phylum Streptophyta; class Pinopsida; order Cupressales; family Taxaceae; genus Taxus; species Taxus wallichiana. The sequence goes on along the minus strand of CM031239.1, from coordinate 279,680,812 downwards.
CCATTGAGTTAATTTTGTTGTTTCCATTTCTTCTTCATGATTCAACCCTATAAATTTTACTAAAGATGAACAGACCAAACCTGCAATCAAGAAATAACAATGAAACATTAAAATTGAACATGTTAGGTTATAAATGAATGCAATTAGACAAAATCACTTAAGGAAATATCCTTCAAACCTTGCAAAAAATGGGCTCAACCCTCTTACAGTCGTTTTGCTATCAAGAGATGTAGATTTTCAAATTGCAAATCAATCAGACAAATTGAATCTTTAAATCCTTCTTAAATCCATCTAAGAACAATTCTCCATGTCTATTTGACATGTTGAGAGAGGAAGAAGATCAAATTGAAAAAATATTATAAGTTAAAATTTACTGTTTGCACTTTGTAAAATCTTGTAGATCGATTTCTTGAAATTGACACCATAAAATTTATAAAAATCAAAATTTAATGACACTTCAAAGTAAAGATGACATCGAGAGATTTCCATAAAGTCCTCTTTTTCCAAACCCCGAGCTCATTATCAAAATTTATGGCCTTCTAAAGTTTTTCTTCATTTGGCATCAAAAAAATAATTCTAACTGTCAAAAAAAAATTTGGGAAAAATTTCCTTGGTGGACCCGTGGCCCGAATTTTCCCTTAACACTTTAGAAACTTTTTCTGAAAATTTTTCTAATTTTCCCCACCAGCGGGAGCGTTAGAGGCTATCACGTGGCACCACAAGGCGTTGGCAAAGGGGTGGATCCCTTTTTTAACTTAGCACTTTAGAAAAAATTGGGAAAATTTTCTAAATTTTCCTTCTTGCCGCCCGGCCTGACCCAATCGGAGTGGCACGTGGCTTCATGAGGCATCGGTGGATGAGTGGGTTCCTTTCACCTCTTGCGTTTCAGAATTTTTTGGGAAAATTCTCTACATTTTCTCCTCCTTCCCATAACTAATCGAGGCGCCACGTGGCATCGTGAAGCATCAGCGGAGGCGTGAGTGAATTTTACCATTTTTGCCCTTTTGGGTGCTAAAATCCTTTTATACCTGGCACACCGTTTTCCCCATGTTAGATTAGGAGGTACCACGTGTCCCTTGCGGACTCGTAGGAGTGCAGTGCAAAGGTGGCTTTTCGCCCCACGTGGGAAATTTCTAAAACGTCTCTCGTGACATCACCGACTGACTCCTCCAATGAGAAAAATTTCTCCCACGGCTCATGAGACCCACCCCTCGGGAAAAATTTCTCCCATGGCCCACAGACTCCACCCCTTAGGAAATGTTTCTCGTCATAGCTCACGAGACCCACCCATGGGGAAATATTTCTCCCCATGGCTCGTAGACATGTCCACGGGGAAAATTTTCTCCCTTGGGCCCATAGGCCCGCTCTTGGGGAAAATTTTCACCCTAAGGCCCACCAGCCCATAACTTGAGAAATATGAGGAGTTAGGAGGACTTCTTTATATCACCGAAAAGGTGAGGAAATTTCCTATCCAATGGGAATGTTTTAGGGAAGTTTTGAGAGCATTAATTCTAAGAAAAATAAAGTCAAAGCTTTTAAGCCAATTAGAGAGTGGTGTAGTGTGAAATTACCCTCTTAACCTAATTGAACTTTCTAACCCAAAATTTTGACCTTGCTGACCTTTGATAATTGTTAATAAATAAAAAAATATAATATAGTGAATTAGTATTGATCTGGAACCTTGTTTGTGACTACTGTTGTCTTATAACCTGGTTGAAGACACTTTAAAAAAAAAATTCCATTATTTTACTATATAATCCTAGGTTGTTTGTTGGGTCTCAAGTGGGTTGTTTTTAACGGGAATCACAATTTTAGTGTGCAAGGATGATTACCCACAATTCTAAATTAATTCAGTAAGATTCAGTAAAAGATAATTTCCTCCAAAGGCCTAAAAGTAACTTTTTGGCCATTTTACAATGGTAAACACACTTCAGGAATATTAAGGGAAATTCTACAGAATCTAAGGGTGATTTTGAAGAGAATTTAAGGTGGTTGAAGTAATTTAGGAAAATTTAAGAAAGGAAATATGATTCGGGATCCATTTGCTCAAAATTAGGTATTCGGGATGTAGGGAGCGATAACTTGGTGGTGAATATTGTCTTCTATGGAAGATTCTAGGAATTATAGAATGTGTTTAGAGGGAAATAATATGCATTGAAATGTGTAATAGATAGTCACTTAGATAACATGTGTAATCAAGAGAATCATGAAGTCTGTGAAGGATCTAAAACATCAAGAACCTCATTGAAATTAAAGTCATTAACAAAATGATCATCATGAACATGATGAAAAAGGATCACCATGAGTGGTGATGGTAGTCATCTTGAGATCACAAATGGTGTATATATATTTAGATTGTTTCTAAAAACTTATTCAATACTTGGAAATGTGCTCACATATTACAATTCAAGGAGTAGATTTCATAGTGCTTCAATACCATTGGAGTTCAAGAAGATGGATCTCACCCTACAACATTCGATAGAGTCTCATTCAGGGATGAATCCTTCAATATAGAGGTGGAAACCTATTTCTATTATGAAAAATTGATTGAAGATGTTTCCAAATACTATAATCATGTTTCCACTCATGTGACATCTTAGTCAGGGAAGTGAATTGTGAAGTTAAAAAGGGTGTCATCATGTTTAAAGGTGAAATGGGAAGCTCATAGAGTGAGTTGAGGATCATCATATCTTTAATCTACCATCATGTTAAAACCTCTTCAAGGAACAAGAAAAGATGAGTTATTCAAGCTACCAAGGCATTTAGGACCATCATGTGTGAAGGATCAAGGAATCATCTATCTCCATGAGAGGCATATGAGCAAAGAGGTGTATGAGTATCCTGAAGTTGATTCCATCTAAGGAGAATTCTAGAGCCAGGAGGGGTAAGAGGATGATATTCATAGAGATCACCATGCATGTAAGAAGGAGAAATCATTTGAGTTTCACTTGATGTAACTCTCTTGGTAATGTCCTTAAACACTCATTTGAACCTTGTAGTGTGATCACATTTCAAAGTAGGAAAGACATTATTTTACATCATTTCAATCAACAGTGGCCACATGAAAATAATCTCATTTAGTGAAAAATACTTCCATCTACATGGTGAATAACTATTTCAAAGTGAGTGGTAGATAATCAAAAAATCATTTGAGAATCATGGAGTTGATTTATGCTCATTAAGGTTAATTGTGGAGGACTTGAAAAGTAGGAGAGTGATCCTTGCTCTTGTATTGTAATTATAAGAGAACATTTATAGGGTTCACATATCTTTCTAGTGCTTATTTTTTTCCCTCCTAACTCCTTACAGGGCTTCCAAAATCATCCGAAGAAATCAAATTTCACCATTAGAGTGTTTGTTCCCTGCACCTAGAAAACCTGTTGATGAGAAGATTGTCCTTGAATGAGAAAAAAATTCCTCAATATTTCTAAATTTCCTCTAAAACATCTAAGATTCTCTAACATTACCTTTAGATGCTTTATATATTTCTTGAACTCTCTAGAGGATGTTTGATTAGCTCGAAATGCCTTTTAGGCCCCTAGAGGAAGTTATCTTCCATCAAGTCATACTTGAACTCATCAATCATTGTCAGAGACAATCATCCATGCATATTGAAACAAACATTAAAAACTTATTAATAATTATTTTTGAGCTAGGTTGAGATTGGTATTATAAAGGCTTGCCGGAGGAAGGATGCACCGTTGACTAGGAAGAAAAATATACATTCCATAATCTTGTAAAGTAGGTACTCATCCATAGTCCGATTCTACCGTATTCTAAGAAAAATTAGGGATTCAAATCCATGCTCATGGGAAAATACATGAGTACATCTGGTTCATCAATTTTCATGACCTTTGGGAGTTGTGAGGTTTGTAAATTCTAATTTTGAGACATTTAACACTCCTACAAATGTCAATAACTAATCTAAAAGGCCCCAAAACTTAAACAATGACTATATTCTTTCACAAAAAATATCGATTGTATAATTTAAACCCTAAAAGCTCTAGGATGAATGCTGAAATCCTAAAAATATATATATGTCTTGACCAAATTAGAATATGAAAAACTATCTTCTAAAGCTGTGATGAGATGGAGCTATGAGACAAGTTCCATAAGTCGTAGAGTGACCCTAACTTATTATATTTAGTAAAATAAATTTAAAGTATAAGAAATAAAAAAGTATAAATATTAATAAAAAAAACTTATACTTACACCACATAGAAACATATATATCCCTCCCATAAGTACATACGCCACATATAAAGTAGGGATGCGGATGCGTTATAACACGTTTGCGTTATAGCGCGCTTGAGTTATAACGCACTCGCATTATATCACGATCAAGTTATAGCGCGAGTGCATTTCATAGTCTTTGGGTTTGAAATTCCCAATCCATAGGCTTGGATTTGCCTTGGATATCCAAACCTAAGGTTAGGACTATGTAATTTATGAATAAATCCGTGTTTTACACAAAAAACCATCAAAATATCACATGTACACCCCAATATCTCATGCATTATAACATAATATTCCAAAAACATTATAGTACGATATCAAGATTGGTTTTACCTTGGTGATGATATAGTTATTTCTAAAATGTTATCATTTTATGGATTTCATCCATAATTTCATTTACTAGTGCCTTCTTTTCTTGCCAAAACCTTTGCATATGTTTTGGTGCAGAATTTATGATTTTGTCATCTAATGTTTTTTTTAAAATCCTCTTCTAAACTTTATTCTAAACGCATTAAATAAACGTAAACAAGATTTGAATTTTTTCTTAAATTTACGGGGGTTTACACACAAATATTTCATTTTTCGGGATGTGTGCACTTTGAAAATTAATAAATAATTATATAGTCATCCAAAAATTACGAAATATTAGTGGGACTTTATACATGGTATTTGATAACTTTATACCAAACGGATTTGAATAATGATTTATAGAACTTAAAAAAATGGGGGCAACACAATAGGTTCCTATCTTTTTGACACAAAATATATATACTTTGCGTACACACCATATTTGACCCTCTTAAAATCCCTTTGTTTAAAAAAAAAAAAAATTAGTAGTTTAGAAACTAGATTCCGAGCTATACAAAGTACTAATTCTTATCACTATGTCAATTTTGAGCATATGCATGCCGAATTATTAGATGAAATTCAAGTTTTGTTGTTTCTAGGAAAAATGTGTTCACTTTTGACCCCTTTTCGTCCCCCATTTCCATGCACTTACCCGGATATTAATAAATTTTTTTATAATTACTAAAATGAGGGTTTTTCCATTGTACCTACCCTCTTATAGACAAGGATCAAACATCCAGATATAGAAATGAATAATACAAGGAGATAAATAAAACTATAACAAAATAATAGGAGTATCTAGTCCATAAGTGGTCAAAACCAAGATAAAACCAAAGGAAAACCTAGACTAGACTAGAGAACAACTTTAGAAAAGAGGCACCTAGGAATTTTCAATATGAATCGAGTCACTCTTGAGGGTGAAAAAAGGACACAAAGTGGTTTCTTCATGACACTTTTCCATCCTTCTTCACCCACTTTTTTAGCTGAGAAATCAATCTTACCTTGAGTTTTTAGATATCACTTAAATTCCCTTACCATTATTATCTTGCTTCGTAATGGGTTCCACTTCTATCACCATTCCATTCAAAACCTTATGGGATTACTAGGAGATGTAATCGTTAATGTTATTTTCTACTGAATTTTTTTCTAATTCCTATGGTTTTAATGTCATTAATGTCATGCTTCCCAATGTTGATCTCAACATCTACAGTTTCTTGATGTTGTGTGGTTGTATTTACTATAGGGATCTTCCCCACATAACCACCAACAACCTCTTCTCCATGTGTCTTACCATAATTTTGACACATTCTAATGAAAATCAGATTTGTCAAGTAGTTCATTTGAAATTTCCTTAGGTGGGAGTGGAATTACACTCACCTCCACCACCGAATCCCTCTAAGAGTTGTCTATTAGATTAACTCCTCATGTTTGAGGTTTGAATTGGAATCCATGTTAGCTATTTTTAATGCAGGGAAATGGAATTAATTCATTCTATTCCATCATATTTGTCAATTCACTAGGAGGACTCAAATCCACGACCAACTCCTGTAAACACACAAGATCCTATAGTTTGACCTTCTGTTTCCATCCATTCTACTTTAGTAAATTTTGCAATGTATCATTTTTTTCCATCGTTGGAGGGGAATTTTTCATTACATACATTTGCTCCATGTCCCATTCTTTAGCATTTGCCACAAAAATAGGAGAATCCTCAAACACCAAATTTAGTTTCCATACCCCATCACGAGACACCAAATTTATGGTCTCCTATGGAGAAGACATTGTAGAAATATTAATGTATATTATTGCAAAAATGAAACAAGATCTAGCTATTGTTGTTAGGTCAAGGGATATCAGATCTCTAAAATCCTTTTCTATTCTTGCTAGCACATCCAGCCCAAGAACTCCAAAGGTAGGCCATGAAGCTTTACCCAAAGCAGGGGGCATGCAGATGGAATATGATTCTTGGAGTTTGGATTCCATTTAACAATGTAAAGAGTATTTCTCCCATAGAACCATTACCCTCCTTGCAGAACATGAACAATATATTTCTAAAGAGAGTGAACAAACATGAAACTTATTTGAGATAAGGAAAACGTAAAAACTTGCCCCAAGTTCTCACATTTATTCCAAATAAAAGTCCTTACCTGGTCAATATTTGGCATGATCCCTATAAACAAACCAATTAATGCAAACCTGAACCTATTGTGTGCTCTTTCCACTAAAGTATCTAGGATTTTCAGCCAAAGGGTATCCTACCATTCGGGATCAATATTTTTGTAAAAATACCTTGGGCTATTTTTTTAAAAACTTGGATTCCCATGAACCAGGATGATCTTGGTTTCCTACACCCTCTTTTCACTCTTCATCTCTCCATTATAATATCCCTTCTTCCATAGATCTAACAAAGTTACAATATTACTAATAATTAATACAAGTTTTTATTATAAAGTGTTACATTTTATTCTTTGATTATTAACAAATATATGTTTGAAATAATAATAAGAAGAAGTGGAATTTTGTTTTAAAAAAAAGTGTTTTTGAAGGTCAAAATCATCCATGATAGGAATATTTAAAATTAAGATATCCACTTATAACTAGGTTTATGAAGCCCAAAACAAATTGCATTTAGTATGTGTTCATGAAGATTGTATGTGTAGTTTTGTTGATTAACTTAATAAATACAATGTTAGTTTATCTACTCATTGTTGATAAATAATATTTCCAATTGAATATTTCATTAAAAACCTCAAGATACTTTTTTTTACAAATTTAAAGGAATAGTTAACAAATTTACATTTTTTTATCTTTTTCAAAAATAAAGGAATTACATATGTCATATATTATTCACCAACATATAATAGAAAAATTATGGAAATCATTCATTAAATTATAATTGAATATCAAATGTCATGCCTCTTATTTCAAAATAAGACCTATATATTTCTAGTGCTATATCAAATGGAGAATTAAAAAATTTACAATTAATTGTATATAGCCTAATGCTATTCTCCAAATTCTTGTCAAGTTTGTCTCTAAAATTTAATTTTAACAAATACTCTTTCATCCTCAAGAAACCAAAATCAATATCGGCGGCAAAAAACTCTAATTAGTTGAAAATATAATTACGGTGAATCACATAAAATATCACTTAGAATAATTTTTGGTCCAAAATTTGTTATGGATCCATTTTGAAAATTATGCTCCATAGTTTTAATTATATCCATCATCATTAAGGAAATCCTTGTAGCCTTAGATCTTATCTAAGATGAATCTAATATACCTTCCTAAAGTTGTTCATTCAATTCTACAATCTTGGAGAAGTGTTCAATCAAATAATTAATTTTGTTTTTTAAAATCTATAGGTTGGTACATAATCCAATATTCATGATACACTGTAGATCTATAGATAACCACTAGGAAATTCTCTACTATCTCTAAAGTAATAGATTTTGCATTGTCCTTAATGGTAGATGGTGTTGAAAATGCCTTTGAATGTTACATGGCTCTTGAATGGTTAAGTTGTAATTGATATTTTTCTAGTGTTTTTGTCCAACATTTAATATCTTTAAGTGAAGCACATAACTCTCCACTTTCTTTGAGCTATGAATAGTAATAAATATTTTCCACATCTATCATTGAAGTAGTGATGACACATTTCAAGATGACAATGTATGTTAGAAACCTACCAATTTTCATTTACAAAAATTACATTATATGATATATAACAACCCAAAGTTCAAACCATATTAAAAATATTAAACCTTCACGACTACTACTAATGAATGAAGGAAACATGAGAGGTGTTGTAGCAAGTTATTGATGTTCCCAATGAGTTTTTCTTTCTTTATATGTGTATAATTTCACAAATAAACTTTGGAATAAAATTTTGATAGTAAATACTTTATTCTATAGTGTGGCATAGTTGGAAACAAATAACCAATTGTAGTGTAATTGGCAAGGAATAAAAAATTGTAATATTGCATTTTCTTCAATTTAATTTTTCTTTTTTAGTATTTAATAACCTTGCATGTTTCAAATATTTTGATCTATCTTTTTTCTAATGGTCTAATTTGAGTAGTGTGTGATTTATTGTTGATTTTGGGAAATAATAATTTTTATTTGTTCCTTTGGATGATGCAATAAATTTCTTTTAGTTTTATTTATATATATTGTTTATTGATAAATGCAAGAGTTGTAACTCTATTTCAAATAACTATTTTAGCATATTGATTTTGTATTCATAAGTTGCTTATATTTGTCACCTACTTTAAATTGGTATCAGATCTATTGAAGTTTTTATTTAAATATTGTTGGTGGAAAGTTATGTTGCAAGATTCTTCTACGAGAAGATTTGTGAAGGAAGATTTGTGAAAAACATAGTTTATTTTCGATTAAAAAAACTTCATGAGAAGAATGGTAGGTATAAGAAATAATACTCTTATTCAACCTTAAAAATAGCTCAAGATTGTAAAATTTTCTCACCTTTTTCCTTGTACTCCCAATGGATCTACACATAATGGAAAGACTTTGTATTATTTATTGGAGAATGAAGATTAAGAATTTATGTTTATCGCAAGACTTATGGGACTTGGTAAAGAATGGTTTCTTATAATCCATAGATCAAGAAACATTAAATTACCTAACACAAGAACAAAAGGATATTCTCAAGGAGAATAGGAAAAAGGAGGACAAAACACTAGTTTTTATACAAGCAACAATGGGAGATTCATTTTACCAAGTGTTGCAGTAGAAACAAAATTTAAGCAACTATGTGATGATTTTAAAAATTTATATCAAGGAACCAACAATTTAAACTGGTTAGATTACAAGTACTTCAACATGATTTTGAAAATCTACTAATGACAAAATTTGAGTCCATAAATGAATTCTTTACTCGTGCACTAAACATAGATAATCATATAAAGACTCTTGAGACACATTAGATGATCATAAACTTGTATAAATGTTTTTGAGGACTCTTCCACTCATATTTGATCCAATTTATATATCAATAAAAGAATCAAGAAATTTATTATAAGTTTTAAGTAATGAACATCTGGGGTCCTTGCGATCTCATGAGAATATGTTGAATAGATTAACTAGTTCCCTTATGGAAAATGTATTTAAATCTAGTAGTAGTAACGAAAAAAGAGGGGGATGAACCAGATACTGAGGGGGAAGAGTATTTTCTAAAGGAAAGAATAACAATTGTGATGGAGGAGGTAGATTTTGGAATTAAAACTTCTTTGCAATAAAATGATGCAAAGGTGGTAGGTATACTCATAATCATGATTCCAACATACAATATCAGATGTATGAAAAATCTTAAATTCAAGGAAATTAATGTAAATTTTCACATTATGCAAATGAATGTATAAAGAAGCGGTTTGACATGAATAGGTTGAATGCAAACTTTTCAAGTCAAAATCAACCTTAAAATGAAAATAGTTATTCAATGTTCATTATTTGTAATGATGCACAAGAAATTTTAAAAGAAGTTTGGTTTTTAGATAGTGGTTACATTAATCACATGAGAGGAAAAAATGATCTATGAATGATAAAAAGTATTTGTAATGGGTAAAGAGATCATAAACATTAAAACCAAACAATGATAGAAAAACACAATCAAGATGTGTATTATGTTCCTAATCTTAAATATAATTTAATAATAATTAGGAAGCTAGTACACAAGGGATTTAAATTTTATTTTGAGAATGATGTATGTGAGAATGATGCATGTGTGATTATATAAATAAATAGAAGGATAATTGTAAAATTCAAAATGATACAAATAAAGACATTTCTTTTAAGTTTACAAAGTGATTTCATTGAACCATTAAAATATTTCATAAAAGATCAGTCATTGTTATGGAAATTGAGATTTGACAATCTCAGTTCTAGTGGCCTATATATTTTTACATATAAACACCATGGTTAATGAATTTCCTTTGATTGATCAGCCAAATAGAATGTGTGATGGTTTGGTCAGTAGCAGAAATAATAATTTCCTATGAGAAGTTCATATAGGGAAAGATATCCACTAGAGATTTTGTGTTATGATTTATGTGGGACTATGCTGGAGACAACTTTAGTGAGAGTCTATTTAAGCTTCATGAATTTTATAGAGTATTATACGGGGAAAATGTGGGTATATTTTCTAAAACACAAATAAGAACCCTTTGGAATATTTCAAGTAGCTTAAATCTTTGGTTGAGAAGTAGATAGAACATTACATAAAGGTACTTAAAAAGAAAGAGGTGGTGAATATGTGTTCAATTATTTTCCTAATTTTTGTAAAAAATGATCAAGAAACAATTCACTCGTAAATATACACTATTTCACTAGTTCGGGTGTGTTCATTTAAGCCTACCTCTCACATAATCTTTCTATAGGTGGGAGGAACAATATCTAAAATCTAAACTTTTATCTATAGTAGAGTAAATTATTTTAAGAGGATCCATATAGATACATAGATCTATTATCTAGATTTGGGGGCAACCCATTCTCTATATATCTATGTCGAGACCCTTATGCAAAAAAATGGAATTACAAAAAGGGAGAATAGACAAACTCGTGGAGATAAAAAGAAGCATCATAAAGGATACAAATTTACTAAATGTGTATTATAATAAATTGTAGCTTGTGTAGTGTACATTTTAAACAATTTTCCCACAAAAGGAGTAAGAAATTATTAACCACAATAATCATGGCATAATAATAATCATTGTTTCTCATTTGAGAGTGTTAGGATACATTATATATTCACATGTTCCTAATGAAAATAGGAATGTGTTAGATGAAAAAGTATAATTATATGTTTGTGTGGGACATAATGGGAATTCAAAATATTTTGAGTTGTATAATCCCATCACACAAAAGATTGTAATCAATATAGGTGTTTACTTTCTTGAATATGAATAATGGATTTGGAATGGAAATTTTCAACAACATATCAATATTAGAGACTTTAGTGAAATTTCCTCTTTATTGAATACCCAATCAATTAGTAGTCAATAAGGTACTTGTCTAGTGTTAGTGCTATCAAACATTTATACTTCACATGAATAAACTTCACTCACAACACCTACATATCACTTTAGTGATAGATATAGATCGAGAAGAGACTCCAAAAAGAAAAGGATATCGAGGGAAATATATGAAGTAACTCAAGGTAGTAAATATAATAATTTTATTTCATCTATGTTTAAAAACATGTCCATTTTTCCACTCATGTGATTACTACAACCACTTAATGAATACCACATTTCTTTTAAATTTTGTTGACATTATAGGTAATGAGCATCGAATCACTATTTTCATAGGCATACTTTCCCTTCAAATGGTTTCATTCTACCTATTTATCTCAAAATTATTCTTTCTACATTCATTTGAATAGTTTATAAATTACTTATATTGATGGCATCAAATTTTATATTTTTTATACCCTTGATCTTATATGGAGGCGACCATGGTTATGGGTATGGATACAACCTCTACCTCCTTTTCTTGCAAATAAATTTGAATTTGTTCTCTCTTAAAGTGAGTTCCCCAATCTACCTCCTCCATCATATTTTTTAGTCTTATCTTTAGAAAATCCACTTCAACCACTATAAATTATTTCCCCCTCTTATGTCACTACTTCTATTAGCTTTGAATGCATTTTATATAATGTTATTGGCTAATAAATTATTCCTTTATTCATGAGATTGCAAATGACCCTTAAGCTCATCAATTGAAACTTGTGATGAATCTTTTGGTTCTTTGATATCTACAAAAATTGGATCAAATTACATAGGAAGACTCCTAAAAATGTTTCTAAAAATTATGATAATTTAACTCAAGGTAGTCAATAAATAATATGATTTCAAATTTTGCATTATTTTTTGTTATAAATCTTCTATTTTTTTATATAACACCCTTGTTATGAACAACCAAATTAAGGGATTTTTTTAAAAGCATACCCTTAATATACAATCAATGTTACCAATGTTTAACATTATTATTTAAATTACTTCTAAATAATTTAACATTATTAAAATATTCATAATCCATATGATAACATATAATAACCATGTGCAATTGTAAGGGTATATCAAGATCTCAATCTCCCTTAAGTCACTCTAAACAAGTGTGTATAATTTTCTTAACATTTTAAAATTTATGATAAATATGTGTATATCCTAAGTGCCTACTAGAGGAAATTCATGAAATTTCCATCTGGAATCCAATATTGTTTATTTAGGGATTTTGATCGACAATGTAGTTAGCTAATGCATTACTTTGGCCAAATTTTCAAGAATTTCTTTGCAATCTTAGACTTGAAACTACACAATATCCTATAAAACTAGTTTTATGTCACCACACAACCATCTCAATATAGTTATCCAGATTCCTAGTTGTTTAAGAAGTTGAACTAGTTAAGAAGAGAGAGATTCCATTAACAAAGTCATTTATTTATATGTAAAGAATTCCATCTATACCATCTTAGGATTCCTAAGGGAAACATATAGAGCACATAATGATTACCCATCATTATGTCCTCACAACCCTTTCCATTAAGCTAAGATTCTAGCGAAATGATAGAGGAACATTATTCCTTATACTCCTTATACTTAGGCTACCTTAGTTGAGTAATGTAACCAAGTCATCCTCAACAAGTCATTTTAAAAGTATTATTTCACAATACTTAATATGTTTCCATAAGAGGGTAATAGTAATTCAATGAGTTACTAATTAATATTAGTGAACCTCTAGTTGTAATTTTAACAACTTAGTAGTTTTCATTAGGTGTAGGTTAATTATTAGTTTTTCATACTGATTCATTTGAATACACTTACTCATCATGATTAGTCCATAAGCACTTAAACATATTTATTTCATTTACTATGTTATCCTTTTGGTTATATGTTGATGTTCATTTTGGTTTGACTATTCTATACGAATTAATGAAATCATAAATAATCACATAACTTAAGAAATTATCAACTTAATTAATAAATCAGATTTATAAGTAAAATATCTACATTTTTAGTTCAAATAAGATAATTCATAACACCATATTTCAAATAAGGGACAAATATCCCAATATTCATTAATAATGATTTACAATAGTCAGCAAGAATAATACATTGGGCCATAATGCCATTTTTAAGATGCAATGATATTTCAATCACATAATCATTTTGGATTTATTTCCCAATAAACTCAAGACATAAAAACAATCATAAGAATCTAATACAAGAAGTTAATTCAAGTATGCGAAATTTCCTTCAAAATTGTAGGAGAGATCTAGATAGATATGGATTTGTTCATATGAACTAACATGAGTCCAAAACTCTTATTTTATGTTGTAATTGTAATGAAATAACGAGAATAAGACATTGGCTAAGAACTATTCTTAATAAATGAGTTACAAATCTAAATTCCATATTTATATTATGAAATATACCATATAAACATATCTTAAAGAACCTTATTAATTATATAAAAAATTATGTCCATTGTTATCATATAAAAATAGTCTAATATGTCTTAGAAATTTAGACTATAATGTGTCATTTCTTTGCATTAAAAATTCAATTAAAGATGTAATAACTCAAAACAATTATTTTTCCAAATTTCCAACTATTAATAATAACTATAAATTTGATATTTTTAATAATGTTTGAAAATTGAATTTCTCCGATGGCAGCAATTAATGTGAACCTGCGAAGAATGGAGACAGTGATCTCTCGGGTGGGCAGGCGCTATGGCTCCATAGTTGGTAAATATGTAGAGAAGCATGGAGAATCCATCAATGATCCCACTTCATTTGGGTTGAGTAGAAGAGTGTAGGGAGGACGTGACAAGGAGAAGAAGGAGGGCCCTTTTAAACATAATCCAAATTCATACAGATTCGACAGGTTATAGATGGGAGAGAGGTGGGAAGGAATAAAAAAGTTAGAGAAAATCCCGCTTCCTCAAGATCGCCCTCCTTTAAGGATATCCTTGGCACTCATGGTGGATCTACACCTAGCAACCAGGCTTACCTAGTCGATTTGGCTGAAGAAATTCCTACCCTAGAGATCAAAAACCCCAAGGTGGAGGAGTACTATCACACTCTTGCTTGAGATGCTATGATCGGGTGCTTCAATGGTCATTGGCCTTCCTCTACCGAATTATACCATTGGGTATTTGAAAACTGGTCCAACAAATGTGAAATATCACTCTATTCCAGGGGCTTCTTTATTGTGCATTTCAGAGAAAATAAGGATTATCAACGTTGCTTATCTGAAGGACCTTGGTTCTGGGAAATGTTGGCCTGTATTTGACTCCTTGGTTTCGGAATTTGATCCGAACTCTCACTCAATTACCAAAACACCCATTTGGGTAAGGCTCCCTAACCTCCCACTCCATCTCTGGTATGCCCTGGTTGATATCGGTAATGGCTTGGGCAAGTTTATTAAGGAATATTTGGATAGAACTCACTCAGGGCTATGCACTTATGCTCGCATTTGTGTTGAAATTGATCTGAGTAAAGGATTACCAGATCATATATTATTAAAATTTGGAATATTTTAGCATTCACAGATTTTAGATTATGAAAACACTGCCTTTAGATGCAAATTCTGTAAAAATCCAGGACATCTACAAGCGTCTTGTCCATTAAATAAAAATGGTGCCAAAAAATAGAGTTCGACAGCTTCTGGAGGATGGGGCTCGATGAATCCTGATCTGGTATTTGCATCATCATTCAAAGCGAGCACTGAACATAGGACTATAGAAACAATAGAAAATAAGAAGTAGGTTTCAAAAGTGGGAAATCAAAAGAATGTAGAGACAGTTGGAGGTTTGAAAAGAGGGCACATTTATGACAAATCAGATTCTGATCAGGAGTCTTTGCCTGATAATAGGGAAGTCCTAGGAAACCCTAATGATTTGATGATAATTGTTCCATCGACACTAGAAAATGGCAAGAAGTAAGGTTCAAGAAAAATAAAAAAGGTCAAATGGGTAATATTGATGACTACTTCACATCCCAGGTAGGGAAATAGATGGTAATCGTATCATAAGGCTTATAATCTAGGTTTTTGGCCCAGCTACTTTGGTCTATTAATTTGGGTATTTAGGCCCACTTTTTAATAGGGAATGGGTCCCTTCAACCCACCTTATCAATAAAAATAAAATAAATAATAACTATAAATTTTTTAATGTAGGTGTCCAATAACGATAAATCGGTCGATCTAACAACTCATATTTTAGTAGAGTTAAACTTCATAAGGTTGCAACAATCAATCATAACCCAATTAAAAAATCAATCAGCTAAAAACTAATGAAGTAATTCTATTTTAGAGACCTTTTTTGAGTTGACTACACATATATATAGTCATTATTTACAAGAACATCTATTCCATGCAAAGACTCATTTAATTGTAATAGAAGTTAACTAAAATGTCTAGTCCCAAGAATGAAGAGAGAGTTCATCAATAATAAACAAATAATCATCAATTATATTACACATATATGAAATAAATAATAGGAGACATAAACCTTTATTCACTTTCCAAGAATTCCCCAATTACCTCAAAATAGTTATGCTTAGTTATCAAATAATCAAGCCATTATTAATATATATCAACAATAAGAACCCAAAAATGATCCATAACTAAAATCATATACATATAGAATGAAAAGGTCATTTCCTTCACTATTGTTAATAGTTAATGGAGTTCAACAATGTTCCTAAAATTCACAATTTCAAAATTGAAAGTAATAATAACTTAAAAATTAAGTCCAATTTATGTTTTCAATAATCTTTCTCTTTTCAAGTTTCCAATCACCCAACTAAATACTGTCAAATTAGGACCATTCACACTATTATCTTCGACCATTTATACTTCCATATCTTGACTATTCATACTTCTCTCTCCAGACCATTCGTTTCTCATACAATTAGTTTTCTCATTCCTTATATTACCTTTATGAGAATGGTCACCTACCCATTATATTCATTCTCGTACAATCATATTTCTCATTCATTCTATATTTAACTTGAATGAAAATGGACATCTTCCCATTTTGAAATGATATTTAACTATTCTCAAATAGAAAACAAATGTAAAACAATAATCCCATAACTCCCAATAGTTATTTTCCAAGTTTTAAACCCACACAAAATAGAGTAAATTAACTCCAATATGTCTATGACAGAGATGATTCCATGAAACAAAAACAATCCATACTTTTATAAAACTAGAATCCACCAAAACTGAACCTAGTTTTTAAACAATAACCCAAAATCCATTTAATCCATGCACTCAATAGGGTTTTACCTCTACCATTTATTCATAACAAAAAAAAAGAATGATAACAAAAATGCTCTAAGAAGGATCTGTAAAACTAATCAAGTTTATTTTTATTTCACACTAACTCCTTATTTCATTTTCCATATCTCACATAATAATCCAAAACCAAAATATATTCAATTACATCATTAAAATAACAACAAAGAATAAGAGTAGAAAAATACAAGCTTATATATTTTACCTAAATACATTATCTACACATTCCCAAGTTGATAACTTCAAAACACTACATTTTCCATTAAATCTTGCAGTAACATATTAAAAAAAAGTAAAAATGGCATAATATCTTAAGATAATAATAGTGAAATATCCATGCAATAGTCACCAAAACAACTATTCTCCTAAAAACTCCATGCACATCCCTCAAATAGAGCTCTAAAAACAACCGAATGAAAATGAAACAATGAGATTACTTGCATGACCTAGCTTCTCAAGGAAGCTAACATTTCCCAAGGATTCCCTACTATCCACATTAAATTTTTGTCAAACCTCCTTAAATTCCACGAAACTTCAGGTCTTATTATCATTAAATAACTATTCAAACCATAAAACTTATTTAACATCTCTACTAAATATGTCATGTAACTTAGGTTTTAACCTAAGTTTTATAAACTTTCAAAACCACATAACCCACATGGTGGGATGGGGTGGGTCGAATATCCACCTTTAACATTTTGATTAACTAATTACCAATGTCGTATAACAACCAAACTAAACTCCATAAACACATAACATAAGTGGTCTCATGACCGATAATATGCCAACAATGCCAAAATGTGTGTGTGTGTGTGTGTGTGTGTGTGTGTGTGTGTGTGTGTGTGTGTGTATTATTAATTCATTAAATCATCACCAAACACTCCTTTACTAGACAAGTAATAACATAAACTAGATCAAACACTCATTAGAAAGGGGGTGTTAATATCCTTAACAATCTCATAGTTCATAGTGCCTGATTTAAATTTCCATGGCATCTTTCTAACATTTGAAAGATCGACCTCAACTTTTAAAACTAATTCATGATACTTGTTTCCTTCGTATTGGCTAGTTGTCAATAAGCATAATTCTAAAGCACATTTTTATATTAACAATCTTTTCAATTCTTCAATAAAAAGGTAGACAGGGAGGTTGAAACCAAGAAATTTCTGGAAGAGGGAGAGAATCTTGAGTTCGTGACTACTGGCCTCAAGGTGGAGTCGATCCCTGAACCATTTGCTGAACTAGCCAAAATGGTGGTAAGGTATGTTACCATGAAGCAAGATATGTGACTATACCTCAAAAACATCTGATTTTTCTGAATCATTTTCGTAGAAATAACATTATCAGCTTTCCTCATTATCTGATTAACTCCTTGGAGAAATCCATAAGAGAAGTTCAAAGCCACTCTAGGGCTGTCCCTTTACACCAAGGCCTTATCCTTTTGATTCACCACCATTTCTCCAACTGCCCTCCAGTGAATCCTATCCCACCTCCCTCCTCCATACCTACTCCTACCCACACTGCTCCCACTACCCCCTACTAAAAAGAAAGAATGAAGATGCGACCTCCAAGCAAGAAAAGCAAGAGCCTCAAAGCCAAAATCCCTGCTTCCCAACGTGTCCTGAGGAGCCACAAGGATTTAGAACTAGCTGAAAGCCTTCTGCATATCAGCAGGCCGGTGGAGGAACCCAAAGAGGAGGATTTGCTGGTTAGGGTGGACAGATTAGAAAAGGAGCTTCAAGAGCTCAAAGGAGCTATAAAAAACATGGAAAGAGCTAAGGGTAAAAGGATCCTTCAAAGTGAGGAGGATGAGGGGGTTATTGGTGAGATTTTCAAGAAACTACAGTCCCTGGATGGTAGATTGGGGAATGCTAAAAGCTGAAATGACTGCATATTGTCTGCCCTCAAAAGCATTTACAACTTCATTGAGCAACATGTCCACAGTGTTTGCAGTTTAAGCGGGATCAATGAGGATATATGGGGCCCTAAAGAGAAAAGGGACATTGCAATTGCCCAAGCTGATCTTCAAGACCCCTCTCAGGCCACTGCCATTGCCTTCTTCATGTCTCTGCAGGCTATCAAAACCAAAATTGACAGAGCCATCAAGTAAAGGGCTGTAATGTTGCTGATTTTTTGGCTGCGATGTGGCTGTCTTCGGGTGGTTCTGGAGTTGTTTTGCATGGGCTCCTTTAGCTGTTTCTCTTTTGGTTCCTTTTTGTTCTTGCCTTCTTTTCTCTGGATCTTTGTACGTTTAGATCCTGTTTTCTCCTTTATTGTAATATTTGGCTGTTGAGCCTTCCTTGGTTGACTATTCTGCCCTTCTCTGGGCTGCTTCTTTAATCTTTTCTATCTGGCTTTTGAGCCCTTTTGTATTCAGGGTATAGTCCCTTCAAAACTATTTGCCCTTTAAAAAAAAAAAAACAATCTTTTCAATTGACTAAATTAATTTAATTAAATATGAGATGTTACATACTTACTCTCTAAAAATAATCATTGTCCTGATGATTCAATTATAATAATTTCTAATATATCAATCATAACTAAAATTCATAAATAGAATCATAGAGTTTAATTCATTTTTCTCATCAATTGGAAATTTTCCATAATTTAACCAATCAAGGTTTGAAAACTTAGCTATATCATCTTTATCTCAAAGAGTAATTCCCAAAATTTCTTTTAGTATTGATTAAATTACTATTTTTTTATAATATGTATCAAATAGTTTTAAACCAATCCATCACAAATTATCAAAAAAAAATATTTTTGCTTGAACAAGAAAGGAAAAGAAGTCATCATATCATTCATATTCTCTCAAGTTGCACTATTATTATAATATTGGTCCCATTGGACCTTACATTGAGTAACTTCTTGATTTCTGAGATATAATTTACGATTTTCCAATAGTCTTATTGGTTCAACTACAAATATTCTCGTGGCTTAAACTTGTAATGAGTTCCAATTAATAATATGTGATATATAAGAAATATACTTTTAAAGAAAATATCTATGAAAAACATTGTAAATCCTATAAAACGCAAGAGGTAAGGCTAATATAAAATTCATGAGAATTATAACTTCTAGGAATTCAAAGGATCCTACATATCTAGAAGATAACTTGGAAGATTTTCCAAATGAAATAGATTTGTGTTTTTGTTTTACCCTAAAAATACAATGTCTCCTTCCTCAATATTTCTTTCAATCCATTTCAAATAAGTGTATCCTTTTTGTCTATCATTAAATTCTTTCAATTGTTCATGAATGAGCTTAACTTGTTCTTCCATTTTAGTCAACATTTCCAAACCCACCACCTCTCTATCCTCCATGTTATCCAAGATAATAGGATTTCTAAACTTTCTGCCATTAAACGCTTCAAATGGAGCCATTTTCAGTGAGGAGTGGTAAGTCTTATTGTAAGCAAATTCAACCAATGGTATATATTCCTCCCATTTGTATTGATGATCCATGCAGTACATTCTGAGCATATATTCCAAAAATTGGTTCAATAATTTATTTTCCCCATCTATTTTAGGATGGTAAGCCAAACTAAAATTTAATTTTGTTCCCAACACAGAGTTCAATGTTTGAAAAAACTGAGCAATCATCCTTGGATCCCTATCCGAAATGATTAGTTCTAGAATTCAATACAATAAAAATTATCGACACAAACCTTTTTCATGTATTGGGAATCATCTTTAATATTTGAAAATATAATATCAGAATTGCATAAATTAAATTCAAAATCTTACTCTTCATTCTTCCTATTACAAAGGAAGTATTACACCCATATATATAGGAGAGGTAGTTCCTATATTTAAGGAGAGATAATCTCCATAAATATCTCCACACACAACTCCTAAAACAACTCCATGTTATTTTACGTGAGATTTTGTTTTCTCACAAAACTAATATTGTTAATGAGTTGTTTACTCAACAACTCATAACAATATTTACTCACCCACTCATAATTACATTTACAATAATGTAATTAATTATTACAACACATATTATATTATCCTAGATAATATAATCACTCACATAATATTCTATGTTCACACTACAACATAGATATTCCTAACATTCACCCCCTTAGTGTGAACATGGGGCAAGAGCACCTGAAAACATGAGTATGAGAGAGTTCCGCAGTTGCTACTAGATCTTTCTGTCTGGATCTTGCTGCACATGATCACCTCTCTAGCTCACCAGCTGATCATGATCACCTCTCCATGTGAATCTATTCACTGGATGATCATCTTCCAATGAATTACGTAAATCGAGAGGATCAGAGGGACGGTTGAAGGATCGTACGTAGAAGCTTCCCTCCTATAAAAAAATGTTCTCAACATCCAAAATGCACATCCTCCTCTTTTCAATATTTGACAAGGAACATGTTTTATTTCTGCACACATCACTCAAAGCAAACAACTAAAAATATTATTAAAATGTGCCACCAGTGCTATATGCGACCCCATCATTGGTGACTGACGAGAGGCCCTAAAATTCCTCCCTCCAAAAAGTGAACTATTTACCATAAGAATTCCTCATCACTAGGACAAGAAAGTTCCTCATCTTTAGAGTATTCATCCCAATCAATTTCTTCTTCAACCAAAAGAGCTTTTTGATCTATTTTTCATCAAGTAGATCTTTTTCCTCTTTTTATAGTTCAAGGCTACATGTCCCGATTCATTACAGTAATAGCATTTAATTTTACCTTTAAAAGGGAAAGGTTTTCATTTGAACTTTCCTTTCTTAGATGAAGTACTTGTGTTATTCTATACATACATTAATTCTTCATATTCTTCATAATTACTCTGATCAAGTCATGTGGAGATTACTCCATATAAGATAATTGTTATAGAATTGAATCAAGTACTTTAAAATTTTATATAGAATACCTTTGAACCTCCAAGCAAGCCAAGAATCTATATTAACAATTCAGCATTATTGGAAATTGGAGAAAACTTTTAGTAGAAGAATTGATATGCTGAATTTGATAGCTGCATAGTGAAATCTGTATTTCTTCAAACAAATGACTGGTTCGCTGAAATTTCTTCTAACAATTTTTGACAAACACTTGGTTCCACGTACAAAATTATAGAAAAACCCAAATCCGAAACAAAATATATAAGCTATTCTTTGAGATGGATTTGATCAAGAAAACACTAAAATTTCCCGCATCAAACCTGCTCTGGTACCAAATGAAAATATAATATCAGAATTGCATAAATTAAATTCAAAATCTTACTCTTCATTCTTGCTATTACAAAGGAATTATTACACCCATATATATAGGAGAGGTAGTTCCTATATTTAAGGAGAGATAATCTCCATAAATATCTCCACACACAACTCCTAAAACAACTCCATGTTATTTTATGTGAGATTTTGTTTTCTCACAAAACTAATATTGTTAATGAGTTGTTTACTCAACAAATCATAACAATATTTACTCACCCACTCATAATTACATTTACAATAATGTAATTAATTATTACAACACATATTATATTATCCTAGATAATATAATCACTCACATAATATTCTATGTTCACACTACAACATAGATATTCCTAACAATATTTCCCAATATGAATTGAGTTACTTTTTTTAGTTTATCCACTACTAAAAAAATCATATCATGTTTATTTTTGGATAGTTGTAGTCCTTGCACAAAATCAATGTTGATAACATGTTATTTATATTACAAAATAAGTTATGAGGATATAGTTGACATGTGGGATGCAAGTTTATCGAATTTGCACATTAGCATTCCAAACTATGTACAACATATTTTATCATATTCTTGTTCATCCCTTTACAAAAAAATTGTTGTTTAACATTAGCCAACAAATTTGTTACTTTTGGATGCCCAAAATATGGTACATCATAAAATTCTTACAAGAATTTCACTCTAAGATCACCGCCCAAGAGGAACATATACTGTCATTAACTCGTAATATTCCTTCATTTTTGAACCTAAAACCATTGTACCTTCTATCATTTGGTTTTGTTACTAAGAATTTTTTCACTTGTTGATTGTAAGAATCATCTTAAAGTTATTTCTTAACTTCTTCATAATTTGAGTTCGAGGGTCACAATTTCATAAATATGTTTTCTATGGCCCAACGACATCAATAACTCGGCTTTTTTTTTTATTATAGGAAAATAGTTTTTATGAAAGGGACTATACCCTTGAACAATAGTGGCTCAGAAGCCGGATGTGCCAATCTGAGTAAAACAACATAAGATCCAAAACACCAGCATCAAAACCCGCAACACGCAGCGATTAAACAACAACTAAGAAAAAACAACGTAGATGAAGACAAAGTTACATCCCATTTATTTAACTCAATTTTATTTTCCCTTGATGTAACTAATATAAAAATCATTTTAGGACATAAATTCAATCTACCTACATTTTCTTGCATTTCAATCGGTTGCATAAATATGTATTTCATCCCTAAATGATATATTTTCAATTAAAATGTCTTTCCTAATAAATAATGCCTCCATACTTTTAAGGCATGGAATATGGAAGAAAGCTCTAAGTCATGGGGAGCATATTTATTCTTATAAATCTTCAATTTTCTACTTTCTTATGTAATTATGTGGTCATTTTGAAGAAGTATTCCACCCAATCCTTTTCCGAGGCATCAAGTAACCATGGTAAATTTTCCATTGGGATCTAGAACCTTTAATATAGGTGTAGATGTAAGTTTTTCTTTCAAGTAAGTTAAATGAAATCTCACATTTATTAGTCCATATAAAATTTTAATCCTTTTTTTTGCAATGAAGTAATTGGTCCAACCACTCTTGAAAAGTCTTTAAAATTTTTTCTATAGTACCCAACTAGTCCCATAAAAATTCTTACCTCATGCACATTTTTAGGTGTTGGCCACTCAATAATAGATTTGATTTTTGATGGGTCAATAGAAATCCCATCCCTATTTATGATATGGCTAAGATATTGTACTTCACTTTGATAAAAGGAACATTTTGAAATATTACCATAGAGTTTCCTTTTTCTCAATACTTCCAACACTATTCTTAAGTGTTCATTATATTCATCAACATTCTTTGAGTAAATTAGAATATCATCAAGAAATACTATAAAAAAATTATCTAAGTATTCTAAAATATTTTTATTCATAAGGTTCATAAATGTTGTTGGTGCATTAGTGAGTCCAAATGGAAAAATAGTGAACTCATAATTCCCATAGCATGTCCTGAATGTTATTTTGTGAATATCCTCATATTTTATTCATAACTAATGATAAATATATCATAAATCAATCTTAGAGTAAAAAAATGTGTATCTCAATAATCAATTCCTGGTAATTGATGTCTATTCATTATGATTTCTTTATTAAGTATGTGATAGTCAATGCATAACCCTAACTTTCCATCCTTATTTTTAATGAAAATGATTGGTGATCCGTAAGGAGACACACTAAGTCGAGTTAATATTTTTGTTCGTTTAGTTGTGCTTTCAGTTTAACCAACTCTATTGTTGTCATTCTATAAGGTTATCTTGATATTGGTTCTATTCCTGGTTTAATGTCAATTGTGAAGTGAAAATATCTTTTAGAGAAAGTCTAGGTCATTATTCAAGAAATACATCTTTAAAATCATGTAAAATTTTTAAATATTTTCAAAGAAGTCTTACCTTCCTCACTAAAATATGAGATCTTAATAGCATACAACATGCAACCTTTGTTTTTGGATTTCTTTAGTTGCATTACAAAGATTTGTCTAACTTCAAAATATCTCTTAATGCCTTGAATGATGGTTGTTTTCTATATTTCATCAAGACATTATATATGCTTCTCAAAGAAATCAATTACTAACTCGTGTTTAGACATCTAGTTTACTCCTATTATTATGGCATAAGACCCTAAATTAGTCACATAAAGGTTAAGTTTAGTGAAAAAATGGGTAATTCTAATGCTTCTTCAAATAGACATTGGTCCATCTTATGAAAAAATATTTCCGTATTGGAAATTCAAGGCGTTCTTTAGAAATATAGCTTTCTTAGAAAGTTTTAAAGTCAACTTGCTTGAATAAAAACTCGGTAAAGACGAGTGTAAAAAAAAATAGTAACTAGAAAACTATAAAGATTACTTGACACTTCTTTTTGGGTAGCCTATATTTCTACATGGTGGTTACCCACAACAAAAAAATTATTTTATGCTTCTTATTCCCCTAATTATTTTGGGGACAATTTTTTACATAATGATCATAATGGCATTTGAAACATCCCCCAACATGCCCTTTCCTTTCAAATTTATTTTCTCCAAATGCAACACTATTATCCTCATTCTTTATTGTCTTTACAAAAATTTAGTTGCTATCTTTTTTTGATATACTTAGTTGTTTCCCTCTTTCTTCCACCAAGTTTTCCTAGGAGCAAGTGGTGCAGGTGAGCTAACACTATTATTTCAATTCTCTTTCTTGAAGGATGAAATGGATTGCACGTTTTTCTAGCCTTATACCCTTTTCAAACATCACTTCCATGGTAGATGGTCCATAAACATCTACCTTACCTCCTATGTTTGGGTTTAATCCCACAAAGAACTTACGAATAAGAAACTTCTCATTTTGTTTCTTTTGGGGCACTATTTTAACAACCTTATAAAATGCTCCCAATACTCCACAACACTCAATTTTCCTTGAGTTAAGTTCTGAAATTTTGACATTTTCTTATCAAAATAAAGTTGAGGAAACCAATGTTGATGGAAATATTCATTGAACTCCTCCTAAGTTTTGGAGGTAATATATACTCCCAATTCCATCTTACAGGTTATCCCACCATGAAGATGCTTCATTAGAGAGTTGGAAATCACCCCATACTGATTTAATTCTCTGAAAATAACCTTATTTCAAAGTACTTATCCATCTTACTTAACTAGTTTTCAGCACCATCCCCTAAGGTAGTTCCATAAAATTTGGGTGGGCTGATCCTTTTATGTCTTTAGACAGTTCAACAGCTAAGAAATCTCTTTTATCCCCTCGCTCATTTTCATCATCATGTTGTTTAGGTTGTTCTTCCTCACAATCTTGATTTTAACCCCGTACACACTTCTCAAATTAGGTAGCTTATCTAGCTATGGGTGTCCTAAAGGACTGTGAAAATTTTACCTAAGCTATTAGCCGTTAAGCCTTCTCGCATTAGCTGAACTAGTTCAAGCTTCGCGGTTCACCCTTCTTCTAACCATAGTATTCTATCATTGAAAGAATAAGATTTCCATTAGCATTATCAACTCATTGATTCCATGAGATGATTAACCTACCACTCTGATACCAAACTATAACACCCTTGTTACGATCAACCAAATCAAGGGATTTTTTTATAAGCATACCTTTAATATAAAATCAATGCTACCAATGTTTAACATTATTATTTATCTTATTGCTAAATAATCTAACATAATTAAAATATTCAAAATCCTTCCTATAACATATAATAACCATGTGTAGTTCCAAGGGTATATACAGATCTTCATGATCTCCCTTATGATGCACTATTTTTAGCAAAAACTTAAAATGGTCATAACTTTTTATTTGGGTGTGCATTTGAGCTTGTTTTTTTAAACCACTTGTTTCAACAAGACGAACACACCAGTCAACCCACCGTGCTAGTTAGAACCATTTTCGACAAATTTTCGGGCCCAAAATCCACCATCTGGTTGCCAAAAATTAGGATTTAAGTTTCAATTCAATTTTTTCCTATTTTTGGGAATTAGTTATTTTTAGTATCTTGCATGCATAGTAGGTTAGAAAGTTGGCAATTCCTCTAATTTAGGCATGTAGAAAATAAGAAAAAAATTGTGCCCATGCGAATAAGCATGTGAACTTACTAAAAATAGCAGGTTCTAGTAAACTGCTAAAAATAGTAAATTTTGCCACCTAGAGTAGATTTAATTGAAGTTAGTTAGAGTTTGCATGGCAACTCGAGTTGGGGGTTTTTTTCTTATTTAAGATGCATTGTATTTCATTATTCAATAATGAAGAAGAGAATTTATTTTCTTTGAGTTCAAGGTATTTGTAGTGTATTGAGTGTGTGTTTAAAGTTTGGCTACATTATCTGGTATCAGAGAAAGTTCAAGTGGGTGTGTATTGAGTGTGTGTTGTAGGATCTATAAAGGCAAATTCCCGAGCTTGTTGTAATTATAGCCTAGAGAGAAAATCAAGGTGGAGATGAAACAAATGAGGAAGAAGTTTTGAAGAGAAGAAAGCACGAAGACCATGCTTAGATTTTAAAGAAAGGATTCTTCGAGAAATAGAAGGAAATAATGATGGGATAAGATTTTATATTTCAGAATATAAAGGTAGCCTAAAACCAGAGCAACTGATAGACTAGTTGACTAGCATCAGAGGTTTTTTTGAGTGGAAGGCTATGTCAGAGGAAAAGAAGGTGAAATTTACATGCACAAAATTAAAAGTTCATGCTATGTTATGGTGGGATCACCTAAAAAAAGAGGAATCAAGAAAGGGGAAAGAAAGGATTAGGACCCGAAGTAAGATGGAGAAGAAGCTAAAAGACAAATTTATCCCTGTGGATTATGCACAAACCCTTTACAGGAGGTTTTAGAATCTCAGACAAAACTTACAAACCATGCAAGAATACATAGATGAGTTTTACAAGTTGTCCATTCATGTAGAGCATGAAGAAACTAAGGAAAAAATGGCTGCAAGGTATGTAAATGGATTAAAATTTTCTATTCAAGATGAGCTAAGCATGCACATGATCAAGAGCATGGAGGATTCCTATCAACTAGCTTTAAAGGCCAAAGAGAAACTAGAACCGACACATTTTTAGAAGATCGCCATGGAGGAAATGGGGGAATCATCCTCCTTTTGAGGATGAGATGGTTTCAGTCAAGGTAGAGGAGAAAAACCTCGTGGAGTGGAAAATAAAGAAGATACAAGACAATATCTCCCAAATCAGCAAAGAGGTAGAGGATTTCCTAGGGTAGAGGATATGTTGGGTAGAGGATGGGAGGCTCCATGAAGACCATTTGTTTGCTACAGATGTGGTGAAGAGGGGCATAGGGAATTTGAATTCCCACATTATTATACACATGAAAAGAGGAAAGAAGATCCTCCAAGAGTAAATCTTGTCCAAGATGAAGAAGAAGAAGAAGAAGAAGAAGAAGAAGAAGAACATGACATAGAAATTCCACTAGATGTGGGAGAAAATATAATGATCAAAAGAAAGATGGTTGATCCAAGAAAGGAGATCAATGGGGATGCCTGGATACATCAAAATATTTTCAAAACAATATGCACTTCAGGAGGAAAGGAATTTAATGTTATTATTGATGGTGGTAGTTATGAGAACATGTTTTCAAATGAGATGGTTGAGAAAGTAGGCATGCATTGTGATAAGAATCCTACACCTTACCATATTGCATGGTTTAAGAAGGCTAATGGAGTTATTGTTCATAAGAAATGCTTAATAAAATTTTCTTTTGGTAAAATTTATAAGGATGAGGTTTTGTGTGATGTTATTCCAATTGATACATGTCATATGCTACTAGGTAGACCATGACAGTTTGATAGAAAATTAATTCATGACAGGGGAAAAAATACTTATGGGTAAGTGTAGGAAGTTGATGAACAAATATAGGGTTATCGATTGGACGTCATATTGTAAAAAAAAACAAAATCTCAACTTGTAGGGATTATTAGCTATATGCGCACTCTAAATTAGAAAAAAAATATAAATATGAATCGTAGCATTTGGAATTTAGTTTCTAAAATACTATTTTTTTTAAAAAAGGGACAAGTTTAGCTATATTAAACAATTAAAATTATATGACTTAGTTTTTTTTTTAAAACTTATAAGATTGTAGTTTGTTTGCCCGCATTTTGGATGACCAAATATTGTTATTTTTTTTTTCCTTTGGTGAAACGTTAGATGTAGTTGTCTATCTTGGGATGGATTTTATTTTGTATTTTTTTTAGCAATATTTTTTTATGATTTTTTCTGTGAAAGTGGTCTGAAAATATTTAGAAAACAGAGAACTTTTCGTTTGCCCTCCATAACTATATCAAAAAATATTGAAATCAAATATACATTTTTTTTAACGTGTATAGAATTTGTCCGTGCTTGGGATGATTTAATTTTTTCATATTTTGATAAGTGAAACAAAAGTTACAATATTAAATGTAGACATGAACATTCATAGAAAAAAATGTCTTAAAGACCTATTGTTAGAAAAAAATTATATAATGATATTTATCTTATTCTATTCAACTTTAAAATCAATATTTCTCTGAAAAGCTAACAGTCTCCCTACGCGATGGCACCATTTTTGTGAAATGTTTTAAGTTTTTAGCATGGTTCAAGTCTTTGGAAGAGTAGATTTGAGGTTTTTTGACCTTTTACACTTCATAATGACCTTCCATAGCTTTGGTTGGGAAAAACAAAATTTTCCAAGGCTTAGGTTCGGTGAGATAGATCCGTGATCGTGGTTTATAAAGTGCGCTCACGGTTCATAAATCATATTTACACACATCCCAATGTCTAAATTACCATGTGATTTTTACTCTCTGGACCTTACCGTACAAATTACTACGAAATTTTGTCTTTTCTACACGTTTTTCTTATCACCGGAAGTAAAACATCATGGGAGACCAAAAATGAAGTCAAAAAGGAAGTCATTAAGTAATAAAACACCAAATGAATTAGAGGCCAATAAAATTAAAAATCGAGAGAATGTGGAAAATTCATGAATCAAGAAGAGGTTCATCTTCAACCCCAACTATTATAAGCAATGAAGAATGAGTTAATGTTTCTACTGTCAATGTTGAAGTTGATCTAAATAATCGTGATGAAGATGTTTTTTTTATCACAATGTTCAAGAAGAATTAAATACTCATGATGTAGCAAATGTTGACATTGAAGGAGACAATGAAAATGTGAATAAGGAAATTCATGTTGAAAGCGTAGACAAGCAAAATTTGACAAAAACACCTCCTAGGATTTTACGTAAGAAACCTAATTTTTTTATTAAAATTGATGAAAACATTTTGAAACCAATGTCGACAAACTTTACGAACAACAAATTAGAAGAAAAGCCCTTTGAAATTTGGGATAATCATTTTGAAATTTTAAATGATTCCTAAAGATGTATGTTGTTGGTTAGTTTGATGAAATTGATTAAAATGAGACCTACATTAAACACCTTAGGATTGACAACATCTAATTTACGTGGTCAAACCTCTACAATTGTTGAAATCCTTCATGATGCATATCACACTTGTTGGTGTCAAGAGACGCACTAGGGATAGTAATATTATCACGTCATGTACTTGCTACTAGTGTTGTAAGTGAATCAATAAAAAACAATGTTTGATTACGAAAACAAGTCGAATGTTGCAAGTTAATTGAAAAATTCTAATGAAAGCAATAGAAAGATGTAATATCCTTCAATCACTCAATATTGCCAATTTTTGGGCATTTTTACGCTGAGAACCGCGTAAGGACAAAAATAATTCTGATGTTATAAGAGAAGTTATTAAATTTTGGCATTATAACACTAGAGTTTCACATAATACAAGAGATGTTATAAAATGGAGAGTTGGTTGTACTAATCGTGAACCACATGCAAAGGCTTTCTTAGATATGACTCAAACTCAATTTTTTCGTAAGTTTGAACAAGAGAATCTAGAAATTAAAATTAATGAACGTTTTTTTGAAATGTTGAAACCATTTTATGTGAAATTCAACCATGCTCGCACCACTTATTATTGTAGGCAACATGTTGAATTTACGATGCATTATGCTAAATTTTTACGTATTCATTCTAATTTTCATTTTGAAACTATGTTATCGAATGTGGTGTTCAAGTTCCACCAATATCTTCCAAGCGATTTCATTCCTACTATATTTTGTGAAAAATAAGTTAGACAAGTTGTTTATAGTCAAGATTGTTTAGATGGAAGTTGTAGTACATGCGGCGGATTACCTAAATTGGAAAGTTACATCCATGAGAAAATTGAAGGTACAATAGGACACAATTTAGTTGAGTAAATATAAATCAGTTGCATACCGGTTGAAAGATGGAAAAGAGCCTAAACGGTGTGAGCTAGTTAGTAACAAATGCCCATTTTCTAATTTTGAGAAAATTTAAGGATGAAATTGTTTATGAGTATGTGAGGCATACACATGGAGCTCGATGGTTGGATGAACATTTCAAGCTATGAAAAGACACCATTTCTATTGGTACTATTGTTTAGTGGTTGATTTTGCAAAGAATTACACATTGCAACCACAAATGGAGGTTCGATCGTAATATTACAACTCAATATAAGTTGCCATTTTCATGCATATAACATTTCTACATTCTCCGACAATACAGAGAATGATAATTTTTTTAAGAGAGTACCACTTTTATATCAGTGATGATCGTACTCATTCTAATAAATTTTTGCAAGGGTGTTTCTAGTTATTTTATGGAAACTTGTTTGATAGGACATCCACTTCAAACAACATTATATATGGTCAGATAATTGCACGTCTCAGTTTAAGAATGCACGAATATTTTATTGGATGAGTAGAATGCACATCAAGATGGGTGTACAACATATTTGGAGTTTCACTGAGGCTAGACATGGAAAAGGAGAGCATGATGGTGTAGGGGCATGTGTGAAAAGATCTCTTGTAAGAGAAGAGTTGAAGTACAAAGATGGTGCTAAATTAAAAGATGCAAAGAGAATAGTGGATTGGTGTACCGACAATATGGCACGAGGTTCTAAAGAAAATTCCATAGTTCACATATATTTTTGGTTGATAGAGGAACAACAAATTGCTAACTACGAGGATTGTATAACACTCACTGGGTCTAGTGATATACACTCATTTTGTAGCTCAGACGCTACTTTGTGGACCATATGGACAAGAAATTTGACATGTTTTTGTGCATCTTGTATCGAATTTTTCACTACCGAGTATAATTCACAAGAATGGGTGGATGGATGGATTTGTAGGCCTGTAACTTCACTTTCTAGTTATCAACCTCCACAAGCATTATGACTTGTTTACGCAGATGAATTTACAACATCCAAGGACTTTGATGAAATTTTGATTTTGGTGCGACAAGGTATTTATGGTTATTTATTTAATTTTTTTATTGAATTGTCCATTGAAATTTTAATATGTAATTTAAATTTGAGTTGTTCAACCTTTGTTTTTGTAGGACATGTGCTTGCAAATAATTGCGACGAGAAGACAATGAAGAAGGAAGTCTATTTCTCATGTCGTTGCATCGAGAAAAGAAAGAAGTTGACTTCTCCTATTATAGATGGTGAAGATATTGAGTATCCTACAGGGTTAGTGGTAGTTACTGGAACTTGTCTTCGACGGTATCCATTAAAAAAATCCTTTGTTTAGGTGTTTGAATACTTTGAGACACATAGGAAAATACTTTTATATTCGCATCTAGTTCTAGCGACAAATATTTAGGTGTCTAGATATCGAGGAAGGCCTAATAAAAATATTCTTTGGAAAGTTCGAGAGTCAGATCATGAAACAATCTTGTCTGCTATTCAGAGTAGATCCGATCCTGATGGTTCATTGGAATGAATTTACAATGCTCATGTCTAGTATATATAATTTCTTTTCAATATATATATAAATTTGTTAGTTTAAAGATCTAGATTTAAGTTTGAATATATTTTATTTTAAATTTGTGTATTTTGTATATATAGATAGTATATGGTTTTGATTTGAAACTTAAATTTCTTTGACTAACACTTTTATGTTTAGGTTAGTGGTGCCAAAAAAGCTTCCACCTTCACGTGGTTGGCACTATTAGTAGAGAATTTTAAATTCTCAAAGCTAAGAGAAGCTTTCATTGTTTGAAAAAGTTGTAAATTTTGAAAAAGTTGTAAATTTTGAAAATGTTGTAAATTTTGAAAAAGTTGTAAATTTTGAAAAAGTTGTAAATTTTGACAAAGTTGTAAATTTTGAAAATGTTGTAAAAAATGTTGTAAATTTTGACAAAGTTGTAAATTTTGAAAATGTTGTAAATTTTTAAAATGACTCCTCCCCAAGTTTTTACAAGACCATACCTATGTGTGTGCACCGATATGGGAAGAAAAATCCAATAGAGGATATTATAGAGGGTCCCTATGCCAAGGTGTCCGATTAGATGAGGTGTCTCTAGGTGCCACGGAGTCCGAGTAGTCACTCGTCAAAGTTGAACAATATTTTGGTCTCAGGGCTCTTAACGGACTACACCCGAACGAAGTAGCCCGAAAGCAATGACCTTGTTGCGCACCAAAACAACACCTTCTCTAGCATTCTCCGGCCACCGGACATGTCGACATAGTCAGTTTGGTGCCACGACATCCTGAGGCATGACTTCTCACTCCTTGCCTCCGTTCATTTCCTAGGACTCAAAACATTCAATGTCACTTGTTTACCTTCCATCTCTCTTGTTCTCTTTGGACTTGCCTCTATCCTCTTAGACCTACTTCATCACTGTCCTTGCTTTTCTCTCTTGAGCTATGTTGTTGTGGTGATCTCTCCATCCTCTGCTGCCCCAGCTATGTTCTTACATGCTCATTATTTTTTCATTGTAATAGGATTCTTCATCATAGATCACTAGAAACATAATTAGGAGTATAAGTAAGTCATCAAACAATTAAGGGAACACATGTGTGAGGACCTTCTATTCATAAGTTCCTTCATTGATTGCATGAGATTAATCATCTCTACCTCAAATTGAATCAATGTCTCTCGTCCAAACTTCTACCCCAGTCCCATCAAACAAGATCAAGCATTCATACTGCAAAGAAGGACATGTGACCATTGGGTGAGCATGATCCTTAATAAAGGGAACATGATCTATTTCCTAAGATTATCTCTTTGTTTAGATTGTTCTTGGTCATATTTTTGAAAATCTATAGGAATAGAGTTGAGATCAAGAAAGAGAAATTCCATTGGGAAAATAATCTCCCATTTACGAGTGAGATGAATAATTTTGATTCTCATTCCTTGGTGATCTCAGTGTGTTTTTATCTAACTCGAGAAATTGTATGACATTTTGTCCCATACCATCACCTAGAGGTTTGATGCTCTAAAAGAGGACATTTATATTTTGAATCCCATGAGGAGAATGTATCAAATTTTTTTGGAAGATCTTGGCACAAGAATGCATGAGCTTGGTACTCCTCGGGAGAATAATTCCACATGAAGAATCTTCAGGATTCAAATTTTAAGAATTGGTTCGAGGAAAATATTTGTGACCCTTTCCTTCAATAGTCAATACTTAAATTCAGCCCTTGTAGAGATCATAGGTTATATCTCTAGAATCCTATGAAGAGTTAAATGAAAAATATTTTAGTCAATGTGGAAATATAAATGCCATTCCTGAGAATTAACTCAACACATTGGAGCATGTGAACATCTTGGAAGATGAGAAAGTTTCATTTGTAGTTTCCAGATTCAACAAGATGGTCTATGGAAAAGCCTCATCATTCAAGATCTTCCGTGGAGGAAGACACGAGTTGATTCTTCATTAGAGGAGGATTATTCATGCAATGGGTGGAACCTAAGAATACTAATAAGGGCTTACTATCAAATTTTTACCCTTTTCAACTTGGGACATCAGAATGCACCACCACATGAAATCTCTCCCTTTCGTCACTTAAGGCTTGTAACATTCTCACTAGGTATTCAATTCCTTAGCACCCCAACTTGATTATGTTTCCCCTCTCATGAATAATTAACCCCTTCTCACATTATCACCCCTTTAAGTCCCTTTGTCACTTAAGGCTTGTAACCCTACCCTGTCATGCCATGTAACCCGGGTTAATCCAGAATGGTCAAGGATGAGTTAGAAGGTGAGTTAGCTAGGTTAATGTTAAGAGGTGAGTATAAACATACACTTAGCCATTTTTAAATCCCTTTTTAATATTTCCTTTTCCTTCATTGCTGCTAGTATTTAGTTATGCTACTAAATTTTCAAGAAACCCTATTGCAAAAATCACATTTTTGCTCATATCTCCTTCATTTTTGCTCCATTTCCCTTGTAATTTTGCCCATAACTTCTACTCATGAAATCCTTGAAGATGATATAAAAATATTTTCCATTGGTACCCTAATTTTTTATAGCATCCCATTTAAAATTTTAGAGAAAAAACTTGCCTTTTTAGATCCTTGCAATTCTAGAGATCGAAAACACTTGAAATTTGAAGCAGGAAACCATATGAAAATACCTAATCTAATGAAAAAATTTCATCTCAATCCAAATACAAGAAGAAATGATTAAATATTTAAATCAAACATATATATCAGAGAACTAATTTAAATGGTTATGAAAACATACATATAAGGATATCATACATGCAATGAAATCGAATCAAACATATATACTTGATTTATCATTATGAAAACCAACACACATGGATATATAAGAATCCAAAAAGTGTGCTCCAGATGAACGTCTCGAAAATATCTACATAAGCTCATAATGTATGTGTACATCTCAAACTATGTGTGTCATAATGTACATATGGGACCACATGTGGTCGTAAAGCCTATATATATATATAATGGACTATATAAAGAAACATGTTCACTAGGACCAGATGACCCATATATATATATATGTACATCCAGTGGACTATGAATCTACTCGTGAAACATCTTCCCTCTTTTCACCTTCTTTAGAAGTAGCACATCCACGACTGGGATGTAGTGGAGGGATATGTCACTACGTATTTCATCCATGTGCTCCTAGGTGTCTCTAAGCATTCTTGTAACCTAACCTACACATTCATAAACAACAAGTTTTTAACACCCAAAATTTTAAAATACATTCAAAATTTAGAAACTTGTACAATTTAGTTAAAATGCATGTGAAATATTACCGCAATGTCATGATCCCTATCAATTTGTTGTTGAAACATCGCATGGAAAACAATAGACTCACGAGGGTAAGCTACATACAAATAATTAATTTTCAAATTAAATATTTTACATACATACAAAATTTGATATTGTAGATTTAAGTAATAAGAAATAATGAACCTCCAAAATTTAACAAATTTGAAAAATTGTACCTTAGTTAGTGGATCTGCAGATGCTATGGCAGTATCTACAATAGCCTCCATAGTCTACATATATGGAGGAGTCTCTCTATTAGTCATAAGCTATACAAAAAATATGTACAAATCAATATTAAAATCTACATGACTGTGCACCACATAACAAAGGTCCAAAGCATGTAATCCACGTGAACTTCTAGTAATTAGAAACAAAGTGTAAAGAGATTTACTAACTTGCGTAAAACTCATGTGAGGCATGCCAGTAGCCTCAATTCTCTAGAGAAGATGATGACCTGCTAGGATCCTATGTATAAAAGAGAAACATATTAATATGTACAACATACTTGTGAAACATTATAGTAATAATCTAATGCAGTCAAATGAAATTAAAAATGTAAGTTTGTACAACTTGAAACTTATGTTTGAAACACACCTAGCTATAGTAGCTAGCATGTCGACGCCGGATGTTTCCTTCACCGACTCTTGCTATTTAAAATAAAAATAAAAAATTAGTTTTTTACATGTATGTACATGACGTATGATCATATGATATATATATATATATATCTCAAACATGTGAATCAAACTATTGTATATATATATATATATTATTTATATTTATTTGAAATTTACCTATGAAAGACCAATATCAGTGGCACCAGATTCCAAAACATTTCACAACATCTCATCTATAGAAAAGAAATCCTATGAACTAGTAAATGATGTCTCTCCCTTGAAGTGCATATGGCACCACATGATCCACAGTGGTGTGGTGCGCTAGAAATGGCGCCTCCACCAACATCACCAGATGCAATTTGGTCGCTATTGTAGGTTAGAGTGTCGGTGAGATACCTCAATGCATGTAATGTATCAATCTCCATAACCTCATTCACTTTGTAGGAGGGATAATCGAAGCAGTGGGGGTTTCGGGCATGGGGATCCTAGGTTGACTTATGCATGCAACATGTCTACTCTATCATGCAGAGCCACCTTAAATATGCATGGAACCGTTTAC
Source organism: Taxus wallichiana var. yunnanensis (assembly GCA_018340775.1). NCBI lineage: Eukaryota > Viridiplantae > Streptophyta > Pinopsida > Cupressales > Taxaceae > Taxus > Taxus wallichiana. The sequence goes on along the minus strand of CM031239.1, from coordinate 279,643,834 downwards.
AAGTAATCATGGGGGTATTGGTTCTAGGTTTGGTAAATAATGCACAAATGAGGTCTTTTCCATTTTTTTGTCTTTTACGGCCGCATGGGATAGTTTATCTACATACCACCACCTACGGTCACCTCTAAAGGTATTCCATCTATGTATTTGGTTGGTTGCGAGACTCAACTTCACTAATTAATATTTGTAATGTATTGGCTAAAGTCATGCGGGATGGATTTGTAGCATGATTTTGTCTTATAGTACGAATTAGGTTCTCAATGACAATTTTATTTTCTCGATTCTTCCAATCATATTATCTTGTGTTCTTCTTTGGCTTAGTGGGGATGAAGGAGCCACATGAGGCATATCTATGTTTGGAGGAGGGTTTTAAGGAATGTTCGGAGGGTTTTGAGGAATGTTCGGTGGGTTTTGAGGAATGTTTTGACGGTTTGCATGATTTGGAGCTTTTTTTAACCAACTGATAAAACAAGAAAAACGTATACATAAACAAACATTTCAAAAACCCATGAAAATGTAAAAAAACCTAAAATGCAAAAAAATGATTAAAATCGGGGCTTGCCTCCTCATTCTTGGTGGCATGGTTGAATCTATCACTATCCGTAAGTCCGATGAGCAATTTTGGGGTGGTATTAAAAGGTTGAGTGAAAACGTCTAGGAAAAATCACAATTTGAAATGAAAAATGGGGAAAATAAGGAGTCGCGGGATTGCTAATTTTTGTCTTAGAGTTCCACGATCGCGGTTTATAACCACAATCGCGATTCTAAACCACAATCGCGGTTTTAAGTTTGTTAATTATCAAACACTGGAATTTAGGAACCACTATGCGGTTTAAAACCATGATCATGGTTCCTAAATTTCGGGTTTTTATGTCCACGGAATTGTCCACCAACTTTATGCACTTACCCTTATAATTTTTAGAAGGATGGCACCAAACTGGTTTTCTACCTCTTAAGGAAGAAGGGAAGGCTGAAAATATGCTTTCTAAAAAATAATTTGTGAAGGAGGTAAAGGCAATAGGGTTTTGTTAAGCACTGGTCGCAAATAAAGATGAATATGAAAGTGCACAAATACCAGTAGAGACAAAAATTAATAGAAGAATTTTCTAATTTTATTCCTGATGAGTTACTAGATGGGTTACCACCAAAAAGAGATATTCAACAGCTTATTTATTTGATCTCGAGGATCTTCACTTTGCCAAATCAAGTAGCTTATAGGCCGAGCTCAACGTTGCATGGAAAATTCACTAAGCAAGTGATAAGTCTCATGAGAAAGGGTGTAGTAAGGAGAGCATGAGTTTTTGCAACCCCAACTATAAAATTTGGTCAAAATTACATTATTAAATCAAGGAAATAATAATTGTATATTTCTTGTCTAAATCAAATGGGTCTACATACAAATAAATAGGCCAAGAATCTCCTATATTTTAGGATTTTGGCTCAACAACTAAAACACCCAAAACTCCATATCAAGAGTGATTGTTACTTGCGTAACAATACACTCTCTAAATAACATGAGTTACTATCAACTCATTTACATATTAATGAATAATTACTCATGTAATTATTCATATTACAATATATAATATATATACGTTAAACATGATTTCCTAACAGCCCCCTTACGGTTTACATGGGAGGAAACACATATGAAAAAATTAGAAACAAAATCATATGCCTCTCGCATAATTTTAGGCCTACATACTATTGGATTGGATTTTGTTGTCTGGTCTTGTTGCACATGATCACTCTCTAGGTCACCAACTCGATCATGATCGCTTCTCTATGTGAATCTATTCACTGGATGATCATCTTCTAATGAAGTATGACAATCGAGGACTATATGACACTCGGAGGATTACCGCAATCGCCTTCCCTCATATGCAACTATTCACAGATTCTAAAATGCACACCCTCTACGTTTCAATCATAGCAAGGAATGAAACCACACACCACTTGAAGAAAACAACTGAAATCTAGAAAATAATTCACAACACATTCTATAAGAATCACAATGTTCTTAATTGTAGCAGTGTTGTCTTTGTCACACAATCTCAAACAACATAGAAACTACCATTCTCACCTTTGGAAGGTTCCTTGACTTTAGTACTGTTTTAGGTGCATAATGGAAATGGAACATTGGTGAAATTTTTCCTCCCAAAATGTGAAATTTTCATTTATTCACACAACTAGGAACACAAAAAAGCAAATCAAATCAAACCGAAAAGATATGCCACCATACCAAAATGTGGCCCATTGTTGGCAACTAAAGAGAGGAATTGATCATTCTCCTTCCTCAGTTGCCTCCGACCTCCAATGAATGACACTACTAACTCAACGTAGTTTGAGCAGTGTTTTTCAATAATTTCCACTAGGCATCGGGTAACACCGAAAAGGTGTCCGTGAGGTGGATTTTACAATTTTTGACATTCACATGATGAGGCTGAAAAGAGGGTATTTTTTCAAAATTATTATTTTCTCCCAAAATTATAAGCAAAGTGAGACAAGAATTAAAAAATAAGCACTTTTGTACAAAATGACGCTCGATTTTGAGTTACCATGCAAAAGTTATTGAGGATACAATTTCCCGTAAAAAGGCCCAATTTAATTAAAATTAGATCAACGATAAATTTTTTTCTCTAGATTGAGAGAAAATTTATTATGTCACCACTTGTTAGAACTGGGAGGAAATGAGGATTCCAAAATATCAAAATCCTTAAGAACTGGTGTCGGAAAAATATTAATTTGGTAAAAAATGTAATAAGTTCCCTTAAAATGCAATTATTAAACAAAAACTATAGAAAAATTAAAAAATTTAAACTATAGTTTTTTCTAAATATTAAAAATATTAGCCAATCAAAAATGGTTGTGTAAAAACTCACAACTGATTTTGAGTTGAAGTGACCCGCAATGATTTATTCATAACTTGAAAACCAGAGCTCCGATTTGCAAACCTGTTTAATGTGTTGGAAAGGTAGTTTCAAGATCTTTGCAATGGTATCAAAAAAATTAATTTCATTACCTGACCTAAAATTTGTTCATGACTGAGTTGGATGTGAATTTGGAGCTTTCTTCATGCCTGAAACTTCTTGAATGATTCAATATTGATGAAAATCATTGCATGCAAATTTATGAAGCATATTCCATAGGGCCACGGTTTGCAAAAATCCTTCTGGATCACACTATACTAATACTGCAATTGATTTACAAATTTCATTCAATGGGGAAATAACACAACACCACTGCCCCTTGAACAATATCAGAATTCCATGATATGTACACAAGCAACCTGCTCTGATACCAGATGTAGAATTTGGGCAAAGTTGCAGAATTAAATCAAGGAAATAATAATCATATATTTCTTGTCTGAATCAAATGGGTCTCGCATACAAAATAAATAGGCCAAGAATCTCCTATATTTTAGGAGTTTGGCTCAACAACTAAAACACCCAAAACTCCATATCAAGAGTGATTGTTACTCACGTAACAATACACTCTCTAAATAACATGAGTTGTTAATAACAACTCATTTACATATTAATGAATAATTACTTATGTAATTATTCATATTACAATATATAATATATGTGAACACTAAACATGATTTCCTAACACCGACTTTATTAACTCCAAATAAGGATGGAACATGGGGAATGTGCGTGGATAGCATATAAATCATTAAAATTACAATAAAGTATAGGTTCTCAATGCTTCGTCTTGATGATATGATGAATGTGCTTGCTAGATCTATGTATTTCACCAAGATTGAACTTTGAAGTGTTTACCATCATATTCATATAAGAGAAGTAGATGAGTGGAAAACAACATTAAATATAGGGGATAGATTACATGAGTGGTTGGTGATGTCATTTGGGTTATCTAATGCACCTAGCACTTTTATGAGGTTCATGAACACTGTGTTGTGGGAGTACAATAGTAAGTTTGTTGTGGTTTATTTTGATGATATCTTGATTTTAAGTAAAAATAAAGAAGAACATTTGAGGCATCCGAGGTTGATAATTCAAGTGTTGAGGAAAGAGAATAATTTATGCAAATTTAAATAAGTACACATTTATGCAAGAGTGTTTAGTTATTTTTGGTTTTATTATTTGAGAAGATGGGGTAAATATGGACTTAGAAAAGGTAAATGAAATTATTTAATGGCATACTCCATGGAGTATAAGAGAGGTAATAAGATTTCATGGTTTAGCAACTTTTAACAAAAGTTTATTAAAAAATATTAATATTGTAGTACCTATAACAGATTGCACAAAAGAAAGGAGTTATTATGAACAACAAAATTTGAGGATAGCTTTAAGTTCTAGAAGAAAAAGGTGACAGAAACACCTATTTTGGCACTACCAGATTTTGATAAAGTGTTCGAGGTTGATTGTGACACCTCACATGTGGGTATCAATGTTGTCCTAAGTCAAGGCGGGAAGCTAATAACTTTCTTTAGTGATAAATTAAATGAGGTACACAAGAACTACTCTAATTTTGATGTGGAATTTTATGTAATTGTTCAAGCATTGAGGCATTGGAGGCATTACTTAGTGCTAAGGAGTTTATGTTATTTACGACCACTTAACCTTGAAGTATGCTAATGCACAAAAGAATTTGAATAGTAGGAATGGAAATTAGGTATCATTTTTGTAGGGTTATACCTTTTCTCTAAAGCATAAATGAGGAAAAAAAAACCAAATTGTGGATGCATTGTGTAGGTGTGTAACTCTATTTAACACTAAGGAGAATGAAATGGTTGGTTTTGAAGCAATAAAGGATTTGTATTTTTCGATTCTGATTTCAAGGATATTGTTGAAAGGTTAAGTAGTCCATTGTTAGGTGATGTAGGTGATGTCCAAGATGAGTATCTTTTTTAGGATGGTTATCTATTTAAGGGATGAAAACTATGTATTCCAGTTGGGTCTATGAGAGACAATATAGTGAAAGAGCTGCATAGCGGAGGATTGGCTGGGCACTTTGGTAAGGATAAGACTATAGCTTTGGTAGAAGAGAAATACTATTGGCCAAATATGAAAAGAGATGTGGTAAGATATGTGGAGAGGTGTAGAATTTTCCAAGTCTCGAAAGGCCATGCACAGAATACAGGGTTGTATATGCCATTTCATGTTCCCAAAGGACCATGGATAGATTTGAGTATGGATTTTATTTTGGGATTACCAAAAACACAATGAGGTAATGACTCAATTTTTGTGGTTGTTGATAGGTTTTCTAAGATGGTTCATTTTATTTCCTATAAGAAAACTAGTGATGCAACAAGAGTAACAAATTTATTTTTAGAGAATTTGTTAGGTTGCATGGTGTTCCAAAACCATTACTTCAGATAGGGATACAAGGTTCTTAAGTCATTTATGGAGGACTTTATGGAAGGTCTTGGGAACAAAAAATAGTTTAGTAGTGATATCATCCTCAGATTGATGGGAAAATAAAGGTGGTAAATAGGAGTTTGGGAAACCTATTAAGGTGCATAGTTGGGGAAAAGCCAAAATAATGGGACTTAACATTACCACAAGCTGAGTTTTCTTATAATAGCTCAAGTAAATAGATCCACACGAAAGTCTCCATTTTATATTGTGTATGAAAGTAATCCAAAATAGGTGTTATAGTTGGTGCAACTACTAATTGATGGAAAATTCAATAATGATGCAAAAGCATTTATAGAACATATACAATAATTGGAGGAAGAATCATGGAAGAAATTGTAGAATAGTAATGATAAGTATAAGGAAATAACAGATGTGCATCGATGGAGAAAGGTGTTTATAGTGGGTGAAGTGGTTGGTGGATGTAATAAAAAAATATGATGTCCCTCTCGAGCCAATGGTTGGTGGATACAATAAAAAAATGGAAATATTTTCTTTCCCATTTGAAGATGAAGACTCTTTCCATGATGAAGAAATTAAGAAAGGATTTTCAAGACCTCTTAAGATGAAGCTCCTTTTGATGAAGGATTGATAGAGTGTAGCAGTTCCCAAAATGATGAGGTAATCCCTCTAGATAGTTTCCTTGAGTTGCATCCTTCAAAGGCGTAGAAAGAGGAGCTGCAGGAAACATCATAGGATAACTCCGTGTAAAAAATATTGGATGCAGAAGAAATTGCAGAAGATCCGAAGATGATTATTGATATCTTCACTAGTTCTATGGACATACAAGACAAGTATGAGTTTTCCTCTAATCTTCCCGGCAGTACTCAAACACCTCACAACGAAGTAGAGATAAAGTATGAATCAAATTTTTCTCGTGGAGAAGATTTCGATGAGCATAGACCCAAAAATAAAGTAACTCGAGAATATCCAAGGAATTTGAACAAAAAACATCCCTAGGGCATTGATGAGATGCTCGATGGATAATTAACTATATGGATAAATATGGAAGGAAACTGGAACTATGAAACTGATTTCAAATAACATGAAGGCAGTGGAATTTTCAAGCAAGGACCCGAGCATCAAGAAGCTCAAATATAATCACTCGTACTAAGTACACATATAATTGTAAAATCACCTGACCTTCATAAGTGGCGAGGAGGAGGCTACTGGAACCGTCATCGCCGCAGTACATTATCATTCGGTGTTGCCTCTTCGAGGGTAACTTTTGAGAAATGAAAAGTGCTTCAATGAAAGATGGTCATCCCCCACCTTGTACCATAGGTGCTTTCTAGGCATGTTTCCCATTCTACTAGTTTTTTTCCCTTTATGTTGTGTGTCGTGTGTTTCCTTTCCATTGCTTTGTGTGTGTGTGTTTTCTTCTTCTCTCTCTCTCTCTCTATCTATCTTATTGTAGTTTGTACATGACTCAGCAGTGGCCTAATGTATAAGGCATCGGTCAACAAATTATATGGTCTAAAATTGAGATTTTGGATTCCCATGTCATGTTTTCACTATGCTTAGTCAATGTCATGTCCAGAGCTAGAGATAGTTGTTTTTGTGTAGATGTGCAATAGGAAATTGGAAGTTTCTAAGCACAAAAATATACCCATGTGCTAAATTGTTCATGTTTTATCATTCCTAGGAATCCCCTGTGTCAAATCCATTAGCTTGGTCACCCCTATTTGATGTCAAATTTATCCCCTAGGTGATTTATGAAATTCTATTCATTCTGCTTGGTGATTTTAGGAAGTTCTAAAACGATGTTATCTAGGCAATATTGGGAAGGGCTATCATTGGCCTTCTTAGGACTAGATCAACCCCATTTGGAGTGGAATGAAATGGAAAAATTCAACATGGAGGTGAATTGACTACCTTAAAAAGTAAGGAAATTATTTTAAAAGGTTTGGATAATTTTTGAAAGACTTGGGAGCGATCTAAGTAAAAACAAGGTTCACAAGCCTAAAGCAAAGACACGGGCCTAAAACAACAGTTGGGATTCAAAAGAAGATTATGGGAGCCCTATATTGAGTTAGAAATGAAACAAAACATTTCCAAAAATAGGATTCCAATACGTAAATGATGGTAAAAAAATTTATTTCACAAAAGCTTGGTGCATAGGATTTGCAGACAGTTTTTATTATGTATAAATGGATTCTCAAATCACAAATCCATATTTAATAGACATTATACCCAAACCATTAGATTTAAATTATATTTCCAGTCAAGATCATATAAAATTTCACCAATAAATTCCACAGGAAGCTCATGTCATCATCCTTCCAAGTTACCCCCTCAAAGGTAGTTAAGGACTTAGTCATTTTTCGGGTGGACACATGTTAGCACCAGGTGAGTCTAGCAGGATTTCATGTCCCTAGAATCATTGAGGAAGGTAAAAAACCCTTGAAAAATTACCTGATCCCCCATGTGACCTCTCGGGACCCTCATGTGACCTCTAAACTTGACAGATTCAACCCGAGGTGCATTTTTTGGAGCATCCATTCCTTCTCGTCGGATCAAATGCCACGTGTCAGCTCAAGGACCACCATGGAATCTGATCTCCCTCATGTACCTAGGGATAGGGACACCAGGGATTTTTTTTTACCGAAATTCAACTCAAAAAATTGAAATTTTTGTAACTCTTGGTTGCTTCTTACTACTTTACTTCTCTTGCATCTTACTATTTCTCACTACCATTTAGGAAATGTTGCGAGAGAACACCTCACTCCACCATTACCAAAGCTTAAACCAGATCCATCATACAAAATTATCCTTAAATCCATGATGACACATAGGTCTTATAAGAATAATTCATCGAGACAAGAAAAAGAAATGGAGAACTGAGAAGAAGAACAGTGGAAATCCACATTGCCATAAAATGAAGATTCGAACATATCTTAAATCCAAAGTGCGTGGATTGACGAACCGTTTATTGAAAAATTTTATCTATTAAAGGCCATTAAAAACACACTTTCAATCCTCCTTGGTGGTGCATAGAACATTCATAGTGAAGAAATCTCATTTCTGGCTCAACGAAGGAAAAATTTAATTTCCCATCAAACCGTTTGTCGGATTGAAGAGAAATTTATCCTTAAGCGTAAGAAGAAAAGAACTATCGCAATGGAATAAATTTCATTGAAAATGGAGAGAAAAACAAGACCTACATTTTTCAAGATCCATTAATGGCCACCACAACACAGTAATGGAAAAAATCAGTGAGCTACCTCTCCACTTCTTAGGGTTTTAGAGGGTGAAATCACACAAAAATTGGAGGGAACGATTGTTCAAAAATCTAGTTTTAAGTGAACTATTTTTCCTGCGATGAAGTCCTATTTTTAGGGATATGGAGGGTTGTGTTTTTCATCATCATTATTCACTCTTTTAATAAATTCTCAAATTCTCGAAGATCCAATATGTGAAATCATCCAAAATTTAAAAGGAAGGATATCTAAGAAAATCTACTTTCTCTCAAAATAGTTTTTGCAGATGAAGTCCCTAGTTTTAAGAGATATGGAGGGCTGTTTTATTGTTAGTATTCTACCCCTTCGATGAAAATATAATTTTCCCACTTTTTCAGAGTGAATGAATTACTCAAAATTTGGAGAGTGGAACCATGGAATAAAATCAAAAATTTCAAGACCTATTTTGTCACAATTTGACATTCATGGCACACGTATAAAAAATAACATGTCTCCTGCAGAGGGTTTGTTACTTTGGGTAAGTCCCCATTTTAAGATTCCATGAAGAATGTGGTGAATACAGAGGGAGTATCGAAGGTAAAGTCATCAAAATGTTCATCTTGGCTCACAATCCACACTTACTAAAAATAACATGTTGTTACGTAAGGGAAAGTCTAGACAATGGGACATTAAGGAATGATCATTCAGGTCAACATCATCATGCAAGATCATCATATGAATTTATCATGGGGAATGTAGGATTCACCTCAGAGAATTCAACATTGTCTCTCGACACTCAATCCATGGCTGAGTTACGTGGATTATCTTATGCGGGATAGGAGTTGTGGTCATCGTAAACACCATTCAACAATGTTTTTAAACACTCATTCCAAAGCATTTGTGAGCCCATTTGAAGGATTTTTTCCATGATTATGAAGATTCAAATTTTCATTGCATCAAAGATTTCAATCAACGAGGATCATCGGACTTCATCAAGGCAACATCTTCTCCTCTTCTGGCTCTTCCTCTCCCCAAATTTCTTTCTTTTCAAAGGTAATAGTTAGAAAAATAATGTAAATTAAGTCACATTGATTTTATAAAAGGGACTTATATATTGATAGGAATACAAATATTTTAAAGTTATAATTAAGGCATATGGAGGGTCATGAGGAAGACGATAAGTCACCTCTCATTCTATAAATTTTAACACCATTCCCATTTCAAACGGTTGGTGATTGATCTTGTAAACTCAAGAGTGCATTGTACCTTGAGAAAGAAAAGGAGATAGCCATTTTCTTATACTTTCCTCCACTCTCAAATTTATTCTATTCCCACACTATGTACAACTTCAATTTAAGCATCAATATAAAGAAGAAGGATTTTGTAATCTTTTTGATGAGGAGATTTTATAAACTATGAGTTCACAATCTTATCTCATCTTGTTGCCATTTGGGGTTGTTTCTTCTCGTAAATGCATGTGTTGAAGTTTACAACTAGTGTGTATAGGAATATGATTTCCTACCTATAGCATTAGTTTCCCTATCTCATTTCTCACTCCCCTTTCCCACTTTTAGGAAAATGTCTTTCCTAAAGAAGAGATTTCTAACTTTACCAGAGGTCAATGGAGTGCCCCTTTTGGATTCCCAGTCGAAAGGCTACCATAGAAATCCACATTTTCTCATGCATGCACATACGGTAGCTGCACCAGATTAAGTAGAGGGACTTAGATTCCTAGAGCGTTGGCAAGAAATCCACAAGTTTTTCCACCCAAAAAAATTTATCGCCAATAGTTTTTAGCGTCCACCATGGGGCAGATTCGGCAACATTTGAACCTGAAATACAACTGAAATGTTTGAAAATTAAAATAAAAATCAAATATTGAAAAAAAAAAAAAAATAGTTCATGAATGTTCGTTTCGAAAGAGACACTTGCTGATTTCGCTCGTGACTTTTCACATTCCATATTGTCTTTTCATATTCCCATTGCAAAGTTTTTCAAAGTGCTAGAATTTTAAAAATGGTTTTCCAAAGCAAGAGATGAAATAGAAGAAGAATAAATAATGGTGAAAAAAGAAGAAAGAGCTCAACCCATTGTTCAATGGGGAAGGAATACAAATCCACTTTCTCTTTAATCCCCTCTTTATGACCTACCAACGGGTTCTCGTAAGAAATTTACAAATTTCAATGGTGATAACACATAACATCCTAAAGAACACATCACCTATTTCAAAACATCATGGGGAGTTCTTGGTGTCCAACATGAATATTTCACTATAAGACTGTTCGTGGAGTCCCTCCAAGAAAAAGCACCAAAATGGTTTTACCACCTATCAGCCTTATCCATCACTTTGGTTGGGATGACACCAAGGATGTATTCAAAGAGAGATTTAAATCAATGAAGACTATCAAGACCTCCCGATACAATTGGCTCAAACGAAGAAAGGAGAAAGTGAAACCATGAGAGACTTCATGGCTTGTTTCAAATGGTTGCTTCATAGGATACCTAGAAAGGATTCACCATCTCAAAACAATATCAAGAGATTCTTCATCAATTTTCAATCATCAGAAGTAGGATGTTTTTTTGTGAAGAGCCCAACCAAGGAACATTGTAGAAGCAAAAAGGATGGCCATTAAAATCGATGATGATCTCATCCTATTTGGAAAGATCAATAATCCCTTAAAGGGTAAAGCTCAACATCCTAGAGATGAAAGAACCAATCCATCATTGCAAAAGTTGGAAAATGAGATAGCATCTTTGAAGAGGGAATTATTTCAATGAGTTTCTTCTCAAAGAAGAAATGAAAATCAGATTACAGGTGCACCACGAAGGCTCACCTTGGAAGCCCCACCCATGAACGTAAATTGTAGATTTCAAAAAGTGAAGGTGGTGATTTCTAGAAAATGAGGAGTTTCAGAATGATACACAAATTAGATTTTGTGAGTATTCTAGATGTGATGAAGAAGATGGACCCAGTTTCTCATGTGCAATATTCACTCGTTCTCGGTATGACAAAAGAACATCTCCTTGCCATTTTGTAAAGAAAAATAAGACTAAAAATCCTCTTGTGGTGACTTTGCAAAACAAAATAATCAGTCGATGATCCCCACTTCCATCTTTTGTGAAGTTTGCATTGTTGGATCTTGATCCGTAACAAGTAAGAAGGCTCTGTAATCCTAAGTAATTATTTCTATGTCTCTTCTAAGTCTAAATCTAAATTTTCTCTGTAAAATCTAGTACTTTGAAATATCCTAGTGTACTTTTGAAAATACCATCCATTCTCCAAAAATCCACTCCTACTTCTAAACATGTTCTAAATCCAAAACCAATCCCTTCACCCCCTTTTCGCATCTCCTCTCTTTGACTTCATAGAATATGCAAACAAAGCCCAAGTCCAAATTACTGAAACTGAATATTTCCGGACTCATCCTGAACAATTTGAGAGGTTCTTCGATATATCGGGAGTTGTATTCTAAAACCCAATGTTGTAACTTCTAGTTCCAAAGGCATACTACCAAAATCACCTACACCTCCCTCACAAACCATCCTTTCTTTGAGTGCATGTTATCTCTCGAAAGTGCACCATGTAGAGAGATGGCTGCAGGTGTTCTAAGCTTGCAAAATAGATATCTCTATTTCGTAGATACAATGGAAACACCTCGGGTTTGTGGGAATACATATTTTGAGGTGAGTTTCAGGTATGAAGGTTGGTTTGTCGACACTAAAATTTTCCTCCATAATTTCTATTTCATTAATGTATGTATTAGGAATAGGATGTTGTTAAGTATAATTAGTAGTAGCGTCGATAGAAGATAACAGCGCCATCGATGCAGTGTTGCCAATAATGTGGAGTATGGTAATGATCAAAGTACAATAGGAATGTTGTAAAAAGTAAATATTTGTTGTAAGTGGTCCGGTAATGTTAAAATGTCAAAGTTTGGGTAATTAGAGAAGTAGGGTCTACATGATTAGGAATTAGAAATATTATATTGGTAATAAGGACAAGGAGTGAGGTCATAAATATTTTGTGTATTTTATTTGTAAAAAGTCTAAAAATGTGGAACCCATGTAAAATGATAAGGTTTATCTTATCTTAACAGATAAGCCTACATGTACAGATAAGAGTTAAGGTATGGAATATGATTTGTCAGAGTGGATTTCTTATCCTATCTTAGAGATAAGATGGATAAGCCTGGAAGTTCTATAAATAGAGAGGCCACCCCCCTCATTTAGCATAGAAAGAAGTAGTGAGAAATATTGTAGGAAGTGTGCAAAGGAAGCCATCAGTTAAAGGTGTGTTGAAGAAGCCATCAAGAGGTGTAATTGTAAAGTTTCTCCCATAGTCTTGTTGAAGTACCTCATGGGTGAGATTGTAACAATTTCATGTTAATATTATAATTTACTTTGATATTTCAGATTTGTCATCATTCCGTCTTATCATAGTCAATGGTATTCTTGTGTTTGGTTGTTGTTTTGTTTCCAGATTACATCCACCAAACTAAAGGTTGTGCATTAGTAAATAATCATAGCACGAGGAGTTCCGGTGAAGAATTATCATAGTGCCGGATTGGTGATGACATTTTGGTTCCGTTGCCGGGACCATTCCTCGTTGGTGGATTTTTTGGAGAGATATTCCCACTAAGTCAAAAATCAATTGGAGGGTAACCTTGTTTTTACTGTGCATAGTAGTTACTGTGGTAAATTCATTTTTATCGTGAATATAGTTACCATGATAAAGTCATTTTTGTTGTGAATAGTATTTATCACAGTAAAGTCACTTTTTACCATGAATAGTATTTACCGCAGTAACTTCACTTTTTACCGTGAATAGTGTTTACCACAGTAAAATCAGTTTTTACCGCAGTAAGTCAAGTTTTACCATAGTTTACCGTGGTCATTTCTATAGTAATTCCAATTATTTATGCACATAAGTCTTGTTGATTGTACTTGTGGGTTGGTATTTCACGGTGGTTACTTTTGAAAATGGGAAAGATTCCTGTTTTTTCAGCTCAATCTAATGAAGATGCTTCTTCTTTCATTCAAGAGTTTAAACGATCTTGTATTTGTAATGGCCTTATAAGAAGGGAACAATGGAATGAATTTTTCCTACTTTTTGGATGGTTCAAAGCACTTAGGTGGTTTGAAACACTAGGTGATAATGTGAAAAATTCATGGGATTTATTAACTGAAAGTTTTCTTGAAGAATTTGGTGAACAACAGAAATATGTAGATCTCATGATCGAGATCACAAAGCTGTCCCAAGGAGAGAAGGAGAAGATAAGGGATTATCATGCTCGTGTTCTAGAGCTAAGGAGGAAGCTCGATGCCCAGATCCGGAAGGAAGGACTAGCGGATGGGTTGATGAATGGCATGGATAATCTCCTCTGTAAGCACTTCATTCTTGGGATGAAGCCGGAGATCAGAAAATGAGTGAAGTATGACCGCTCGGCTACCATTGAACAAGCAACGGATATTGCAAGAAGGCAAGAAGAAAGCATGGAAGAGGAGCCCAAAGAAATTGTTGTTGTTAAAGTAGAGCCTACACCAGCACCTTTGGTCTAGAATCCACAACCACTCGCGGTGAGCACAAATATTTCTCCTAGTACATCTACCGAGTATGAAGATCTGCTTAGAAAGATGGGCCGTTAACTATTAGTCTTCTTCAAGGAAAGGAATTTAGTTCTCGGGGAGGAGATAGAGGTCCAAAAATAAATATTTGAAGTTGTTTGTTATGGTTGTTATAAACGGGGTCATTATAAGTATAATTGTCCAAATAGAGCTTCTACATCAGTACAAGAGATAATGATAAAGGAAAAGCACTGTGAATTCTCTTGATGTAGTAGATAAGTGTAGAAATAATGAAGTAGATGTGTTTGTAACAAAAAGAAAGAAAGAAAAAGATAATCAAGATGGAACTTATCCTAAGAAGATGAAAGGAGAAACTAGTAAGAAACATAGGAGAAGAAAGTTGGGTGTGTAGGATTTTACGATTTCACGGGGGCAAGGACCATACTCCATCTTGGAAGATCTGTCCAAAAGGCTGCAAATATTACATATGGTCAACTCTTGGCTATGTCTTCGAGAAGAGGCGGGAGTTGCGAGGTGGACTCAATGCTCGAAGAAGGAAGGAGGTTGAGGTCCCTGTTTTGGAGGCAGCGGGCAGATCCTATGCTCCACAAGCCGAGGTATTATGTAATGGTGTTTCAATTCATGATGTCTTAGTTGATGGAGGTGCTGCGATTAATGTAATGACCAAGTCCTGTAATGAATATGTTGGGTTTAAAATTGATCACCCTTCAACACTTATGTTAAGGTCATTAAATAAGGAAAAACTAGACCGAGAAGGTGTAGTTTCAAATGTGGCAATATCTCGTTATGGGTGTTGTATGTGTGGTAGACTTTCGGGTGATGAAAAATGGTGCTGTTGCGTACCCAATGCTACTCTTTGGGAAGACCATGGCTAAGGAGAGTTCACCCAAGAAACTCTGGAATGAAGGTTTCATGACACTTGGACGTGGTAGAGAGAGGGTGAAGATAAATGTGATCCCTCGACATCATAAAGCAGAACATGTGGATTCAAGTGATGAAACTGATGATTGGACATCCTCTGATTACTCTAGCACCAGTGAAGTGGACACTGAAGATGAAGAAAGTGAGGTTGATGTTTTAGTCATGGATATTCTTCCAGTCACACCAACCCAGGACCCCATAAAATTATCTGAAGAAGAAGTTGATGATCGTCTCCAACAAATAAAGATTGGTGATGCTGTGATGGAGAGTGAGAAGGAATCCTACCTCCAGCTCTTTCGAAGGTACATACACCTATTCACTTTTGATTACAAGGAACTCCGCCAAGTAAGTTGGATAGAACATTGTATTGAGCTGGTAGATGGTGCTAAGCCCATAAAGAAAATGCCATATAGAATGAATCCTAATTTTTCCAAGACTGTAAAAGAAGAAATAGATAAGTTGCTTGATGTAGGATTCATATTTGTTGTGGAGAATTCAGAATGGGTTTCTCCCATTGTGATCTCAATAAAAAAGAATGGGAAGCTACGCATTTGTGTTGATTATAGGAAGCTTAATAAGGCAACAAAGAAGGATCATTACCCTCTTCCATTTTCAGATCAGATCTTGGACGAAGTAGCTGGCCAGGAGTGTTATAGTTTTGCTGATGGATATAGCGGATACAACCAAGTTCATATAGTAGAGAAAGATCAGCTAAAGACCACGTTCACCACTCCTTGGGGAACGTTTGCTTATAGAGTTATGCCTTTTGGGTTGTGTAATGCTCCAAAGAACATTCCAGCATTTGATGAATAGGGTGTTCGAACCTACATTGGGACCTTCATCGTGAGTATTTCGGATGATTTTGCATCTATGGGAGCAAGTTGGACCACCGCACTGAGATGGAGACATCATTTCAAAGTTAGATGAAGCAAAGCCTCACTAAACCCTACAAAGTGTGTCTTTGGATGTTCTAAAGGCGTTTTGTTAGGGCATGTTGTATCCAGAGATGGTATTGATGCGATCGATAAAGTTTCAAAATCAAAGATTTACCCTTTCCTATGAATAGAAGTAAGTTGAGATCATTTTTAGGCCATGTGGGTTACTATAGAAGGTTCATCAAGAATTTCTCAAAGATTGCACAGCCCACTAACCCAGTTCTTGAAGAAGGATGTTGCTTATGAACCAGGAAACAAGGCGCATGAAGATTTTGGACAATCTGAAGGAAGCCCCCGGTGTCTTCACTGTTTTGAAGAATCCAGTTGGAGCAATCCATTCATTGTGTATACTCGATGCCTCGAGATGCAGCACTAGGTAGTACTTTGAGCCAAAAGGATGAAAATGGGAATGAACATCCAATTTACTTTGGGAGCAGACAAATGAGCAGTGCTGAGGTAAACTATACTGTAACTAAAAAAGAGGCTCTGGCTATCATTTTTGTTGTAAAGAAGTTTAGAAATTACTTGCTAGGGCAGAAATTTATAGTTGTAGCAGATCATCGAGTGCTCAAAATATATTGTCAATAAGCCTAACCCATCAGGGAGAATAGCAAGATGGATAATTTTGCTACAAGAATTTGAATTTGATATTATAGATAGGCCAGGAAAGAAGCATGTCAATGCAGATGCACTCTCTCGAGCCTATGATGGTTTAGGATCATCTTGTGATGATGATGATTTTCCCGATGTAGCATTGTTCTCCCTTGACACAATCCCTAGTGAATACATAGATATTTGGAATTATCTAAATGAATTCAAGTTTCTGATGGTGCCAATGCAAAGACTAAGAGAAAGATTACTCAAGCCAGGTCATCCATATTCTATTCCGTGCATGGAGTATTATTTCGAATAGGACACGATGGATAAAGACAAGAGGCGAGTTGGACGTGATCAAGGAAAGGAGCTGCTAGAAGAATTCCACAATGGTACATGTGGAGGGCACTTCTCTAGACAACTTACAACAAGAAGGATCTTGGATGCGCAGTTATCACCGGCCCCTCTTTTTAAAGATTGTTATAATTATTGTAAGACATGTGATATTTGTCAAACACATGGTAACCGTAAGACTTCATCACTCCATTATGTCCTATTCTTCCCCTTGGTCCCTTTGAAAAGTGGGGAATAGACATTGTAGGTCCACTTCCATCTACATCATGCCAAAATAAGTATATTAGTAGCCACATGATTATTTAACCAAGTGGGTTGAAGCTAGGCCATTGAAGACAACTTCTATGGATGAAGTGGCAAGGTTCATATATGACCGTATTGTCACCAGATTTGGTTGTCCATTAGAAATTGTAAGCAGATCAAGGAAGCCACTTCATTAATGAGGTGGTAGAAGCCCTAGTCAATAAATTTTCTATTAAGCACGGAAGGCAACAACATACAAGCCAAGCACAAATGGACAGGTGGAGCGAACAAATTTTGTGTTTGTGTCAAATTCTAGCAAAGATGCAACCTTGCAGTACATAAATGGGATAAGAGGATTCATGCAGCATTGTGGGCATATAGGGAAACATCAAAGTCAGCAACATGATACTCCCCATTTAGTTGGCCTATGGCATTGATCCAGCTTCTTCCTATTGAGTTTGATATTCCCCCTTTGTGAGAGTTATGAAAAATGAAAGGATGGATGAAAGTGATTCAAGTAAAAAGAAAGGTTGGTACATCTTCATTTGATAGAGGAAATGAGGGAAATAGCAAAGGATACAAGCCATAAGAAGAAAATGAAGCAGAAGGAGTACTTTGATCAAAAGATCCGGTGGTCTCCATTTCAAGTGAATGACTTGGTTCTAGTATATGATTCAGATACAAAAAAAGAAGACATAAAATTTCTTCCAAAATGGATGGGGCCCTACAAAATAGCAGCTGTGCATGAAAATGGTACGTACTGACTGGAGGAATTGGATGGCACTCCCATTACGAAATGGGTCAACCATGATAAGTTGAAGATTTTCCAAGCACCAGAAGAGTCTACTTCGAGGATGGAGTAGAAGCTAGGAAGGGGGAAGATGTCGACACTAAAATTTTCCTCCATAATTTCTATTTCATTAATGTATGTATTAGGAATAGGATGTTGTTAAGTATAATTAGTAGTAGCATCTGATAGAAGATAACGGTGCCGTCAGTACGGTGTCGCCAATAATGTGGAGTACGGTAATAGTCAAAGTACAATAGGAATGTTGTAAAAAGTAAATATTTGTCGTAAGTGGTCCGGTAATGTTAAAATGTCAAAGTTTGGGTAATTAGAGAAGTAGGGTCTACATGATTAGGAATTAGAAATATTATATTGGTAATAAGGACAAGGAGTGAGGTCATAAATATTTTGTGTATTTTATTTGTAAAAAGTCTAAAAATGTGGAACCCATGTAAAATGATAAGGTTTATCTTATCTTATGAGATAAGCCTACATGTATGAGATAAGAGTTAAGGTATGGAATATGATTCGTCATAGTGGATTTTTATCCTATCTTAGAGATAAGATGGATAAGCCTGGAATTTCTATAAATAGAGAAGCCATCCCCTCATTTAGCATAGAAAGAAGTAGTGAGAAATATTGTAGGAAGTGTGCAAAGGAAGCCATCGCTAAAGGTGTGTTGAAGAAGCCATCAAGAGGCGTAATTGTAAAGTTTCTCCCATAGTCTTGTTGAAGTACCTCATGGGTGAGATTGTAACAATTTCATGTTGATATTATAATTTACTTTGATATTTCAGATTTGTCATCATTCCGTCTTATCATAGTCAATGGTATTCTTGTGTTCGGTTGTTGTTTTGTTTCCAGATTACATCCACCAAACTAAAGGTTGTGCATTAGTAAATAATCATAGCACGAGGAGTTCCCGTGAAGAATTATCATAGTGCTAGATTGGTGATGACAGGTTCCTTATTGATGTATCCTAAACTAATTTTCTAGGGTTTGAGGGTAAAAGATGGTTGTAAATGGATTTGAAACTGTGGTGATACACCAAATTTATGTGAGGTCTTTGATTGAGCACATGCACAATTGATATGAGAATAAATTCTAGATGCACAAGCCAATAAATTTCTACAAAATATTAAGGCAAACAATTTTATGTATTGAGGGAAAGTATCACAAAAATACTGTTAAGTTACACATGCACATTAATATCATGTAGAAATTACTGAATTTGCAATAGGGTAAGATGATTAATTAGGGAATTCAACATTCACAAGGATTAATAAAACATACACAAGACTGCAAATAATTGGAAAGGCAGAATATACTTCTCATTTAGAGGGAAAACTGGCAAAAACTACTTCAGCACTCCTATGTCTAAAAATTCCTCCTTTGTGCTTGCAATTGCACACAATATATAGCAAAAATTATTCATCCCACCCTTCCTAAAAATAGACTAAAACTATACTCACCCATGCATCCTATTTTTACCCTTTATTTATTAATAAATAAAGAATAAAATAAGCATGCTAATACAAAGAGGCATTAATAGCCTTGATTACAACTCAGTCAAATACAATCAACTGTTCTATTTTTAATAAAGTGGGTGAATAATGCTAATAATAAAGCTTCCTTGAGGAGAAAGTCTTCTCCAATGCATGCAATATATGTCTTCTAGCTGATGGGACACTTGTTCACATGTGGCCTTTGGTCTTATTCTTGCATATTGTCACTTTTCCATAGGAAAAGGGACTATTTTCTCCAAAATGTGATAATTAAAAGGTCTATATTAATACCCCACTCCATACATGATTACAATGATTTAAGTAATGATAAGGTCTTCATCAAGCATGTTCTAATTGTTTTGAAGTTGATGATGGCCCCTTTGAATATCAGGTGTTAACACCATCATTACATTGTTATAACTAAGGTTGAAAACCTTAAACATCGCTAAACATAGCTTGACCCAATTGATTACTTCGTGACATAGACTATGGTATAAAAATAATCACAAGTTTGATTATTTGTCCCCATTTGCATTAACACATGGCCCGGACCATGGTCAAAGCATAATGATTTTAGTGGGAAGCTTGCCCCCAACAATGATTCAATCAATAATGGAATTTCAGTGATATGCTAACCATGATTGAATTTAGGGTTTCCCTATGAGCTCAAGATATGTAGTCTTCCGATCGTGGTTGGGTTAGAAGCAATCGTGGTTGAATTTTTGTTTGCTCTGTGAAATGTTGGATTCTATACTTCGAATTCTAAATGATTGATCTCAATGCATTCATGAGTTAGGTTTCATTGTGGTCATTCTATACACCGTAGATCTTGGTACTTTGTATGATGAACCATTGATCATTTAATTCAGGATGAGTTAGGGTTTATGTGAACTAGGTAAAATTGATTGGGAACCTAATCTTTCATTTCACTTGTAATATTAGTTTGGGAGGGTGAATCCTGGAAAAAGTTTTATCGAATGCCATTATTGATGTTTCTGAGCTCAGTTCCTCTGCTAAAAGACTTCTGTGAGGCTTTATGCACTCGTTACTTGGATTCTATAGCATTCTTTTGCTTCTATCGAGCTCTCTACAAGGTATTTTGGCCACCATTTGATTATTTTAGAGCTCGTGAGGTTACGTGAATAGAACTAAATTCTCCACGTTTTGGCCACTATTTGGTTTAAAAGATGTCTTTGTTTGACTAATATTGACCATTATTGTCTTGTGAAGGGTGATTTATTCATTTTGTAGCTATAAAATTCTTCATTTGTCTTATCTTTCAAGTTTCTGAGTTCTACCTCTAATAATAATGGGACCTCTCTCGGTGCTTTGTTTTCCTTTTGTGATACCTTTGAGAGTTCGAAGCGACTACTGGGTCTTCTATTTTTGATTCAAAACTTGGGCTCTTCGATGATTTTCAATTGTGAAAAGAAGGTGAGTTATTTTTATATCTATATTTTCTCTTGATAAGATTTAGGAATCCTTTCATGGCCATGGAAAATATAGAATTTTCCTTTGAATATTTCATTAGTATATGAAAACTTTTATTGGGGTTTTCTCATTAAAATATGGTTTTGAATCTGTTATTTGCACTTGTTGAGTTCTGAAATTAAGTGGGTATTTGTTTTATTGTAGATTTTGAACTCTGATTTTATTCAATTCTAGATCTATACATTTCATAGGTTTGAATACCCAAAAGTTGATCATCTATGATTTAGAACTTGCCATGAATTTACTTTTACTATCACTGTAGCATTTCTGACTCATTGTATAGATTTGGGTATTTGTTGTTTTTCTCTTACTTCGAACATGGTTGTCATTTCTATGTACTTTTCATTCATGAGTTTGAACTCGTATCTTGGTGCCTATCACTTTCTTATGTGGAAGGGATTTGGAATTGAAATTGTAGCTCTATTCTCATTTCTCCCTTTCATTTTTTTTCTTTGGGTTGTCATTTTGCTTTCTTGTCTAATCTGGAAGCTTTTTTTCCATATAACTTGACTCTGGGAGTGTTTCATTATTGGTATTTTTATCTTACTTCATAGATCTACCCATATTATGGAGCTCAAAATTTTGTTTTCGGGCACTTGAGTATAAACTTGATTTCTCCTCTGCATTTGTAAAATAATTATTTAACCTTGGCATCCATGATCGTAGATTTTTACTTCCTTTGTTTATATCTTGGAAGTGAATGCTATACTAAATATTTTAATGCTTTACCCAAATTTGGTTTTGAAATTTTTCTTAATGAACTCGCTTCTTTGTTTTCATGAGGATTTTAACTGTAAGTTTGTATTTTATTCTATTTTTCGTTATAAGTTGTTTTCTATTTTAACCACATACGAGAATGAAAATAGAAGTTTTAAAAATTCTTGGATTATCCCCCTGTGATGGATATGAACCATGTTTGTCTCTTGCTTTGGACCTTGTATACTTGCATTATTTTCATTTGAAATTACACATTTGTATTTCTATGGCAATTGTACGTACCCAAAATTATAAGGTACCGCATTGCTTTGGAAAACGTAACACATCCCCAATGATGATACGGAGTCTCCTCGCAAGGTGTTCGGGATCTAGAAAAGCTCCCCTGTGTGTGCGCTAACATCCCGCATGCCCCACTTAGCCCCCGCATGCTTTTTTTTTCTCTTTCCCCTCTTTTCTTTGCCTTTTGCTCTTGATTCTGAAACCACCACCCTTCCCGGTGGCGGTCTCTGTGACCGCTGCCCTAAGCACACGGCGGTGGTCCTATAACCACCGCCCTACTCGGGTGGCGATCCTGCACATGATTTCCAAAATGCTCTTTTAACGCGACTCACATAAATTTTAACATTTACTAGCTTTTTTCCATCGCCTTGGGCTTGCATTAATGATTCTGGTTCCCTAGAATAGTGTTTTGCCATTGTGTATAGTTTAAGAGATCAATTTGGTTTTTACCTTGGGTAAATGTAAATGCTATAAATAGTTGGCTTGTGCTCAAGCAAATGGCCCCTCAAATTTGCCTCCGAATTTCTCATTACAATAGATTAGTCTTTCATTTTTGCTTAGAATTCTTAGTTTCATTCATTAAATGCCTAGTTGGTATTGTTTTGTTGTTAGGAAGCCACATATCCATCTTGTGCAAATGTCATCATCACTTCATCCAAATCAATTGGAATAGGATAGTTTGATTTCGATAGGAAGCCATTAAAGTTGTAGGTTTTGCTCTTCGAATAGGATAGTTTTAGGTTCTGGACATTTTACGTTGTATGACTCGTAATAAATATCGCTAGGAATTTCATAAGCCAAGCTCGTACTCTTACGCTATCCCTCTCCTACTCACATTATATTCGATCGTATCCTAAGTTGCCTTTATCCCAATATCTACTTCTATTGATGTTAGCATTATATGCTTTTTGGATCCACGTGAACACGAAGGAACGAGGAGATCACACTAAGGGGACAAAATTACACACATGATCGGATTCACCACCTGCTCTGCAGAATCAAGGTTCTAGCTTTCAAAGCTCTAATTAGAAACATATTAAATAGAGTAGCCAATCACTTTATTTCAGTTAATTTTACTTTTGATATTATTAGGGAAGATGTGGAGATTGATAGTTTCTGAGAGACTATGATTCACTCCTCACTTCTGAGGTAGGATCGAGAGTCTTTCAAATAGATTAGATCAGTTATTTCATTATTTAGAATAGATTTACAACTGCACAAGAAAGTAGCTATACTCGGTTGCTTTGTTTGTTTTAAATTCATCATTAGATTAATTTTCAATTTCTAGATATATTAAAATAGCTACTCCTTCGATTTCATTCATATAAAATCATCAGAAAAACATAAAAATAGAGAATTCATATATGCTATAAATAAACTTCGCATAGTTAATTTTACTTTGCTGCAATTGGATTTACGTTGTTGCTTTTGTATGACAATCACAACACCTAGAGAGCCCAGAGAATACGTATTCTAGCCAATCGTGCCCCAACCCAATCTCATCACAGCAATAACTGATATATATCAGAATCTTAGGATCTAAGTCTTCCGAACAATAAAAATCTACAACAGATCAATCTCCGATTAAGCGGGTTAAGCATAGAAGACGACAAAGCACACACGTTTTGGTCAAATCAACCAAACTATAGATTACCCTAGATATATATCCGCATGACTGTGGAAGGGCTTGAAAGAGAGAAAACATTCGGTTGTGATCCTTTGGTCCCACATCCAGACGCAGGAGACACTATGACAGATATAGATACCAACTTAAGAATTCAAGTTACATGAACGCCTGTGAGATACTTTGAAAAGATCACACAACTGTTAATTCTGAATATAGAGGTTGAGAAAGCATATGACTATTGGATACTAGGGATTAGGGACTGAGTCTGCACATGACCATAACATGACCACAATAAACACGAATCTATGGTTGTGACCCACAAATCCCACAGCCCAACGAATCCATAGGTGAATTAGACATAGATGTTGGCCTACGTACATTAGTATTCAGATCTACTCCACTTCCACCTATCATCATCGAACAATTATCCTTGTTAGACGTAGCAGCTAACGAAGCTAAGAAATTCTGGACTAGGCTAGAGAATCACCCATAGAGTCAATTATATTTACCATCCACCCTATGACCTTATCTAGAGACATACACGAAACTATCCTAGGTCATTTTCCACGTATTCCACAACCCATAGACCGAATCACACCAGAGCTCGATATTGATTGGAGCCTTCGAGCAGTCATCCTTGTTGATCGATCTATCACACTAGTATACATTATGAGGGCCTTATTTTCCTTAGATTCACAATTTCCACTAGTGTGTGTCGAAGACATCATATTTCCTAACTAGTTTGTCTGTATCCCACGCATATTCGATCCCCACCGGCTGTCTTGGCATGACCTCGGGAGGTCGGGTGTGAGGAAAAGTTACTTGTAGATTCCCACGCTCACTTGTCACTTTTCCATCGTACAAAATTGGTGAACCCAATGTGAAGCTTCCTAATTTCTAGTTTGGAGTCATATTTCTACTTGCTCTTTCAAAATAACATTTATTTCATCTTATTTGCCTCATCAGCTTTCACCATCAGCTTCACCAACAAAATTGGTGAACTTGACGTGAAACGAAACAGTTCTTCTTCTTTATTTTCACTTCTTGCTTCCACCTTCACTTTTTCCCATTATTCTGCGGGTATCCATATACCCCCCGAATATGTTAAGATTCGATGCATATGGTAGACCTCTCCTAGGTCTTGAAGCATACTACGCTCAACTGAATAGACAGTCATCACCCTCGCTCTCAGTGTGGGGTGAGAACTATTCAAATAACAATTATCAACACAAACTCCATCTCCAAGGGTCAGATATAACTCATCTTTCTAAACAGAGGAGTGGGATCAGCTCGCTCAAACACAACAAACAGAGCCTTTCAGGCTCAAACAATATGACGCTCACAGGAGAATCTAGTTCATCTCCTCAAGTACTACTTAGACCAAAAATTAGTAGACAAGCTGACCCATACCTGGTTTTAGATAATGAACATGTGATACGTTATGCCAAGAATGAAAAGTGTTCTCAAAGTATGTACCCACTGTAGGAGGTTTACAAACACAACCCGAGGTCTCTTTTCAAGAAAATACCTCCATGCCATGTCATATAGGAAATGCCCTCGGGGAAACTTGGCAGGGCAATGATCAGTTCATAACAGGATATCACATGCCTATACAACACCAGGATATACAACAAATTCCACTAAGGAAAAATACCGTGACTTCACCAAATGAAGTCATTTCAACGTTAGTAGAAAAAGGGAGGGGGTTAGAACTTGTTTAGGAAAATCACCATTCTCAATTTGTACAAGCATGAAATTCTAATCCTCCACACCATCCTAGCCAAGTAGACCTCCTCACAGGAATAGGCACGTTAGGCATGACTCCTCGTATTCACAAAAATTCCAATAAGAACCGCCATTTCTAACACCACTCCGATACCTCCAAGTCTAGTACAGAATAATCCATTCCTAGACAAGTACCCCTTCATACTTAAACATATACTCCAAATCACCACAAGTGGACATGTTCTCCCTTCCCGAGCATGTTTTCTCAAACACGGGGGCTACCTTATGCCCCCCGCCAATGCATACGCTATGCCATATCAACAACCTATTCCACCACCGCCCCCTCGGCAGGCACCATCAATGGTCGAAACCTATGCGATAGAACTTATTCGAATATTTGAAAGAGCCCTTAGATTTCACCATACGAAGCATCATGCTTCAAGACCTCTTCCTAATTTACCCGGATAAAAGGTGAGGGAGATCCGAATGTACATATCAAGGTGTACGCCATAGCCATTCGAGAACTACTCCTTGGGATGGGGTTGTTGCTAAAATATTCCCCAAAACATTGGAAGGTATCGCTCTCGATTGGTATTACAGAATATTTGAAGCTTCCATACATTCATTTAAACAACTCATTTCCGAGTTCACTAAGGCGTTTGACATGAACAAACTATTAAGAACAGGAATTAGGGAATTCTTACACATTAAGCAGGAACACAATGAATCTGTTGCTCATTTCATCCAGAGGTGGCGTACAGTTCTTTATTCTTCAGCCAGTGCTCCAAATATGGACCAAATGGAATTATGTGATTTATTCCTACATTCTCTCAGCAGAGAAGTGAAGGAAGAAGTCCAGAAGTTCCCACTAAGAACTTATGATGAGGTACTCAAGAGCACTCTCCAAATAGATTAAGCGGCAATAGATAGATAGCAAATGTAAGATGTACGGAACAAACGAGAGGTTAATCGCCTCCAACAAGAACACTACGGTTTATCCTACCACCACAAATACCAATCAAGGACCTAAAATCCTTAATAAAAATCATGGAGTGAAAACAGATGGAGTAACTGATCAGGTCAAAAAGGTAAATGTTGTGAATACTCCACCACTAATAAACAACCAACGAAACAACAATTTTACCCCAACAGTCAATACAAGTGGATTTTAATCATCCACAACAACAACAACAACAACAATGGAAAAACCCTACACAGGGTCCAAGCCAAAACTCAACCGGATATCAAAACCGTAACCAAAACCAAAAACAACAAATGTAAAACTTTAATCCTAATAGCAACGGCTTGATCGAGTTTTGGGCCACAATATACACCAAGTCAAAAACTAGGAATTACAATCCTAACTCGTATTTTGGTTTTCAAAAATTCGAGGCCATGACACTAGAACATTCGGTGACTACAATAATATCATGCAACGTTTATCAAAGGAACAAAGACAACTTTTTATAGATATGTTCTTAGTAGATCCTACGTCACCAAAGACAAAATACTTTTACAGGGGTAGTTTCTCCTCAAAATGCACCCCTCAAGGTCTTCAATGATCCGCTCCCAAATCACAACAACAACAGGTTAAATCCGGATGGGACAAACAAAGGTGTAATGACAGGAAACAATGATCATGAAGTCTCGAATTCACTAAATCCATTAGTTGCGCCACAATTAGGAAGTCAGCCGCGACCCAAGATAGTCGGTTTAGTGGAGCTAGATGCCGAACTACTCAGAGGCTGTAACAAGGACACGAGAGTATTCCTCTTAGCCAAGTCCAAGTTACTTACCGGAGATAGATAACATCCAACAAATATTAGTAAAACCCGTGGGTGCCTACGATTTAATTAGTGATTTAACAAAAACCTTCTCACACATTTCGTTTTTGGACTTACTAAAGAATTCTCCTACCCACAGAGCTTCTCTTTTAGAGGCATTAGGTTTAGGCCATCTAATTAACATCACTCCACCTCCCGAAACATAGGTAAACCATATAGACTTTGATATCCACCCTCCGGGGCAGCCGGATAGGGATACCGAATTCATATTTAAAATAAACAAAATGCCAACAGATGCTGAGATTACATGCTGAGGTGATCTAGCCTTATATTTGCAAGTCTAGGTTTATAAAAATTACATTAAACGCGTAATGGTTGATGATGGGGCAGCAGTTAACATAGTCCCCTT
This sequence comes from Taxus wallichiana var. yunnanensis, assembly GCA_018340775.1. Taxonomy (NCBI): domain Eukaryota; kingdom Viridiplantae; phylum Streptophyta; class Pinopsida; order Cupressales; family Taxaceae; genus Taxus; species Taxus wallichiana. The sequence goes on along the minus strand of CM031239.1, from coordinate 279,616,314 downwards.
CTCTTTCCTTCAAAAGCTAGGGTATGGAGAAACGAATTGTTCCACAACTCAAAATACGCTAAGAGGCTATGATAGTCTTAAAGCCACCTCAATTGGAACTATAATACTACCGGTCACCTTAGGGCCCAAAACAAATCGATTGAGTTTTATATTATAGATTGGGAAACTAACTATAATATGATCCTCTACGACCATGGATACACCGTATGAAAGCTATCCCTTCTATGTTATTTCAAGAAGTAAGATTCTTGCATTTAGAAAAGGTGTTCATAGCCAAATGTGATACAAAACCATTCGATATACACCTGGCTGACTTAAAGAAAAGACCAAGCATACACTCAGAGTTTGAACTCCCAACAAACCAACTTAATAAACCTACTGGGCCGAAACCGGAAGAAAAGTTGGTACCTATGACAGATCTTGAAACTATGAGCCTAGTCAAGATGATCCTAGCCCTCAAAGGTGAGGTTAAGATTATAGAAGCAAAGTATCATTAGGAACTACTAGAACAAAGATCTACCAATGTTCCTACCATTTGATTTTGTAGGCATGGGATACACCCTAGGTGTCGAGTTCTCTCCCAGCAAAGAGATCTCTACATGGTAGAGGTAGAAGACGTTAACACAACAAATATCCCAAAGCACCCATATTCCCAAATAAGTATTGGAATCTCCATTTCGATGGAGCTAAATGTCATTATAGAGCTAGGGCAGGTGTAATTGTTACTTCTCCCAAGGGAAGAATCCTACCATTTGCCTTTAAACTAAACTTCGAATGTACAAATAATGGCACTGAGTATGAAGCCCTCCTCCTTGGCCTCATCTTAGCTAAGAGGATCGGTGTTAATAATATCGGGGTGTTGGGAGACTTGCAATTGGTAGCAAACCAAGTCTCTGAGGTGTATGAAACCAGAGTTGGGCACTTACAGCTCTACAAAACAGATGTACTGAATTTAAGCAAGGAGTTTGACTTCATATCAATTGAAGCAATCCCATGAGAGAAAAATATTCTCACCGATTCAATAGCAACCTCAAGATCGCGCTTTACACCAAACAAGAAGTTAGAGGATACCGTTTCATAGTATCCCTTTGTATTGAACCAATGATAAAAACAATGTAAAATCCTCTTTTAAATGGAAATGAAAATAAATCTACTATCCTAGACCACATCGATAGTGATACAACCACTCTTGATTTCTTAAACACCTATGCGGCGTTACATCTCACCCATCATGTGGTAGATTTATCCTTAATCCCGCATTCATCCTCCTACTTTGGAAATCCCATGATAGAGCTTCCCCCACAAAAGGAACTTAGCATATACATAGTTGAAAATAGAGACGATCTGGAATTACCTCCAGCCCCATCTAAGTTTGAAGAAGGTAACGCTTCTCTAATCAAAGAAACAATCGATATTAATATCGGAACGGAAGACAAACCAAGGATATTGAAGTTAGGATCCTCGTTAACTCCATCGGAAGTAGAAATACACACTCAAATCCTCAAGGAACATCAGAAGGCTTTTGCATTTAATTATAAGGAAATGACAGGGGTTGCACCACACATTGTGGTACATAACCTCGTCACTAAATCAGATGTAAATCTGATTAAACAAAAATCAAGACCAATGAAACCTAAGGTAGCTCTCATGGTGAAAGAGGAGGTAACGAAACTCCTCCAAGTAGGATTCATCAAGCCAGTCGATTACTCTCAGTGGATATCTAATATCATACCCATTCTCAAAAAAAATAGGAAGATACGCATCTACATAGACTTTTGAGACATTAACAAGGCATGTCCTAAGGATGACTTCCCATTGCCATCCATAGACGTCATTATTGACGCAACAGCTGGATTTGAGCTGTTGTCTCTCATGGATGGATTTTCAGGATACAATCAAATCATAATATCTAAACAAGATCAAGCTAAAACCATGTTTATAACTCCTTGGGGAACCTATTGCTATGTTGTTATGTCATTCGGTCTCAAGAACGCTAGCGCTACATACCAGCGGGCTATGACATATATATTTCATGATCTTATTCATAAAATTGTGGAATCCTACATAGATGACTTGTTGGCCAAGGCCAAGAAGTGTTGTGACCATCCGGAAGTGCTTCATGTCATTCTTTCACGTTTGATAGAATACGGAGTCACGCTAAATCTAGAAAAATGCGTCTTTGGTGTAACAAGAGGGAAGCTCCTAGGTTACATTATATCATCATGTGGGATCGATGTTGACCCAACCAAAATTAAGCTGTTGAAATGGTCCCACCTTCAGATGAATCTGGAATCAGGTCATTTCTCAGAAAGCTTGGTGCAATCCAGAGATTCATCCCGGACTTAAGTTTTTCCATTCATCCAATCAAAAATCTACTCAAAAAATATTATAATATTGATTGGACCGAAAATTGTAATGAAGCTTTGACGCAGTTAAATGTTTCTTGTTATCACCACCTACGTTAATGCCACCTAAGCTAGATTGCCCATTAATTTTGTATTCGCGAGCTACCAATGTCTCGCTAGCCTGTATGTTGGCTCAAGAAGACGATGACATGAGAGAACGTGTGATCTATTTCATTAGCCGAATGTTGCTCGACTATGAAACACGTTATACATAGGCAGAACGGGAATGCCTTGCCATAGTCTTTGCAACCAAATGCTTAAGACATTACATGCTAAATCAAGAAACAAAGGTCATTGTAAAGACAGGCATTTGTGAAACTTTTCTCACGCAAGGTTCCTTGTCTAAAAAGGATAGATGCTTTATAACCTTAATGGGGAAGTTTAAACTAATGTTTGTAAATCAAAAGTCTGTTAAAGGAAAAATCATCGCAGATTGGTTAGCCGATAACCCATTAGATGGAGGCAATCTAGTAGATCTGGACTTTCCGGATGAATGCGTATACTACATCGAAAACAGACCTCCCATCTCTGAGTGTCCTTGGTATACTGATATTATTAATTACATCATGGATCATATGTATCCAGAAGGTGTTACATCGCAACAAAGAAGGCGGTTACGCATTATTGTAGCCAAATACATCATTATAGAGCAAGTGCTCTATCGAAAAGTGTTCGATGGAATGCTTCTAAGATGTGTCGACACAGAAGAATCCAAGAAGATTCTCCACGAATCTCACAGTGGAATGTGTGGAGGCCACTTTGGTGGCCATGCCACCACTCATAAAATACATCGAATGGGCTATTTCTGGCCTACTTTAGAACACGACACAATAGAGTTTGTACGAAGGTGTCATAAGTGCCAAGAATTCTCCCATGAGATCCACATGCCGGCACAAGCTCTACAACCAATCACTACTCCATGGCCCTTTTACGTGGGGTCTCGATTTGATAGGAAGTTCTCTCCCTTGTCTACAGATGGCCATAATTTCATAATCACGGCCACCGAATATTTTACCAAGTGGGTAGAGGCCATGCCTCTTACTACTGTATCAGTTCGTAATCGCGCTAAGTTCATTTTGAACCAAATCATTTTAGTAGGGTGTCCCACAAATCATTATCTCGGATAATGGGACTTCTTTTAAGAATGATGAAGTTCACGAATTGTGCAATAAATTCAAAATAAGCCATCATACGATCTCCTTGTATTACCTCCAAGCCAATGGACAAGCTGAAGCAACAAATAAAACGTTAAAAGCCATTCTCCTTAAAACGGTGAAAGAAAACAAATGAGATTGGCATTTGAAGTTATATCTAGCCTTATGGGCCTAGTGAACCTCAATAAGAACACCAACAGGGGCGACTCCTTTCTCGCTAGTATTCGGGGTGGAAGCAATTCTCCCACTTGAGGTTGAAATACCCAATCTCTCGTATCTCATTACAAGGCATTCTTGATGAAGATGCTTATAGAGAAGCACGTCTTTCCCAATTAGAAAGCCTAGATGAAGCTATTTTAGATGTTAAATAAAGGCATAGAGTCTATGCTTTGAACGATGTGATGTGCCAGCAGTATAACAAGAAGGTCTATGAATGAGACATATATGAAGGTGATCTAGTTCTAAGGCTACACAACCTGGATCGATAAAAGACCGGTGAAGGAAGAAAGTTCAGGCCCAAATGGTCGGGCCCATACCAAGTCATGAAGGACTATGGAAATGGTGCATATATCTTATGCACACTAGAAGGTGAGGAATTTGGTGAAATGGTCAATTCCCTACACCTTAAACGATTCTATGCATAAGCAACCAGCACTACTTGTATAATTATAGCTACATTGCATCTTCATATAGTTAGGATCATTTTGTCCACTTGTTTTGTACAACTTTGTGATCAAGGAATTTATTCTTAAAAGCAATTCATTACAAACTTCTGATGGTATTGGCATAAACACTCTAATCATACTTTTCATTTCCATGATATCATCAACTATTTCGGAATCATTTCATCAAATAAAGCTAGATATGACAAAGTCTTAACGGTAACCATACCAAGATCTGCATGCTTGTTCTCACTTTTGGTTTCTTCTTAGGATAGGTGTCTTGCCTATGGTCTATTCTAGAAGCTTCATCGTGTCACATCTAGGCCATATGAATATCTCTTTGGAAGTAAGGGCATGCTGACATTTTACTCAAACAAACAAGTCAAATATAAATCAAACAGAAAATTTTAAATTTACACATTTCCTTGCCCCACCAACCTTAGGTGATGAGCTTGTGTCTCTTACTAGTGAGGTAGGGTTGGGAAAGGATGGAGATGCCCTTACTTGCCTATGCCTTACCTATGGTGATAAACCCATGCTTCTTACTAGTAGCATGGGGCAAGGTGTAGGGGGTCCTCTTAACAAACAAATGCGAAAGGTCATAAACAAACAATTCAAATCTTGAAGTCTTGAGTCAAAAACAAATGAATCGGATGTCCAAAATTCTAAGAGAATTAAAAATCCTAAAAACCCAGATTTTGTCTACCATGTGGCCATCTATGGATCTAAGTCTAGATAAACCGCAAAGCAAGTTGCATCCCAAACTATGGAGTGACTCAAGTAGAGTAGGCTTGTAGCATCCTAATTTGGTTCCACCAAAGCTTTGTCTATCTTTCATCACTATCATTTCAACACATTTCATAACTTGTGCCCTTTCCAACTCTTGGTGATGAGCCCTCGCATCTTACTAGTTGCGTGGAGTTAGGAGTAGGGGCAGGTTTATCTGCTCATCATACCACCTTATCTTCACCACTTTGCCAAAACATATATGAGGTATCAAAATTGCTTAAAGAAACTAAAAATTCAAAATCACATTGTATCCACATTATCATATATCAACACCATGAAATACAAAAATAAAGTAAACACTTGTATCATTTGTTCTCCATTGCATACATTCTAAAAAGCATATAATCGTAACATCATATTTTACACGAGGAAACGGAAATGGAAGCAAATCCATAAATCCTAAGAGTCTAATCCAAAAGAATATATATATATATATATCTAATCCAAAAGAATATATATATATATATATAGTCAAAATTCTTGTACAATGCCATCATGTGCTCAAAGATGGTCAAAATGCTCAAAGAGCCAGGAAGTATACAAATGTCATACAAAAAAATCTAAGAGAGCCAAGTGGCTTCTCAACCCCTTATGAGATCCCTCTGAAGGTGCATGCCCATGCCTAAGACTCTAGCTACGCCGACACTCGAATGCATGGAGGGCTCACGATCCTAAGGGACATTTGTGGTCTCACCATGAGAATGACTCCTCATCAGGTGCTCTAATGTCCTATACCCTACTAGCTCAGTATAGAGGGTAGATACCATCCTAGCCACATGCCAAATGGGGGCAAAGACGTGAGTATGTCTGCCAGGTGCTGAGGGCTCCCCTACATCCACGGACAGCTCTGCATGGGTCCTCTCCATGGGGATCATTAGGGTATCGGTGCATACCCTATGAATCAGGTCTCGCCACTCATCGACAGTCTCTGCAAACAAAGGAGAAAATGAATTAGAAATAAAGCAAGAGATAAACACAAGTGTAAACAAAAGGAGAGATGGCAATTAAAGTAATCCTAACTCAAATCAAAGGGAGGATAACTTACTCGGGTCACCAGGCCTCCAGGATGGATCTCTAGGGTCGGCACCTACCACAGATGCCGCCGCTGACTGAGGTGCTCCCCCCGTGGCTGGAGCGACGTAGTGCCCCACAAGTAGACTCATCCTCCCCACCATGGCCCTAGGAGAGTGGCTCCTTTGAAACTAGAGTCACCCTCTCTGCACTCTGCTCTGCCCTCTCTGCCTGCATAATATCCTGAGTTTCATGCCACTCAGGATCACTATCCTCCTCGATCTCCTCCTCTGTCTCTCCCCCTATGAACTCCTCAGACTCAGAGTCTATGCAGATGGGGTCATCGCTGCTATGGGTAGGACCAGCGGCAATCTGAAGTAAGGGTGCCTGAGGAGCACCGGCTCTCCCTCAGACACGTACTACCCGCCAGCAGCCACAATAGGAATGCCGGGAGTAACAACTGCCCAACCCCATCCCCTAGGACCCCCTCGGCCTCTCGAACCGACTCAGATACCGGCACTACCGGGGAATCATACCCATGTAAGGTAGGCCAAACTACCGAGGAACCCGGCCAAAGGGGTGCATCTCCACTCGCCCTACTCATCAATGAGCTGCCCTGTGGTGGAAAAAGATCAAAGTAAGATCCTCCTCGCCCCATAAACCTTCCATGGCCTGATATGGTGTGGCTTCCATGTAATCAATAATAAGCAAGGAAATGGCTAGTGAGGTGCTCTGAGCACCAACATATCTGTCCATTTGGCTGCCCTCACAGCTCCGGGATCTACCACCTCTACACCTCTGCCATAAGGGATGAAGTGCTCGTAAACCCTAGCTCATAACTAGGGTCGAGTGGCGCAAAGATCGCCTTCTATAGATGGACTACCCTATATAAGTCATGGTAGGTAGTCCCAAGTATATCTCGTGCCCGGTGCGTAAATCGGCCATGTCCCTCGATCGATCGTGCAATGATGGGGGACCAGCAGTATAGTAGTGTGTCTCCTCCCTTGTCCCCGATCAATCTCGAGGCAAGGATCCCCATAATAGCCTGGTGTATCAAGGGGATAGGCAAAGGCTAGGAATAGATTGGACTCTCACCCCTTCTTCGATCTAGTAGAGATAACTTTATCTCCGATATAAGAAGCCCACTTTGCTATTCGGGCCCGTCAACTCGCTTTGTCTCAAGCGTGAGTCATCTCCCAATAATTGGGACCCCTGTGATACGGAAAACATCATCCAAAGTGATGGTCCACTCGCCTGGACCCCGGCTATCGGAAGGTGTTCTATCAACATCCCAATAGGAAAATAAGTCACAAAGTATGTGACTAGATGGTGCAACATGTGGAACCCGTGATATACGCAGATGCTGGTCCTCTATAGAGTGTCCTACTCATCCTATGAAAGGACATTTAATACGTCATCGGGAGCCATTCACTCTCTCTCTCGTCTCCACCGAATGTACTCCTCCTCACTGTATACACCCAAAAACACACAAAATAGAGCAAATTAGCATCCAAATGACGTTAAAATAAATCACAAAAACACTTAAAGATGCTAAAAATGCAAAAACAATTTCAAACAAGTGTTCTTTTGGCATTCTGTGAAGAACCACCGCCTGAGCAGGTGATGGTTTTGCAACCTCCACCTTAAAGACGGTGGTGTTGAATCGCCGCCCTAAACAGTGGCGGTGATCACATGACCGCCGCCCTATTCAGGGCGGCGGTCGTGTCCGAAAACCCACGCGAGTTTTATAACTTAAAAAAGCCAAAAAGACACGAAAAAGGACCATTTTAACTAAAAACAAAGCCTACCCAAGAGGTGCCCCCTAGATAGACCTTTTGAACCTAACATTTTAAAAATGACCCCCATGACAAAGATTTTAACAATTCAAAATTTTGGGGATAAAAACGATAAATTGAGAAAAACTAACTTGTGATCTCATGGGTCGATGTTCCACTCATGAGGCATGATCACTATCCCGCCACGAACATTTTGACTCTACTCTATAAGAAACCATCGGCGTGGGTCCTAGATCTCAAAACCAACCAAATCAACACGCACAAATGAATAGGAAAATGGGCCCACTTTCATATATATAAGAACCCTGACTCATTTTTTTAATTCTTTTTCATAGGTTTGGAGCGCTAACGGAGGTAAGTTCTTACCCCGCACAAATGGTACGTCCTCATTTCACGTTATTTTAGCATTTATTTTCCGATCTGTCTTGTCTATTTGCACTTGATTCCTCTTTCCATTTTGCAGGTGGCGGGAATTTTGGATGGTGTCATTGCGACACACGAACGTATCAGGTATAACTTCCAACTTCCCATTTCGGGACCGCCATACTCGGACCCACCATTTTACGCCTCTTCATGGCTAAAATGCTTCTCAGAGGGGTAAATATGTATGTACCCAAAATTGTAAGGTACTACACTACCGGAACAACGTAACACGTCCCCCAATGATGATACAGGTCTCCTAGCAAGGTGTTCGAGATCCGGAAAATCTCCCCAGGTGTGTGTTAACATCCCACATGCCCCACTTAGCCCCCACATGCTTTGTTTTTCTCTTTTCCCCTCTTTTCTTTTCCTTTTGCTCTTCAGTTATGAAACCGCCGCACTACTTGAGCGGCGGTCTCGTGACCGCCGCCCTAAGTAGGGTGGCGGTCCTGTAACCGCTGCCCGCTCAAGGCAGTCCTGGCCCCGCACGTGTTTTCTAGAATGCTCTTTTAATGCGACTCACATAAATTTCCATGGTTACCAGCTTTTTTTCATTGCCTTGGGCTTGCATTAATGATTCTGGTTCCCTGGAATAGTGTTTTGTCATTGTTTATAGTTTAAGAGATCAATTTGGTTTTTACCTTGCGTAAATGCAAATGCTATAAATAGTTGGCTTGTGCTCAAGCAAATGGGCCCTCAAATTTGCCTCTCCGAATTTCTCATTGCAATAGATTAGTCTTTCTTTTTTTCTTAGAATTCTTAGTTTCATTCATTGCATGCCTAGTTGGTATTGTTTTTTTGTTAGGAAGCCACATATCCATCTTGTGTAAGTGTTGTCATCACTTCATCCAAATCAATTGGAATAGGATAGTTTAATTTCAATAGGAAGCCATTAAAGTTTTAGGTTTTGTTCTTCAAACATGATAGTTTCGTGTTCGGACGTTTTACGTTGCATGACTCACAATAAATCCTGCTAGGAATTGCATCAGCCAAGCTCTGTACTCTTGTGCTATCCCTCTCCTACTCACATTATATTCGATCGTATCCTAAGATGCCTTTGTCCTAATATCTACTTCATTGATGCTAGCATTACACACTTTTCTCGGATCCATGTGAACATGAAGGAACGAGGAGATCACACTAAGTGGACAAAATTACACACATGATCAGATTCGCCACATTGCTCGTAGAATCTAGGTTCTAGCTTTCAAAGTTCTAATTAGAAGCATATCAAATAGAGTAGCCAATCACTTTATTTCAGTCAATTTTACTTTCGATATTTCCAGGGAAGCTATGGGGATTGATAGTTTCGAGAGACAATGATTCACTCCTCACTTCTCGAGGTAGGATCGAGAGTCTTTCAAATAGATTAGATCAGTTATTTCATTATTTAGAATAGATTTACAATCGCATTGCACAAAAAGTAGCTATACTGGTTGCTTTGTTTGTTTTAAATTCATCATTAGATTAATTTTTAGTTTCTAGATATATTAAAATAGCTACTCCTTCGATTTCATTCATATAAACTCATCAGAAAAACACAAAAATAGAGAAGTCATATATGCTATAAATACACTTCACATAGTTAATTTTACTTTGCTGCAATTGGATTTACGTTGTTGCTTTTGTATGAAAATCATGGGACCTAGAGAGCCCAGAGAATACGTATTCGAGCCAATCATGCCCCAACCCAATCTCATCACAAAGTAATAACTGATATAGATCAGAATCTTAGGATCTAAGTCTTTTGAACAATAGAAAATCTACAACAGATCAGCCTCCAGTTAAGCGGGTTAAACATAGAAGACGACCAAGTGCACATGTTTTGGTCAAATCAACCAAACTATAGATTACCCTAGATATATATCCACATGACTGTAGAAGGGCTTGAAAGAGAGAAAACATTCGGTTGTGATCCTTTGGTCCCACAACCAGATGCAGGAGACACTCTCACAGATATAGATACTAGCTTAAGAATTCAGGTTGCACGAACGCCTGTGAGATACTCTGAAAAGATCACACAACTATTAATTCTGAATATAGAGGCTGAGAAAGCATATGACTATTGGATACTAGGGATTAGGGACTGAGTCCGCACATGACCATAGCAGGACCACAACAAACATGAATCTACGGTTGTGACCCACAAATCCCACAACCCAACGAATCCATAGGTGAATCAGACATAGATGTTGGCCTACGTACATTAGTATTCAAATCTACTCCACTTCCACCTATCATCATTGAATAGTTATCCTTGTTAGATGTAGCAACTAACGAAGCTAAGGAATTCTAGACTAGGCCAGAGAATCACCCATAGAGTCAATTATATTTACCATCCACCCTATGACCTTATCTAGAGACATACATGAAACTATCCCAGGTCATTTTCCACGTATTCCACAACCCATAGACCTAATCACACCAAATCTCAATATTGATTGGAGCCTTCGAGAAGTCATCCTGCGATAAATCTATCACACTAGTTCAAAGGTTAGGAGGGCCTTATTTTCCTTAGATTCGCAATTTCCACTAGTGCGTTTTGAATACATCATATTGCCTAACTAGTTTGTCTCGCATCCCACGAATATTCGATCCCCACCAGCTATCTGGCATGACCTCGGGAGGTCGGGTGTAAGGAAAAGTTACTTGTAGATTCCCACGCTCACTTGTCACTTTTTCATCATACAAAGAGCCTATAACTAAAACTTGCAAGAAATTTGAATGAATAATGAATTATGAGATTCCATACTGGCATATACATCTATTTTTAGTCTATAATTCATATTGTTGACTAGTATGGTTTTATCTGGATGGATTCAAGTTGTTATTTGAATTCTTCACTTGATATTTGTAGCATTTATGTATCTATTCTGATGCAATCTAAAAGTATGCACTTGAATTTTGATCTGGCACTGTAACAGTTCATTTAGATGTTTCATGGCTTGTTGTTGGGGCTGAAATCTGATAACTTTTATCTTTATTATGCAATGCATTATCTACTTTCTACATTACTATTTGATTTATATATAGATTTCAAGCATGTATTAGTTTGAAATAACATGATGGAAATATGTAAAATATCCATTTTACATGGCGAAGCCCTATCAAAATTTTCTTAGATTTCCTTTTTCATTATATTTCATCTATAATATTATTTCATTTCGATTAACTTCAGCCTTTAGTTCAAACTAAAATGAATGTACTTTCTTGATTCAAGTCACAGAATGTATTACTTACATTTTCTTACTTGTATTTGCACATTTATACAAACTAGTTAGAAACATTAGGCTTTTTGGTGTCTCTTTTATTCCATAGTTTTTTTGTTTCTTTTTCCGCTTCTTTCGAGTGAATAAATCATGTATGATGCTACAAAATAGTAATTTTATTAGTTGTGTCTTTGGTACTCATGTAATTTATACCTCCTTCGTTAAGAGATCCACCGCATGAATTTGGATAGTATGGGAATATTGATCAACCCTAATCTCAAAACTCGATAGTTTTTTTTTTTCATTTTTAGGTACAGTTCCTTTTCCAAGCAACAAAGATGAAGATGGAACAAATATGGAGTAGGAGATGCATCAAATGAAACAAAATAAACCTCAAGGAATGATGGGTTCATTCATAATCATCTATTTTATTTTTCATACATATGTACCTCTTACTTCAATAGCTGTAATTTAATATTGAGTTACATCCCACACTTGTGTGGGAACATTTGAAATTCCTTATGAATAAATTATTGAATTCTAAAACTCGAGTTGTGTATTTCATTCTACTTTTCAATTTTTTTACATGGATTGTATAACAAATTAAACAACTCAATAGCATAATTGAATGTAATAATCATGAAGGAAAGACTCTTAAAATACTTGTAACTATAACAAGGAACTTTGACTACTATAATATGTAATTATGATTGTTGTTTAAAAACTTAACACTTAATCTATTCAATATTATCCATCATAACGAAGTTTTGAGCTTCCCATTTTTACACTAGTGCAAAAATTGTCAACATTTATGGCGATCCCGTGGGGAAAGCTACCTACTAGCTTGTAAACCAAAGGCCTTGATTTTGTCCATTAGGCATGGAGTCCAAAGCATGTAATCAAAGTATACCTTTCGAAGGTGCAACCCTTCCAAAAAACACTAAACTGGAAGGATATGGTAAACTAGATCACGTGCATGAATGCACTTATTGAATTGAAAAACATTACAATGTGCAGGAACTACACTTATTGAAAGGAAATCCTACTCTAAACATACATTGTAGGATTTTCAATAACAATTTTTGAGAAATGTACCATTCATAGGAATGGAAAGTTCCTCTCTATTTAGTCTTAAGAGATGAAAAACATTATATTCTTTGTAAGCTAAAATCATGTAGGGACCACTCTAGATTGTATCAAACTTCATGTGTTTTCCTAGATTTACAACATCCCACTTCAACATAATATCTCCTTCATTGAAGATTCTGAACTTAGCCTTGTTATCACCAAATCACAGCACCCCTGGATGTTGATCAGATTTCTAGGTTGATCATACTAGCATCCAGTGTGATTGCACAACATGGAATCCTTTCTCCAAGTGTGGGACTTGCAAAAATGAGAAAGGAATCTCCAGAGAAGGCTGGTTCCTACTCCTAAACTACCTGCCACAAGCTATTCTAGTGTAGGCAAGCTAATCTAATCCTAATCTAACCACCAAGGAGACAGGGAGAGAGAGAGAAGAGAAAAGAACAAAAAGCCTACACTAAAATGGTGATACACCAGAGAAGGAGAATGTTGAACATCTATCAAAACTGCCATGGAACAAGGAGAGGTGAGTGATGGGAAGGATGGATAGATGCATCACAGGCCCAAGGACAGATTTCACATAGAAAATGTCCGAAAACTCCATGAACATAGCACCAAAGCTGTAATGAGTATTCAAACGTGCACAAATAACTGCAATGAAGAGAGGCAAGAAGAGAACAAGCAAAAGAATGAGCAGGGATGGACAGATGCATCACAAAACATGTTTTTGTTGCTCCAGAAGTTTACACAGAACATCATTTCAATAGTAAAAGGAAAAATTCCATTACAGAGTAGGGAGGAGGTTCGAACTCCATTTTCAACCCTGGAGAAGAAAAGAAGGGAGGGCAGAGTAGAAAAGATGAACCACCTTTTTAAAGAAGCCCCTCCTTACAATTTATAGGAAGAATGAGAGAGGGAAGAGAGAGGAAATCCAGATCTACCCTAACCACTTCTAGGTTGCATTTAATTCATCTCATTATGGTGGTGGTTGAGAATCCTAGCAAAAGCGCGAATCGTATTTTGCATTTAAGCCGGGTTGTTGAAACGTCAATTTTGGCCATTACTACACGCCGAGACATTTTTCAATTTTCTCTCTCCATACTAAACCAAAATGCAAGATTTATCTTGGAATCATATAGAGAATTTCACCATCTTTCCATTGATATAAAGACCATGAAAATCTGAGCCTTGGATCGAAAGTTATGGCGATTTGAAGATTTAGGAAAAATAGGCCAAAACGGATCGGCAGGAAAATATTTGAATTTTTCCCGTGCTCTACCACTGGATGACACGTGTCGAGCTCTCGATTCATTCATGGGTTCATCCTCTGAAAATTCCTTTCAGGCCCTTCCTTAATTTCTTGCCACTTGGACACGTGGCACCATTTTATTGGCTTGGGCCTGAGGGGCGCACTTTGTCCTTCGAAAATTTTGGTATTTTTCACTTTGGGAAAAATTTCCCATTTCTCCCCTATGCTCCACCACTCAAGCACCACATGGCATGATTTCATTGGACGTGGGCCCTTCCTGACCATTTCCCTTTTGTTTTTCCTTTGGAAAATTTTCCAAAATTTTTCACGGCCGATGAGGTGAAGACACGTGGCGAGATTTGATTTATTGGCATATCTTTCACTTTTCGTGTCCCATGCATCCCTCACATACTTTTGGCCCAGATGTCCCAAACTATCTGGGAAAAATATCTCCGAACCGCCCGATTCGGGCTTCCTTGTTCCTATCTGAGGTGAAGACACGTGGCGAGATTCCATTCGCCCTCGGCTCTTTCAGCTTTTCGCGTCCCATGCGTACTTTTGGCCCAACTGTCCCGAACGAAAGTCCCCTGTTTCAGCCGAATCGGCCGGTTTGCATCCTCTCGCATACTTCCGGTCTGGATGTCCCAAACTATCTGGGACAAATATCTCTGAACCGCCCGAAATGGACTGACTTGCACCAAACCGGCTGATCCGCGTCTCGCGCGTACCTTTGTCCCAAATGTCCCAAACTGCGCGAAATGAAGACCTAGACAATTTTCTTCATTTTTTTCGGTTCGGCTTTTCGGCCGATTCACACCCCGATGTCCCAACCGTCCAGGACTACCTGGACTAGGACTTAGCTGATTTTCGTCATTTTTCGCCCCCAAGCTTGGTTTTTTTTACAATTTTTTCACCTTTTCTAACTTGTTGGGTTTTCTTCTCGGATGGGAGAGTTAGAAAGAAGCCGAGGGGCCCCAAAGACATGATTTTGGGCCTTGAATCAATCTACTTTCTACGGGGATTGAATAATCGATGCATGTTATCAAAATTACCTTGGGGGTGAATTTTGGATAACAATTTTGGCGACTCAGCGGGGTCATCTACCTGCTGGATGAAGTTACCAGTTGCCTGAAGCATCCATTGGGCATGGAGTCATGAGTTGTAACCTACAAACTGATCTGAACTTTGAAAACCTCCTCTTTGAGCCACTCGAAAAGCCTTTGAAATGAAGTCGTTCTCACCAAACTGCCACTGAAATGGACTGTGCAAGAGAGAAACCAACACCACAAAAACTATGTACAGAACTGAAAATCATACATGCTCCAAATGGAACATGCAGAGTGTGCACAAGCACTTCTTCTGCTAAAAGAAAACCTACCTACTCTACTCTAACTGGAAGCAAAAGTGGGCTAAACAAACCCTGCAACTGGTTGTGCAAAATAGCTTCCTTTCTTCAAAATTGGCAACCATGCAACTGATTTGGCATTGAACATGGCTGATTGGATGAATGGAAAATCAACAAGAAGTTGGTCTTCCACCCAAATCATCAAGGTATCAGCTGAAGGCAAATTCAATACCTCTTTTAGTTTCTCTGCATTTGGATTGAAGAGGTATGACAGCTGATCCTTGGTACTTTGTAGCTCACCCTCATGCTCAGAAGCAAGCATGACTGGTTGTGACTTCTCCTTTGGCTCCAATAAAGCCAAATACCTGATTGGGCAAGGTATGGTCCATTTGATATGCCCATAGCTCTGATTTTCAACTCCAAAAATGGAGTCTTCTTGTAGACCTTCTTGAATGGATGGTGTGGAAGCAATGGTAGAATCTTTGTGCCCTTTCTCTTCCTCCAATGAAGGACATGAAAGATTAAAATCTTCCAATCTTGGTTCCAAAGAGCTGCTATAAGATGTAGGCTACTGCAAATGAATGTTCTCCTTCATGACAGCAGACTCAAGTGTTTGGAATGTGGATGATGAAAGAGAGAATGGTGGAAACTCAACCGGCTCTTCTCCATCAAAACAATCCTCCAAATCTGACAGATAAACTGCCTCATGGCTGTCCTGCTGCAAATGCTCCACTTCCTCCATGGTGTCTTCTTGATCTGTAACTTGACCACCATGGTTTCTTTCACCCTCCAACATTGAGTTTGAGAGATCAAACTCCTCTTCAGTACTAGAACTTGAGAGAGGTGAAGTAGAAAGAAGAACTGAAGGTTCTCCTATAGCCTGCTTTGTGCTCAAAGCCCTTGGATCTGCAATTTTCTCCTCCACAACTAGAATGTGCTCCTCTTCTTTTGGATCTGGAGCAGCTTCTCCTTTCTCTACTACTTGAAGACAATCTTGCTCTTGATAGAACTCTTCCTCTAGCATGAAGTTTGTCAAGTCAAACTCTTCAATCTGCTGCTCTAGAGGACAAGTTGGGACTGCAAGATCTTCTTCTGAGCTTTCTTCCTTTATGGCTGATTGTGCAACTTGAATTGAATCAGCATTCCCTTCAAATAGAGTGCCAACATGGACACTAATTTCTGAGCAAACTGTCTGTTTATCTACTTCTTCTTTTTCTCTTCTTCTGCTACCACAAAATCAGTCTTAACCACCATTTGTTCAACCTTAGCCTCTTCTGTAGGTTTAACCATCAAGGGGATCTTTGTCATCCCAAATTTGGCAGCCCAAACCCTCAAGTTGTCTGTCATTTCTTTTCTGTTGGGCTCCTCTTCTTGCTGTCCTTCATGGCCATTTTTTGCAATTTCTTCTTCCCCACATGGAATTGGGAATGCAAGAGGAGGGATGGGTTGTAACTCAATTGATTTGGAAATTTTTGTGGTGGTAGATAAGATGAAACCTCTTGTTTCTTTGGGGAGAGCATATTTCTTTTAGCTCTTGTGGAGGGGATGACTATTTGGAAGGAAAAAGGAAAGAAGAATTGAGGTGTGGTGGAAGACTGAGAGGTGGAGACATGGGATCAACATTTGGGACAACAGATGGGGAGTTTAGAATTTGCAATTCCAAATGAGATGGTGCTACTTGAGTAATGGGAAGAGAAAACCAGATGATGGTGTAGAACTTACCCATTTACAAGGTTGTTCAACAACAAGTGTATAGGCCTCTATTTTTGCTATCCATTGTGCAAGTTGGGGCAGCATCTTCATCATGAAGTCCAGCTTCTCCCGAGGGCTGAAGTGTCTTGAAAAGGGCCTCCCATGGACAAGGAGTCCTGCAACCAATTCGAAAGCTCTCATTTAAGCTATTGCATTTCTGATCGCACCATCTTTACCTCCATCTTTTGGATTTTCTCCAACATGACCAGCATCTTGCATCGATTGTCTTCATTATATGCATACTCTTGCTCTTGAAAAGCTCTATAGCCGACTGATTTTGGCATTGCTGCTCATATGGGTATGCATGCTGATTTTGAATTTGTTCAAAATGCTGATTTGGAGGATTTAAAAAACATGTTGGAGGTGGGAAACATTGCTGCTGTTGTTGAAAATGTGAATTCCATGATGGAAATGAAGTCATGATTGCACAACTTCATGGAATGGAAAAGAATGAAAGAGATGGAAAGAAATATGGATGGAAATGGATGGAAAACGGGTCTGCAACTTCAGAAATGGGTTGCTGATCAGATGGAGTCGCCAGATGTGTTTGCAAGTGCCTCCAAAGGCTGAAATCTTCACAGGAACACACCAACCTGCAAAAGATGAAGTGGAAGACCTCTAAGGTCCCACCGGCATGCCAAAACTGTTATCACCAAATCACAGCACCCCTGGATGTTGATCAGATTTCTAGGTTGATCATACTAGCATCCAGTGTGATTGCACAACATGGAATCCTTTCTCCAAGTGTGGGACTTAAAGAATGAGAAAGGAATCTCCAGAGAAGGCTGGTTCCTACTCCTAAACTACCTGCCACAAGCTATTCCAGTGCAGGCAAGCTAATCTAATCCTAATCTAACCACCAAGGAGACAGGGAGAGAGAGAGAAGAGAAAAAGAACAAAAATCCTACACTAAAATGGTGATACACCAGAGAAGGAGAATGTTGAACATCTATCAAAAATGCCATGGAACAAGGAGAGGTGAGCGATGGGAAGGATGGACAGATGCATCATAGGCCCAAGGATAGATTTCACACAGAAAATGTCCCAAAACTCCATGAACACAGCTCCAAACCTGTAATGAGCATTCAAACGTGCACAAATACCTGCAATGAAGAGAGGCAAGAAGAGAACAAGCAAAAGAACGAGCAGGGATGGACAGATGCATCCCAAAACACATTTTTTGTTGCTCCAGAAGTTTGCACAGAACATCATTTCAATAGCAAAAGGCAAAAATTCCATTACAGAGTAGGGGAGGAGGTTTGAACTCCATTTTCAACCCTGGAGAAGAAAAGAAGGGAGGGCAGAGCAGAAAAGATGAACCACCTTTTAGAAAGAAGCCCCTCCTTACAATTTATAGGAAGAATGAGAGAGGGAAGAGAGAGGAAATCCATATCTACCCTAACCACTTCTAGGTTGCTTTTAATTCATCTCATTATGGCGGTGGTTGAGAATCCTAGCAAAAGCGAAAAACTATATTTTGCATTTAAGCTGGTTGTTGAAACGTCGATTCTCCGCCATTACCACACGCCAGAGATATTTTTGATTTTCTCTCCATATTGAACCAAAATGCAATATTGACCCCGGAATCATGTAGAGAATTTCACCAGATTTCCATTGATATAAAGAACATGAAAATCTGAGCTCTAGATCGAAAGTTATGGCGATATGAAGATTTAGGGCAAAAACAGGCCAAAACGGATCGGCAGGAAAATATTTGAATTTTTCCGAGCTCTACCACTTGGATGACATGTGTTAGGCTCTGATTCATTCACGGGTTCATCCTCTGAAAATTCCTTTCGGGCCCTTCCTTAATTTCTTGCCACTTGGACACGTGGCACCATTTTATTGGCTCGGGCCTGAGGGGCGCACTTTGTCCTTCGAAAATTTTGGTATTTTTCACTTTGGGAAAAATTTCCCATTTCTCCCCACGCTCTGCTAATCAAGTGCCACATGGCATGATTTCATTGGATGCGGGCCCTTCCTGACCATTTCCCTTTTGTTTTGCCTTTGGAAAAATTTTCAAAATTTTCCGTCGGGCCGATGAGGTGAAGACACGTGGCGAGATTTGATTCGTTGGCGGCTCTTTCGGCTTTTCACGTCCCTCGCGTACTTTTGGCCCGGATGTCCCAAACTATCTGGGACAAATATCTCTGAACCACCCGATTCGGGCTTCCTTATTCTGCCTCGAGGTGAAGACACGTGGCGAAATTCCATTTGCCCTGGCTCTTTGGCTTTTCGCCCCACACGTACTTTTGGCCCAACTGCCCCAAACGAAAGTCCCTGCTTCAGCCGATCGGCTGGTTCGTGTCCTCGTGTACTTCCGACCAGGATGTCCCAAACCTGCCTGGGACAAATATCTCCGAACTACCCGAAATGGTGACTTGTGCTAAAAGCCGGGCGATTCTGCCTTCTTGCACGTACCTTTGTCCCAAATGTCCCAAACTACGTGAAACGAAGACTTAGACAATTTTCTTCATTTTTTCACTGGTTCGACTTTTCGGCCGATTGTGTCCCGACGTCCCAATCGTCCCGGATCGCCTAGACTAGGACTTAGCTGATTTTCTTCATTTTTCGGCCCCAAGCTTGGTTTTTTTGCACTTTTTCACCTTTTCTAACTCATTGGGTTTTCTTCTCGATGGGAGAGTTAGAAAGAAGCCGAGGGGGCCCCAAAAGACATGATTTTGGGCCTTGAATTAATCTACTTTCTCAGGATTGAATAATCTAATGCATGTTATCAAAATTACCTTGGGGGGTGAATTTTAGATAACAAGCCTTCTTATCAAAAGTTTTCTTCATCTATTTCTATTTCTTTTCCATGTTCACATGAGCTTGATCTCTTAGTTCTTTTAATTCCATTAATTATACATAACGAACCTCTAATGGCTCATTCTCAAGAAGCTCCATTTGATATAGCAAATCTAGTCTAGTTAACTTAATTGAAATATACATTCTTGCTTACTTTGTGTAAACAAGCTTGTATGGTGAATTGCCTATTGATCTTTTAGGATTCACTCTGTCATCCCAAAGTGCTGAATTCAACATTAGATGCCAAGTTATTTGGTTATCTTTGAGTGTTCTTCCGATGATCCTTAAAAGAGTATTTTTAGTACTTTCAGCTAACCCAATACCTTATGGGTAATAATTAGATGAAGAAATTGAATAAATTCCATGGTTGTGCCCAATATGTTACCTTTGCACCAAGAAATGCTAAAGCATTATCTAAAATGATAGTTGTTGGAACACTAAATCGTAAACTATACCTTCATAAAAGGATCACATTGAAGTTTCATTAACATATTTCAAGGCTATTGCTTCATCCAACATGTAAAGTAATATGTAGCAAAGTAAAAATCCACTTGTGTCCTTGTGATATAGGTGGGTTTATCATGACAATAAACTCATGACCCCACTTCATAAAAGGCTGATAAATTGAAATAGGTTGTAAAGGAAGTGAAGCTAAAAGTAACCAGCTTTCATAATTTTTAAGGCTATGGTACATTCAAAATAGTCTTTGAATATGTTAGGCTAATAGTAACCAGCTTTCATAATTTTTAAGGCTATGGTACATGCTGAAAAATGACCTCCTATGTGAGTCCTTCATGGAATTCAGATAATAATTGCTGAATTATATCATAATCAATATGTCACAACAAGAATCCGTTTATATCATTTTTGAATAACACACCATCAATACAAACATAAGGTACAACTTGTTATCTGAAATAACTTCATATTTTCTTTTCCATACCTTCCGAATAAGTGTCATGATATAGATTGTTAATTAAATCAGTCATCCATCTTGATTCTTGAACTTCTTGAATGATCTCAGGTTGTTGATTTTCTATTTACACCATGCTATCTGGTCATTGATACGTAACTTAGGCACGCTGTTCTGGATCCTTTGATTCTACAACCTATTGTTTTTCCATATCAACAATCAGGTGTTTACATAAACCTTTTCCTCTTACTATTTTCACAATGTGAATGTCAAATTCGTATTCCATAATCTTTGTTATCCAACCTTCTTTCTTCTCATTGAATTATTTATTTAACAAGAAAATTTTTACACTTGGATGAGAAACAAGAACATATATTTGTTTGAAATAATGTACTTAAAATTCTTTAGTCCTTTTGAGTATTGAAATTACTTATTTTTAAAGAAACATGTAACTTTTTCGTAGTCATGCAAACTTTGTCCAAATAAAGCAATTCGCTTTTCAATATTTTCATCATTAACATGAGTTAAAATGGTTGACCTTTTTTAGCTCCTGTAAGTGCATAGATAGTAGAATCTTTATCAAAATTTGGATTTGTAAGAGTAGGAGCTTGAGAAATGACTATTTTAAATGCTTCAAACTCTTATTTCCTTCCTATTCCAAGAGAAATTCTTCTATTTCTTTAACATAGTTGTCAATGGTTTAACCAATGTCGCAAAGTCCTGGAACAAATCTTCTAAGAAAGTTGATTTTTCCTGAAGGTTCTATAATGCCTTTTTGTGATGAGGAAATGATAGCTGTGATATGAATTCAATTAAGAAAGGGTAAATTTTGAAACCTTGTTTAGAAAAAATATGACCAAGCAATTTACCTTGACGTACTGAGAAAAATAGACTTTTTGGGATTCAAAGATATTCCAAAATATCTACATAACTGAAAGGTATGCCTTAAATGTATTAGATGTTCCTTTGATGTTTTTGAAAATATGGTAACATCATCCAAATAAACCAATATGCATTTATTTAGTAAGCTACGAAAATCTATTTTCATTACACGTTGAAATGTTGCACCAACATTTGAAAGGCTAAACAAAATTCTTTTGTAAGCATAAGTACCCCACTTGGTGGAAAAGCTATTTTGTACCTATATTCTTCTCGGACTAGAATCTTATTGTATCAACTATAACCATCCGTAAGAGATAGTCTTTCGTAACCAGAAACTCTTCTTAAAATCTGATCCATATATGGCAGTGGGTAATCATGTTTCATGAAGCTTTATATAGATCTATGAAATCCACACATAATTTGATTTCCCCATTCTTTTCGAAGTAGAATACGATTGGCTACTTGTTGGGTTTTAAAATGAGACTTTAGCAATACCACAATTAGGGGACAACAAGTCCCTCCTCTTTATGGGAGAGGTTCCCTTATTGAAATGAAACAAAAAGCTTATATACAAATGTAAAAATTTCATCGTAAGGATGGACTTCTTACATCTTGAATTTATTTTTACCAAAATAGCTTATCAATACAAACGAATGGAAGAACTAAAGAAAGGAAAGAGTAGAATATAACAATACTTTTAGGAAATATAGATAGCAGAGTATAACCTTATATGTACTGAGAAAAGGTGATACAAAACATAATCATTCTCATTCACAGCATAAGATATCATTCCATAGACACAAAGTTCTAGAAATCATATCAATAAGAACACAAAGTTTCTTATTATAGAAGATAAATGATCCACAAATTTTAGGCAAGCAAGAAGAGACAATAGATGAAGATAGAGAGAAAGGGGAAATTCTTCTGTATTGATTACTTTCAATTCTATTTACACTTCAAAAGTATTAGAGTCCAACATTTGCAATGAGCCAAGCTCTTACATTTATAGGTGAAGCAAAAAGAGGAGAAGAAGAGAAGGATGAAATTCTGATTTGGAAACTCAACCACTAACCATCAATGCCCCTGAAAATCCACCTACAACTGTGGCCAAATCTAGTTATGCATGTCTTTGGCGTGTTGAAGAAGGAAGGATGGAATTTTAAATCAAATTTGATCTAGTTAAAGAAGTTTGATAACATATTAATGGTATGAAATATGTTTTCCATATTTTCACCCAAATCAAGATATCTAGAACTGGTTATCAATTTTTTTGGTGGGTTGGAGAAGGAAGGATGGAAAATCACATCAAATCTGATCTGTTTGAAGCAGTTAGATCACATATTAATGGTTTGAAAGATGTTTTCATATTTCCAACCATTAAATCCTACTAAAAATAATATTTTATGCTTCCAAAACGTAGAGGAGACCAAGATGTTTCAACAATATAACATTTTTCTAATTTCGAGCACTGGAGCGAAAGTTATTCTCATTTGAATATTTGAATCGAATCCATACAAAAATGGCAAAAATGCAATTTTTGCAAAATGGATCCGCGGGCCTGAAATTAAAATTGCACCTTTAGCGTAAAAGATGCAAAGTGAAAAATTCTCCCTCAAACTCCGTAGGCCCGTAAATTTACTTTAGATATAGGTTTGACACATGGCTTTACCTAAGTGGCAATAGAGTCGCGGCTCACTTTATAATTTTAATTATTTTGGAAATAAGGATCAAACTCTCAAAGTTTTCCGCTGACCCACTTCCCCTTTTTTACTTTTCAATGTGGGTCAAGACCCAAAGGTGGAGTTATGGAGCATTTTATAACTCAGTAACTCTCTTTTGGAAATAAAACAAAATTCCCAAAAATGCTTCGATGGCTTGCCTTCCCGTTTTGACTTTCGATGCAGGCTCAACATTTGACTTTATCCCTTGGCATGAGCGGGGCCACGGATCACTTTATCACTTTATAGATTTTATGGAAACAAAGAAAAACTCCTAAAATTTCTTAACAACCCGCCTCTCTGCTTTGACTTATCAACGGATATTCAATACATGGCTTCAGCGGAGTTGCGGCTCATTTTTGTAACTTTACTCCTTTTGGCAATAAAGCCAAATTCTTCAAAGTGCTTCGACGATCCACCTTCCCACCTTAACTTCATAATGGTCATGTGTCCTTTTGCGGGCTTTAGGAATTATTTTATTCTTTAAGCCTTTTCACCATAATGCCTCAAAACACAAAACGAACTCGAGTTCCCGCCTTAGCTCAATTTGACCAATCAAGATCCTTCGAGGCCACGAAGCCAATTTGACACTTTTGCAAAAATAACAAAAAATGATAAGTTCACAAAATAATCCACCATGCTGCATCCAATTAGAGATGTCCACATACTCATGGATGTTGGGGCCAAAAATTGACAGGGAAGATATGCTCATCATTCACGACTGTAGAAAAAAATACAGAGGAGGGGAAACTCCACCATTTATGCTCGAATTTCAAATTGTTCTCCATGGAAAGAGAAACTACAAACAATACAAGGCTCAACATGATCCACAACCAAAAGAGAAGGATTGACAATTTCATTCGAATGAAAGAAACAATTTTCAAGCATCTAGACGGGAAGATGAAATTTTATCAAACCATGCGGACTGCAAGATTTTAAATTAACAGGGTGAGATTACAAATGAGCACCAAATTCTTCAAAGCACGAATTTTTCTATCTCTCCAAACTTCTCAATCTTCTCAAACATCTCTCAAAATTTTTGAAACTTGACTTGAAAAAATGAGGGAGATTTTGAGGGTGACAACACTACCCAAATTGAATTCTTAAATCAAAATATAACTTTGATTTGATCAACTTAGATAACTCTTTCCTCATTAGAGGTTCTATCTTGGGATTTACAAGCATCTATTTTTTCCTAACTAGCTTGGAATTTGGCTGTAATTCAATAGTATGTTATTCCAAACTAGGATCAAACCCTTTCAGATATTGGTATTTCCATGCAAAAACATCCTTAAATTCCTTGCAAAGATTAATAAAGGAATGTTTTTTTAGCTAAGAAAGATACCTTTTTAAGAAATCAATTATTTCCCTCATCTACGGAGATCTCTTCATAATTACCAGCATGTGTTGACATCTTAGTTTTGTCTTTTCTTAATTGATCATCAGTTCTGAAAATGTCTTCTAATGTGACCAAGCCTCAAGGTAGTTTATTCATATTTAATTGAACAATTTGGTCACCATATAAGTGTTGCAATTTCTCTTGATTTACTACAAAAAATTCAGCTTCTTGCTACAAAAACTTGCAAATTTTCTCATCATTTTCAAAACTTGCTAATTTAAATCATTATTAGGTATGGAAGGCCTAACAATCAACTTTATGTGTGGCTAAATATCATTGTTTTTAATCTGTCACCAATTGTTGCAAGTCTATCTATATGCTTGTTTTCTATTCTAGGAATGTAATGGATATTATAAGCATTGAAGTCTTCCATGAAGTTTGAAAATCTATGTCTATAAGACTTTGTTAATGGGCTCTTACAAACATTGAAATTTCTTACTTGATTGATAACCAACTTAGAATCACCAAAAATATGTAACATTATAATACCTCTCTTTTTGGCCCTAAGTAAGCTATGAATTAATGCTTCGTATATTCAGCTACATTACAAGTGCATGAAAATTGGAGACTCAAAGCTGAAAAATACCTTTCATTTGTGAGGGAAGTGACTATTAAACCTACTCCTTGTCCTTTCTTGTTCTTAGCTCCATTAAATGAATCTTCCAAATCCCTTCGCTACATAATCTATTTTGAACAACAAGGGAATTGGTGTGTTTTCCTCATCCAGGTAATACACACCAAACATATGTTCTTCAAATTCTTTGAAAGGATCATGAGAATGTTCTTCATGTTTCTTTTCATCCATAAACATATTAGAAACACCATCTAGTGCTGAAACATGAGTTGTATTATCGAAGTTAGATTGATATAAGGTTGCATAATTAGCTAATGCATTAGAAGTGTGAGGCTCAATGTGAAATCTAGCCAATGGTTCAAAATTGATAGTAACTTTGGTTCCATAACGTGTAGTGAAGAACAAGAAGGACCAATCTGAAGAAAGATAACCTCCTATTTTTGCCGTGAAATCTCTAGATAAACATATAGCGAAATAAGGAGGTAAATCTACAACAGTAACATCTTGCAAAATGGAAACATTTGGGCAAGCAAGTAATGTTACCTCTAGATTTCTAATGACACCAATTGTATTTTTTGTAGTCGTATCTAGTTGTAGCACACTGTTCTGTATAGGTTCATAATGCAAACCCAATTTTTCTACAATTGTTTTTGGCATAACTTTGCTGCTTGCACCATTTTCAACCATACAGTTATGAATAAGATGCTCTCCAATGATCAATGAAAAGTAAAATGGTGGTGGTTTATTGATGTCTTGATCATTTAAAACTTTTTGAACCATCCATTTAACTTCCTTAATGCGGTTTTGTTCCATTTTTCCAAGGACCATATCTATTTTCTGAACTTCCTTTTATGCTCTTTTTGAAGAAATTTGGAGCTTAGCAAGTTCATGAGAAAGTTTCTCTTGTTGTCTTGGAATAATTAGAGCATCTCACATTGAGATGTTAACATTATTATTTTTCATTACATCAACAATGTTAAAAGAAGCAATGGTTTTCGAAATAGACTCTATTGTCTTAGCATAGGCTTTAACGAAAATTGACTCTACTTCAACCGCCTTTGATTACCGAGGTATAAATAATATTCTTAGATCAGTCTGTATCTTTTTTTTCTTCTCTTTACCACAGCAAACACACCTACTATTGTTTGTGGAAGGACAGAACTATTATCTGATTTTTGCCATGTAGTTGTTGTTTTATTAGTGATTGTGGGCATAACAGGCCTATTTTGCTATTTTTGACTTTCCTGGGCCTTTTCTTGAGCCCGGAAGTAACTGTTATGAAATAATCCTCACTAAAGCTGACTAAGTTAGGTTCAGGTGCTTTCTAAACATGATTTTCTTGCTGCCCACCCTCCATTTGAGGCATGAACAATGTCTCAGGTTGAGGTTGTGCAACAAGACTTATGTTCAGAAAAGCATTTGGGAAACTTATAGCTGAATGAGGTTGATTACAAGGTTGACACCATTCTTATGTAGCCATATTAACTGGGACTAAAGCATTAGTTAGATTAGGATCCTTTGGATCAAATCACCTTTGGATAAGGGTGCCTATAATATTGATTTTGTTGGTAAGGCTGCCTATTTTGTTTGTTTTTATGATAAGGGTCTTGATAAGGCATGTTAGGTAATGCAAGTCTATTTTCAATTGCATTCATCTTGTTTCCCATAGTTATAAAGCTTTAAACACATCATCTTATGGGCTTGCAATAGCAGGTTCTATAATGGTGATAGGTTGTGGGATAGGTGCCAAATCTGCTAAAAAATGCATTGAAGGCCTTAGAGCTAACTTTTTGGCTTGAATAAGACTATATTCAGCTTTTATAGCAATTTCATAAGCATCTAGAAGAGTTTAACCTCCCATAAACTGAATCTTAGTTGAAATATCACTATTTAATTCTCTAAGATAATAAAGGAAAGCATCACTTGAGGCTTAGCACTTGTTGGGATTCTTTCCCAATTTCGGAAAAATGAATGTTGAAAATAGACATAAATTCATGAGGATCTCTTCTAATGGTAGATAGTTGTTATATGAGGGATAAATGATCTCGAATTATCTTGAAATTGTTTCAGCAATTTACCACCTAAATCATCTCATGTTTTTATGCTTCCAATCTCTAGATTTCTATACCATTGCAACGCTTGTCCTTTAAAGGATGTAACTAAAAGTATCAAAGCCACATATTCATGAGTAATATTATGGACTACACATAAGGTTGTAACATCTTTGATGTGCTCTGTAGGTGTAACCTGATTTTCACCGGTGAATGAAGGCAATATTTTCATGGCAGCATTAGGGATATCATGATAAACTAGAATTACTAATGGGCTTCCATTAGTAAAGGTCACAAAATTCCTAGGTGGTTGAATAGCCATTTGAAAAACTAGGATCTGAATAGAGAAATTAATATGTGGTGAAGGAAGATTAGGAGGAGGGTTGTTAAAACTAGGCCTATTATAAGGTAAAGTATTACCAACTCTTCTCCTTCTTTTAGAATTCAAAGGTAAGGAAATAAACTCAGAAGCAATTCCTCTTACCCATGATCTTGTAGTCACTTTAGGCATGGAACATGCTATAAAATGGGTCTGAAATCAATTTTATGGATTCACCAAATATATCTTTAAATATTTAGAATAAATTGTTGTGGCTTGCAGATCCAAAAGTAATTTTTTTTGCTCCGAATGTGCTGTAATTTTTGTAATTTGCTTGTAGATCTAATTGTCCCCCTTTGGGTGTGCAATAACTATTATCTCTCAAAAGTGCACCCCTGTAGAGAGATGGTCGGGTGTTCTAAGCTTGTAAAATAGATGTCTCTCTTTCATAGATACAAAGGAAACACCTTAGGTCTATGGGTATACCTATTTTGAAGTGAGTCTTCGGTATCAAGGTCAATTCCTTATTGATGTATCCTAAACTAATTTTCTAGGGTTTGAGAGTAAAAGATGATTGTAAATGGATTCAAAATTGGGTGATACACCAAATTTATTTGAGGTATTTGATTGAGAACATGCACAATTGATATGAGAATGAATTCTATATGCACAAGCCAATAGCTTTCTATAGAATATTAAGGCTAACACTTTTATGTATTGAGGTGAATTATCACAACAATACTCTTAAGTTAGACATGCACATTAATATCATGTAGAAATTACTGAATTTGCAATAGGGTAAGATGATTAATCAGAATTTGACATTTACAAGGATTAATAAGACATACACAAGACTGCAAATAATTGGAAAGGTAGAATATACTTCTCATTCGGGGAAAAAGCGGCAAAAACTACTTTAGCACTCATGTGTCTAAAAATTCCTCCTATATATAGCACAAATTATTCATCCCAACATTCCTAAAAATAGACTAAAATCAGTATTTCACCCATGCATCCTATTTTTACCCTTTATTTATTAATAAATAAAGGAATAAAATAAGCATGCTAATACAAAGAGGCATTAATAGCCTTGATTACAACTCAGTCAACTATAGTTGACTATTATATTTTTAATAAATTTGGGTGAATAATGCTAAAAATAAACCTTGCTTGATGAGCAAGTCTTCTCCAATGCATGCAGTCTCTATCTTCTAGCTGATGTGACACTTGTTCACACGTGGCCTTTGGTCTTCTTCCTACATATTGCCACCTGTGCATGGAAAAAGGGAATATCCTACTCCAAAAGGTGATAATTTAAGGTCTATGTTAATACTCAATTCCATGCATGATTATAGTGATTAAAAAATCTTGATAAGGTCTTCATCGACCATGTGCTAATTGTTTTGAAGCGATGATGGCCCCTTTGAATATCAGGTGTTGACACCATCATTGCATTGTTATGAACTAAGGTTGAAAACCTTAAACATAGCTAAACATAGATTGACCCTTTTGATTACTTCGTGACATAGACTATGGTATAAACAATAATCACAATTTTGATAATTCAACCCCCTTTGCATAAACACATGGCCCAGACCATGGTCAAAGCATAATGATTTTATCAGGAAGTTTGGTCCCCCCACGATGACTCAATGCATAATGGAATGTCGGTGATATGCTAACCATGTTTGAATTTAGGGTTTCCTTGTGAGCTCCATGTATATACTCTTCTTGACTGTGGTTGACTTGGAAGCAACTATGGTTGAATTTTTTTTTGCTCTGTGAAACGTTTGATTTTGTACTTTGAATTATGAATTGTCGATCTCAAATCATTCATGAGTTTGATTTCATTTGGTCATTCTTTGAACCATATATCTTGGTATTTATATTCAATCGTTGATCCTTTAACTCGGGATGAGTTAGGATTTATGCGAGCTAGGTAAAACAGATGGGAACCTAATCTTTCATTTTTCTTGCATTGTCAATTTGGGAGGGAAAAGCCTTGGAATTTTTTTATCGAATATCATTTTTTATGGTTTTGAGCTCGGTTCCTCTATTAAAATACTTCTGTGAGGCTTTATGCACTCATTACTTGGATTCTCTGTCATTCTTTGCTTCTATTGAGCTCTCTGTGAGGTCTTGTGGCCACCATTTCTGATTATTTTGAATCTCTGTGAGGTTATGCGAGTAAAACTAGATTCTCCATGTTATGGACGCTATCTATTTTGAAAGATTTTTGTGTGTGACTAATATTGACCTTTGCAGACCGTAGGGGTGGGTTCTTCATTTTGTAGATTTAAAATTCTTCATCTATCCTAGCTTTCAAGCTTCTTATTTCTACCTCTAATAATAATGGGACCTCAATCGTTGCTTTATTTTCCTTTTGTCATACCTTTGAGAGTTGAAGCAAATATTGGGTCTTGCTTTTGATTCAAAACTTGGGCTCTTCAACAATTTTCAACTTTGAAAAATAAGTTGAGTTATTGTTATATCTGGTGTGCTCTCTTAGTAAGATTTAAGAATCCTTCCATGGCCATGGAAAATATAGAATTTTCCTCTGAATATTTTATGAGTATATGAAAACTTTGCTTGGGATTTTCTCATTAAAATCTAGTTTTGAATTTGTTGTTTGCACTTTCCAAGTTCTAAAATTAAGTGGGTATTTGTTATACTGTAGATCTTGAAATATACTTTTCTTCGATTCTGGATTTATGAATTTCAAAGGTTTGAATACCCAAAAGTTGATCATTTCCTAATCTGGAACATGCCATGAATTTATCGTTAGCGTGAAATCACAAAGAGCCCCAAATGATTGAATGAACTAATTTTCTAAGGCATTTGGTGTGATTGCATAACATTGAACTTTTCCCCAAGGTGTGGGACCTTGAAAAATGGAAAAATATCTCTAGATTAAAGGTTGGTTGCTTATTCCTTTGTTCAAGTGCACACGTGAGAATTTGTAGAGGATCTATCTCGATACCTAATCTAAAACTTTCCAAGGAGACAGGGTTACAAGGAAGGTAAGAAATAAGAAATGACTAAACTACGGTGATGCACCAAAGGAATGATGAACACTTATTTTGCTAATAGACACAAACCAAAAAAATGTATACAATAAAAAAGCATAGGTAATGAGAGGTGTAATGAAATATTAGATGGAAGCAAAAGAGACAAGAAAGGATCTAAAATCGATCACATACGTGTTTTATTGCTTTGTAGATTGATGTAGTTCATTACAAGGTAGCTAAAGGTAGAAACATATTGTAGTTTTGATGGAAGGCCCGAACCCCACAAATTCCTTTGCTAAAAGGATAAAGGAGCTCGCAAAACAAATAATGTCCAATCCTTATTTAATGAATCATGCCCATGTATTTATAGATTAGATCGAGGGAAGAAGGAGAGAGAGAGAGGAGGGAAAATTATGTTGAATCTCAACTCATCATTGTTAATGATTCTCGATAAAAATTCTCCCAAATATTTTTTTGCATTGATCCTTGGTTTGATGCCTTAAAGGAAGAGGAAATAATGGAAATAAATCAAATCCGATCTAGTTTTTGAGGCAAGAAGATCCTGCATTGAAATATTGAAGATGTTTTCTCTAATTCCTTAACATAACAGTCTCAAAATTAAATTTTTAGACCTCCATGGTGTGGGTGAGGCTGAGATCTTTCCAATGGTGTCAGATTCACAATATTTCGAGCCCTGACTCAAAAGATATGACCCTTCGAAGTTTGTATCGAGTCCATACAAATGTGCGGGAAAACAACTTGAAAAGTGGGTCCCCTTTTGGATTTGAAGTTTGGGAGTTCAAACATTGAATTTATTATTTACCGTGGTTATTTCATTAAAATTAGGTCCGCGTGTCCCGGTTATTCCAAACACATTCTTCCACATCGCTCGATTCATGCTTCCTTTGCAGCCTTTTCACTTTGCACATCTTGTGCATACTTTTTTCCCAACTGTCCCAGACCGTGTGGGCCAAAAAGTTATGACTTTCTTCACCGATTTCCCTTTGACTTTGGTATTTTCAGCAATATGTGCCCCACACGTCCCTCGTTGAAATTATGCAGTCGAGGACACAGCCAATTCATCTAATTCCTTTGTATTTCGGCTCCAAACCTAGTACAACGAACCTTGGTATGATCCGCATTGGTATGACCCGCAACCTCCGGACCTTTAATGCATTAAAACAATCCTGTGATTTTGTTGTTTTGGATTTTTTCAAATATTTCTAACTTCTTGGATTTTTCCTTATCTCGAAAGTTAGAGAGAAACCAAAGGGCCCCCAAAGCATGATATTAGGCCTTGAATAAATTTTACTTGTTGGGTATTGAAGAATATGATGCATGTTATCAAAATTACCTTGAGGGGTGAATTTTGGATAACAAGTTTGGTGACTCGGTAAGTTATCTACTTGCTACATGAAAAGACCAATTACCTTGTCATATCCATTGGGCATTGAGTTAAGAATGATGGTCTGATCATAATTCTACCTCTTATTCACGAGTGTAGCTACTTCCACTCTCAATTTTCATAAGAAATCTCAAAATGAGGGTTTTTGAGAGTAGAAAATTGTTTTAACCTAGGGCTCCATTTGTCTCTTAGAATGGACCGCATAAGAGCTACAAAATAACACCACACTATATACAAAATGGAAATCATACATGCTTCAAGTAGAACATGTAGAGTGTGCAAAGCACTTCTTCTGCTGAAAGAAACCCTACCTACTTTTGCTAGCTAGGGCAAAAGGTGAGCTAAACAAACCCCGCAGCTAGTTGTACAAAATAGCTTCCTTTCCTCAAAATTGGAAGCCATGTAAATGATTTGGCACTGAACATGGTTGGTTGGATGAGTGAAAAACTAACTACAAGCTGATCTTCCACCCAAATCATGAAAGTATCAATTGAAGACAAAACCAATACCTCTTTTAGTTGCTCTGCATTTGGATTGAAGCGGTATGGCAGTTGGTCCTTAGTGCTTTATAGCTCATCCTTATGCCTTGAAATGGGCATGAGAAGATTTGTCTTCTCCTTTGGCTCTAATGAAGCCAAATACCTGATTGGGCAAGGTCCGATCTATTTGATATTCCCATTGCTATGATTTTTCATTCCAAAAATGGAGTCTTCTTGTAGACCTCTTTGGAAGAATGATGTGGAAGGAATGGTGGAACTCTTCTATTGTTTCTCTTCTTCCTCCTATGAAGAGCATGGATGGTTTGAGTCTCCCAATATAGATTCCAAAAGGATTCTATAAAGTATAGACTACTACAAATGAGTGCTCTCCATCATGACATCAAGTTCACATATTTGAAGGGTGAATGAAGGAGAAAACAATATAAAATCAACTTGTTCTTCTCCATCAAAACAGTCCACCAAATCAGACAAGTACTGCTTTATTTTTGTTCTGCTGCAAATGTTCAACCTCTTCCATGGTGTATTTTTGTTTGAATCTTTTTGACCATGGTGTATTTCATCCTCCAACATGAAGTTTGAAAGATAAAACTCTTCTCCAATGTTAGAGCTCAAGAAAGATGAAGTGGAAGGAATAATTGAAGGTTCTTCTATATTCGATTTTGTGTTCATAACATTTGGATCTACATTTTTCTCCTCCATAAATGAAATGTACTCTTCTTTTGGATTTGGAGCAGCTTCTTCTTCCTCTATTGTTTGAAGACCATATTGCTCTTGATTGAACTCTTCCTCTAGCATGAATTTTTCCATATCAAATTCCTCAAAATTCTGTTCTAGAGGACAAGTTGGGACTGCAAGATTTCTTGTAGAGCTTACCTCCTAAATGCATTCATCAACCAAAATAGGCCCTTCGAATGAAAGCAAGAAAACACCAATAATGTCTTCTTCTTCTGCTGCTACAAACTCTGAGTTGGTCTCATCCACTTGCTCCTTTCCAATGGGACTTTGAGCTGATTTTTTTCTCCTTTCTTGGCTGATTGGGTAGTTTGAATTGGATCAACATTCTCTTCACTAAAAGTCCCAACATGGATACTACATTCTGAGTAAACCGAATGCATATTTTCTTCTTCCTTTTCTTGTTCTTCTCTCGCTGCAAATTCGGTCTTAGCCACCACTGGCTCTTCAACTTTCTTCTCCTCTCAAGGCTTGACCGGTAAAGGAATCTCTGTTATCACAAACCTAAGAGCTAAGATCAATAATATTTTAACCATTTCTTCTTCTTTCACTTCTTCTTCTTGTTGTCCTTCATGACTGATTTTTGCAATTTCTTCTTCCCTACATGGAATTGGGAAGGCAAGAGGAGAAATAGATTGGGATTCAATCATTTGTGCATTTGTTGGTGGTGGTGGGAGGGATGGAACTTCTTGTTTCTTTGGAGGGGAAGGTGTTTCTTTTTTCTCTTGTGGAGGGGATTTGGATTTGGAAGAGAAGAGAGAAGAAAAGATGAGATGAGATGGAAGACTAAGGGATGGAGGGATGGTTTTCACAATTGGAGCAGCATTGGCTGGGTTTACAACTTGACATTGTTGAAATGGTAAAGCTTGAGATGAAGAAGAAGAAATACAAGGAACTACTGAATGACTTACCCATTGACAAGGTTGATTCAGAATCTGCTCATATGCTTCTATCTCCTCATTCCATTGTGTAAGTTGGGGCAGCATCTCAATTATGAAGTCCAACTTCTCTTAAAATCTCTAATGTCTTGGTAAAGGGTCTTCCCATAGACAAGGTTCCTGTAACCAATACTCGAATGCATTCATTTGTGCTATGCCCTTGAATGAACCATGCCAGACTTCCATTTTTGAATCTTCTCTAGTAGACCAAAGCATCCTCTACATAACTATTTCCATTATATGCGTCCCCTTGTCCTTGATAAGCTTCATAGTCAATCTGGTTTTGACACTAGTCATATGGGTAAGCATAATGGTTTTAGATCTGTTCATAATGTTGATCCGGAGGAGTTGGGAAATATATTAGAGGTGGACTGTATCTTTGTAAGTGTGAGTTCCATGAAGGAAATGAATTCATTATTCGTACAACCTCATGAAATGGGAGAAAATGAAGATATGAAGAGGAAAATGGATGGAAAAGTTCTCGCAACTCGAGAATGGGGTTTTTACTAGATGGAGTCTCAGATGTGCTTGATGTGCCTCAAAATGATAAATCCCACAAAGAATACATCAACTTGATGAAATAAAGTGAAGACCTCTAGTCCCATTAGGCTTTCCAAAATTGTTAGTGTAAAATCACAGAACCCTAAATGATTGAATGAACTAATATTCTAAGGCATAGTCATTTGGTGTGATTGCATAACATTGAACTTTTCCCAAGGTGTGGGA
This sequence comes from Taxus wallichiana var. yunnanensis, assembly GCA_018340775.1. Classification (NCBI taxonomy): domain Eukaryota; kingdom Viridiplantae; phylum Streptophyta; class Pinopsida; order Cupressales; family Taxaceae; genus Taxus; species Taxus wallichiana. The sequence continues at coordinate 279,581,466 of CM031239.1, read as the reverse complement.
CCTTGCAAAATGTAAAAATCTCTCCACATTAAAGGTTGGTTCCTTAATCCTTTGTTCGAGTGCACACGTGAGAATTTGTGGAGAATCTATCTCTATACCTAATCTAAAACTTTCCAAGGAGACAAGGTTAAAAAGAGTGTAAGAAATAAGAAATGACTAAACTGTGGTGATGCACCAAAGGAATGATGAACACTTATTCTCATAATAGACATAAATTGAAAAAATGCATATGATAAATAAACACGAGATAACCAAAGCTATAATGAAAGACTAGATGGAAGTAAAAGAGAAAAGAAAGGATCTAAAATCAATCACATACATTTTTATTGCTCTGTAGATTGATATAATTCATTACAAGGTAGAAACATATTGAAGTTTTTGATGGAAGGCCTAAACCCCACAAATCCCTTTGCTTGAAGGAGAAGGGAGCCTGCAAAATAAAGAAATTCCAACCCTTTACAATGAATCATGCCCCCATATTTATATATTTGATTAGAGGGAAGAAAGAGAGAGAGAGGTAGGAAAATTAGGTTGAAGCTCAACTACTATTCTTAATGCTTCTAATAAAAACTACCCTCAAATCCATATTTTGCATCAATCCCCTGGTTTGACGCCTTGAAGGAAGATGAAACGGTGCAAAAAAATCGAATTGAATCTAGTTTTTGAGGCAAGAAGATCCTACATTGAAATCCCAAAGACATTTTCTCCATTTCCTTCACCTAACCATTTCAAAATTAATGTTTTAGACCTTCGTGGTGTGGGAAAGGATGAGATCTTTCCAATGGTGGTCGATTCGCAATATTTCGAGCCCCAATCGAAAGATATGCCCTTCGAAGTTTGTATCGAGTCCATACAAATGAGCAAGAAAAAAACTTAAAAAGTGGGTCCACATTTTGATTTGAAGTTCGGGAGGTCAAACATTGAATTTTTCTTTCCGTGGTTATTTCGGAAAAATCAGTCCACGTGTCCCTGCCCTGTCCTAGACACATTCTTCCACATCGCGATTCGGGCTTCCTTGTCCTAGTGCATCTGCCGTTGACCGGGCCATGAGGGTGATTTACCTCCACATTCTCTGTAATGTTTGGTTCCTTTTCCCTCATTTTTTCCTTTGTGCACCCCACACGTAGTTTTTCCCAACTATCCCACGAACCATGTGGGCCAAAAATTTATGACTTTGCCAATTTCCCTTTGAGTTCGGAATTTTCAGCAATGCACACCCCCCGCGCATCCCTATTGAACTTGTGTGGTCTAGGACACAACTAATTCAGCCGATTCCTTTGTATTTCGACTCCAAACTTGGTTTGATGAACCTTGGTATGATCTCGCACCGGTACAAACCACAACCTCGGACTCCACAATCCATTAAAAAAGCCTACAACTTTGTTTTTGAATTTTTGAATTTTTCAAACTTCTTTGATTTTTCCTTATATGGGGAAGTTAGAGAGAAACCAAAGGCCCCCAAAGCATGATTTTGGGCCTTGAATCAATACTACTTTCTCGAGACTAAAAAATTTGATGCATGTTATCAAAATTACCTTGAGGGGTAAATTTTGGATAACATTTACTTTTACTTTCACTTTGTAGCATTTCGACTCAAAGTGTATAGATTTCGGTATTTTTGTGTTTCTCTTACTTCAAACATAGTTTTCATTTCTATGTACTTTTCATTCGTGAGTTTGAACTCATATCTTGGTGCCTATCACTTTCTTCTATGGAAGGGCTTTGGAATTGAAATTTTAGCTCTATTTTCAGTTATACCTTTTATTTTCTTGCTCTTTGGGATGTCATTTTTCTTTCTTATGTAATTTGGAATCTTTATTTCCATATAACTCGACTCTAGAAGTGTTTTGTTACTGGTATTTGTATCTTACTTCATAGATCTTCCCATATTATGGAGCTCAATTTTTTTGGGGCACTCAAGTATAAACTTGATTTCTCCTCTACATTTGCAAAATAATCAGTCAACCTTGGCCTCCATGATCTGTAGATTTGTACTTCTTCTATTTGTAGCTTGAAAGCGACTGCTATACTAAATCTTTTCACGATTTACCCAAATTTGGTTTTGAAATTTTTCTTAATGAACTCTGCTTCTCTGTTTTCCTGAGGGTTTCAACCTGGAAGTTTGTATTTTTTTATCTTTTTCTGTTATAAGTTGTTTCCTATTTTAGCCACATACAAGAATGAAGATATAACTTTTAAGACTTCTTGGATTATCCCATGTGATGGATATGAACCATGTTTCTCTCTTGCTTTGGACCTTGCATACTTGCATTCTTTTCATTTGAAATTACACATCTGTATTTCTATGGTAGTCTGTAACTGAAACTTGCAAGACATTTGAATGAATAATGAATTATGAGATTCTATATTGGAATATACATTTATTTTTAGTCTTGTAATTCATATTCTTGACTAGTATGGTTTTATCTGGATGGATTCAAGCTATTATTTGAATTCTTCACTTTATATTTGTAGCATTTATGTATCTATTCTCGCTACAATCTAAAAGTGTGCACTTGAATTTTTATCTAGCACTATAACAGTTCATTTAGATGTTTCATGGCTTGTTGTTGGGCCGAAATCGATAATCAAGTGTTATCTTGATCATGCCATGCATTATCTTCTTTCTGCATTACTATTTTATTTATATACAACTTTTAAGGATGTATTAGTTTGAAATAGGATGATGGAAAGATGTAAAATGTCCATTTTACAAGGTGAAGCCCTATAAAAAATTTCTCATATTTCCTTTTTCATGTTGCTTCAATTTGTAATCTTATCTCATTTCAGTTAAATTCAACATTTAGTTCAAACTGAAATGAATGTAATTTCTTGATTCAAGTTATATAATGTATTACTTCCTTGTTCTTACATGTGTCTCGTACATTTAGATATATTGGTTAGAAACATTCGACTTTTTGGCCTCTCTTTTATTCCATAGTTATTTCTGTTTCTTTTCTCTCCTTCTTTCTGAGTGAATAAATCATGTATGCTACTATAGAATAGTACTTTTATCAGTTGTGTCTTTGGTACTAATGTAATTTATACCTCATGATGTTAAGAGATCCACCGACATGAATTTGGATAGTATGTGAATATGGATCAACCCCGAGCTCAAAAATGACAAGTTTTCTTTTTCTATTTTCAGTACAGTGCCTTTTGCTGTGCAACAAAGATGAATATGGAATAAAGTGGAGCTAGAGATACATCAACTGAAATGAAAGAAACCTTAAGGAAATGATGGTTTCGCTCATACTCTATTTTCTTTTTCATGCATATGTAGCTCTTACTTCAGTAGTTGTAATTTACTCTTGATTTACATCCCATGGCTTGTGTGGGAACATTTGAAATTCCTTCTGAATAAAACATTAAATTCTAAAAAATAAGTTGTGTATTTCTTTCTACTTTTCAATTTTTTAACATGGATTGTTTAATGAATTAAACAACTCTATAGCATAATTGAATGTATTAATCATGAAGGAAAGATTCTTAAAATACTTGTAACTTTAACAAGGAACATTGACTACTGTAATTAGCAATTATGATTGTTGTTACAAAACTTAACACTTCATCTATTCAATGTTATCCGTCATAATGAAGTTTCAAGTTTCCCATTTTTGCACAAGTCCAAAAACTGTCACTAGTGCATTCAAGACTAATAAAGTTGAACCTTTCTATGTCTACCTTCTTGTTGGAGAATATGTATTGAACAATTACATAATAGATTATGGTGCCTCAGATAATGTGATACCTTTGAAGGTCGCCACTGCTCTCAAACTTACCATGAACCCGCCTAGTGGCTCTTGTTACTATTTGGAGTCAAAATAGGTCTCACTTGTAGGGAAGGTCAAAGATGTATAGGTGGCTCTCGCTAGATTTCAAGACAAGAAAGTTTAACTGATGATTTTTGTAGTAGACATCCCAGCCTCGTTTAGAATGTTGTTGAGTAGGAATTTCTCCCGAGACTTGGGAGGTAGAATTTAGATGAATTGGTCTTCTACAACCATATCAGTGAAGGGAGACATGAATAAATTTCTTCCCGAGAAGAAGATGAGGTACATGGTTCGAAAATATAGAAGCCTTGAAGCTAACATTTTGTACTAGGGTAGTAGGCGAGATGAATCACTTTGATGTAACCAAGAAGGAAGAGGATGTTCCCATCTTGATTAGTCTAGACATGCCTTCCCAAAGAGATTTGAACTTTGAAGAAGCACCGAGGAGACTCAAGTTATAATAGAAAATCCCTGAATTTCCAGTTGATGTAAACTGTGAAGAAGAGGAAATGGTTCTTGACGATTTTCAAACAAAAAATCAGCTTATATGTTTATCCAAGATGAGGAGTTATTCTCATTCCCATTTGGGGATGAAGATGACCAGTCATGCCATCTACAAGAGAGAAAAATTAGTTTGTGATGAGCCCATGAATGGCTTGAAAGAAATCTCCATACAATTACCGCTAAGATCTGCGCAAGAAATAGAAGACACTTATATCGGTTTTGAACATTTAATGCAAGCCATGAATGGAAGACAAACGTAAAGATGGATTGGAAACCATAACTAGTGTGAAGATGGGCTATGTTGAAATAAATATAGATAATAAATATGATGTCCCTCTCGAGCCAATGGTTGGTGGATGCAATAAAAATGGAGATATTTTCTTTCACATTTCAAGATGAAGACTCTTTCCATGATGAAGAAATTGAAGCAAGGATTTTCGAGACCTCTAAAGATGACGCTCCTTTTGATGAAGGATCGATAGAGTGCAGCGGTTCCCAAAATTATGAGGTAATCCCTCTAGATAGTTTCCTTGATCTGCATCCCTCAAAGTTGTACAAAGAGGAGATGAAGGAAACAAAGAACCATAACTCGTGGAAAAATATTGGATGCATGAGAAGTTACAAAAGATCTCGAGATGATTCTTGATCTCTTCACTAGTGACATGGACACATAAGACAAGTATTATTCTGCCTCCAATCCTCTTGACAAATACTCAAACACCTCACAAAAAAAGTAGAGATAAAGGATGAATCAAATGTTTCTCATGGAGAAGATGTCAATGAGCATAGACCCGGAAAATAAAGTAACTTAGAATATCCAAGGAATTTGAACAAAAACAGCCCTAGGGCAGCGATGAGATGCTCGATGGAGAATCAACTATATGGATAAACATGGAAGGAAACTGGCACTATGAAACTGATTTCAAAGAACATGAAGGCAATGGAATTTTCAAGAAAGGACTTAAGCATCAAGAAGCTCACATGGACTCACTCCTACCAAGTACATAGACAATTGTGAAAGCACCTAGCTTTCATAAGTAGCTGAGGAGGGGAGGCTACTTTCTAGAACCCGTCAACAACTTTACAAAACATCATCATTCGGTGTTTCCTCTTCAAGGGTAACTTTTGAGAAATGAAAAGTACTTCAATGAAAGTGGGTTGTCCCTTGCCTTGTACCATAGGTGATTGCTAGGTGTGTTTCCCTTTTTATTGTGTGTCGTGTGTTTCTTTTGTTCCTTTTTGTGTGTGTGTTTTTCCTTCTTCTCTCTCTCTCTCTCTCTCTCTCTCTTGTTGTAGGTTATACATGACTCTGCAGGGAAAAATGGATAAGGCACTAGTCAAAAAATTATATGGTCTAAAATTAAGATTCTGGATTCACATGTCATGTATTAACTACACTCATTCCACGTCATGTTCCCAAGCTAGAGCTAGCTATTGTTGTGCAAATATGCAATAGGTAAATTGGAAGTTTTTAAGCATGAAAACTATACCCCTATGCTGAAATTTTCATGTTTTATCATTCCTAGGTAGCCCAAGTCAAATCCATCAGTCTAGTCATGACCTATTTGATGTCAAATTTGTCCCCTAGGTGATTTAGGAAAGTATATTCATTCCTCCTAGGTTATTTTAGAAAGTTCAAAAGATGTTATCTTATCGCAATATTGGGAAGGGCTATCGCCGGCCTTCCCAAGACTAGACCAACCCTCCTCCGGAGTGGAAAGGAAGGGAAAAATTCAACATGGAGGTGAATTGAAGACATTATAACATTAGGGAAATGATTTTGGAAGGTTTGGATAATTTTTGAAAGACTTGGAGCAGTCTGAGTAAAAACAGGGTTTACAAGCCTAGGCAAACACATGTGCCTAAAACAATTGTTATGCTTCAAAAGAAGATTCAAGAAGCTCTAGATGGAGTTATAAGTAAAATAAAACATCTCTAGATAGAGGATTCCAACACCTACATGATGGTAAAATAATATTTTTCACAACACCTTGGAAAATAGTATTTGCAGATGCTTTTATGTAGACATAAGTGGAGTCTCAAAACAAAAATCCACTTTTTTATAGATCCGATAGATGAATAAATACATTAGACTAAAACCATTCGATTTAAAATTTCATTTACAGTTAGGATCATATAAAGTTTCACCTTTAAATTCCATAGGAGCTCAAGTTATCATCATTGGAAGTTACCCTCAAAGGCAACTCAGACTTGGTCATTTTCGGGAGGACACATGTCAAGCATTCAGATCCTAAAGGGATTTCATGTCCTTGAAATCCCTAAGTTTAGGTACACCAACCCTTGAAAAATTCTCCAGCCCCCATGTGACCTCCGATTGAAAGTTCAGCCCCAAGTGCATTTTTGGAGCATTCATTCTCTACCGCTTGATCAAGCGCCACATGTCAGGTCCAGGACAACCATGGAAACTGATGTCCCTAATGTCCCTAAGGTCGAGACATCAAGGAAAAAAAGTGCACCCAACTCCAACTCAAAATTTGAATATTTTTCTAACTTTTGGCTACTTGCGGCTTCGCTTTCTCACCGCAAGAGGAAAAGTTACACGTAACACCTCACTCCACCGTTACCAAAGCTTGAACCGGATCCATCATAGAAAATTACCCTTCGGTCCATGATGGCACATAGGTATTTTAGGAATAATTCATTAGGATAATAAAAATAAATGGAGAACTGAGAAGAAGAACAATGGAAATTCCCATTGCCATAAAATTAAGATTTGAACATATCTTGCAAACTAGTGCGCGGATTGGAGAACTATTTATTGCTGAATTTTTATCTCTTGAAGGACATTAAAAAGATTTCAATCCTCCTTGGTGGTGCATATAACATTCATAGCAAAGAAATCTCATTTCGCTCAACAAAGGAAAAATTGAATTTCGTCAAATTGTTTGTTGGATTGGAGAGAAATTTCTCTGAAGCATAAGAAACAAAAACCTATCACAATGGAATCAATTTTGTCACAAACAAAGAAAAAAACCAAAACAGGAAATTTCAAGCTCCATTAATGGCTTCCATGACATAGTAATGGAAAAATTAGCAAACTACCTCTCCACTTCTCAAGGTTCTAGTGGGTGAAATTGTACAAAAATTGGAGGGAATGATCATTGAAATATATAGTTTCACGTGAACTAGTTTTTGTGCCATGAAGTAAATTTTTCTTAGGTATTGTTATCCTACAAAATTGACAAGGGAAATTTTTAGGTAACCATACCAAAAATTCCATTTTGGTCCCCGAAAGAAGTCTGATAGCATCAAAAATGGCCTAAAACCACCCTTCCAAAATCAAGTTTTTTAGAACTTAGTCATTTTCAGCTTCTTCCCTGGGCACAAGAATTCTCATGTCAACATTAAGGAATTTGTGCCCACTCATATAACCTAAGGTGCAGAAAGTGTTATGTTGACATGCCAAAATGTGCGCCACTTAGAAAGTCCTAAGGTGTAGAAAATGTTGTGTTAACATCCTTAAAAATGTGCCCACTCCTAAGTCCTTTGGCGTAGGAAATGGTGTGTTGACACCATGAAATATGCACTTAAGGCACTGAAAACATCATGTCGACATCTATAAGGCTGCGCTAAGGTGCACTTTTTGTCATGTCGACACTCCCAAAGGTGCGCCAAAGAAAGTTGGTGAAATAATAAATGCTGATTTTTCTATATATAGGCGCCCGACACCTGTCATTTTCACAATTTGAAAATTGAAAAAGTGTTTTCTCTACACTGCGTTACCTATCCTTATCATCCCCGCATGATGTTTTTCGAGCTTGTGGACCCCAATGTCATCCTTCATCCTTTATAAATATGGGTAAGTGGCTTGTCATTCTTCTTGCGAGTTATGGTTTTTTTTTTTGGTTGTGTTAGGTTTTAGGGTTAAATATAAAAGATCAAATCTAAAGGAGGAACCTAATAATCTATAAATCAACTGGAATCCCCTTTTTCCTCTCCTTCTAGATCTCAAACTGGAAGGCCCCTACCTACGAAGCAACTTAAAACACATATTTATCTCTCGTGTGTCGCCTTGCTAAAACAAATCCTCTTTTTCCATCTAATAAATCCAAAGGAAAGAGAAAGAGAAATAAAAATAAATTGCAAGAAATCATTAATAACCTTGGTGCACTATTTTTCCATGTTACAACCCCCACAGTCCTGCCTTGGCGCACTATCCTTACTTGCAACATGACTCTTACCCGTGCCTAGTTTAAAAACACTTATCAAATTTTGTAGGGCGTAAGCGCATCCTGCACAACATCAACATTGGATGTTGGTTACTTCAAATCCGCCCCAAGATTTTTTTCCTTGGCGCATTGATTTCCTTTGCAACATCTTCTGAGATTGCACCTTTGGTGCACTTAAAACCCATGCAACACAATATTTTTCAGCGCAGGAAAAGTAGTTTTTCATTAAGGCACAGGTGTATTTCCCTTAACATCAACATGACATGTTACATGTTGTAAACCCACCCTGCACTTTACCCTTTAGCACCCAAAATTGTATTTCAACACCCAGAAAACCACACCCCTTCTACTAAGTGTAACTTTTCTCCTATAAACACTAGCACACCTTTTTACATGTTGACATCTCCAAAAGTGTGCCCGATAATAAAACGTTTCAACAACATGCTGTGAACTTGTGCCTTGTACCGTAAGCCTTATAATTTCTCATTCTTCTTTCTACAAGATTTCATTATGAATAACATGACAGTTGATATGGTTGTTCTATGTTGGACCTAATTGATCTTACTTACAAAGCAACATCAGCCATCCTTGAGCTCACACATGCCTTTGTTAAACAAGAAACAAACGAAGTCTAAAGATAAAGCAAAAAGCATTCGGAACAAGAGATGAAGTACAAATATAAGAATGTCAGGATGCCCGACCGATATGCTGATGGATGACTTTTGGGCAAGGACCAACTAGGCAACTAGTGGCCCATGGATGAACAAACTATTGGGTAGTGGATTGCACTTCGTTCTTTGGGGCTGCAATAGTGTTGTAAACAATGATTTCATCATGTTTGTGGTTCGGTGCTATAACAATGACAATAGATGTGTCAAAGATAAGGAAGGAAAGATGATCATCGACCTCATAGCCCGTCACTTTAAACTGACCCTAGGTATTCCTCACCATAGGCAATACGTCGCCATAAGTCTAGAAGATTGTAAGAAAGCATCAAATGACAATGATGACAAATACATCCAAATGATGAACAAAATTTATCTAAAAAAAGAATCGGTGATTAGATGGCCACGAACCATCCATGTAGTGACTTCAATGAGGAATCGAGTGATATAATCACCTTCCGAACAGAGTATTTGGGCTTCCTGATGCCCATTATGTCCACAAATGGATGTTAAGGTACTTAGATACCATGAGCAAGAATACACCTGATCAACGTTTTGGTTGGGGTGAAATCATCAGTGACACCATCTCCCAGCAGCTTCAACAAGTCCTAACAACTGGGAAGTTCTACATGAATTCCTACGTTGTATACGTTGCAACATCGGAAGGGATTTCACCGGTTTAGCTTGAAACGGGTTATGGCTCGAGGTAAAAATATATGAATTCTACCTAGAGATCAAGCTCGAGGCTAGCATCTCTCAGTTCTCCAAGATTAATGATGCCTTTTTCTATGAGGTAATTTGCCCTCGAGGCCAAATATGAGACACAGTCAGACCAGCCCAAGCGTGATTGTTGTCACGAAGAAATGGGAAGCATTGTTCACACAATTCTAGACATTCATGTATCTCGAGTGGTCAATTTCAAGGGTGAATCGACAAAGCTACCAAGGTATGTAGGGCCCAAGTTGATCCTCTAGGAGTTGTTAAGGTAATTGATCACTTATGATGAGTGAGAAGTGCAGAGAAGAGAAAGAAAAGAGAAACTCCATTCCCTCTTAAAGTTAACCGATACACCTGCACCACATTGGCCAAGACACGAGAAATGTATGTTGAACTTGAGAGTTGTTGAATCTGAAACACAACTTCCCGAGAAGGCCCACCTTGGATTGCCGGAGTTGCCTCCCAAGTGCAAAATTGATCCCATCCATGTTCCTAAGATCGAGGACATACGCATCGACCTGACACATGAAATAGACATAAGGAAAAAGGATCACTCATGGATGGCCCTGGAAGAAATCATCCATTATGGCATAGCCATCATTCCAAAGGGATTCCAAGAGACTGATCAAGAAATTGATCAGGTTTACCTTGACACAGATGGGGATAATTGGCCATTCGTAGAGGTCAACGGAGCTAAAGTGCCAAAGACCGTTCAAGAATGGGTTAAACCACATCGCAACGCACCAAAAATTGGTGTAAATAGAATGGCCTCACCTACCTTGGAGTAGATTTCACTACTTCTCCTTCAGGTAGAGCACCTCCAAGACTAGCCTAGGTACCGAAAGGAAAAGGAAAGGACAAGGAGGGACAACCAAGCAAACAGGAAGAAACTTCAAAGCCTTCCTACTACGTCCCGAGAAATAAGTGGTTGACCTGGTGTCTCCAGGTAAAGAAGAAGAGACCACCAAAGTTTCAATAGATACATCCACCCAAGATGTTATCATAGCTACAACTACTGAGGTACCAACCATTCCTTATTCCTATCCTTCTCCTCGCTTGATCATTGAAGCATCTATTCCTATGGATGTGTCTTCTTATCTCTCTTTCTCCCTTCCATCTCCCACCTCTTCCATCTTCTCCTCTCTTGTGGATCTGTCACCCAGTGTTCCCTCCATCCCATTACAAATCCCTTCCATCTCCATGACCTTTTCTTCCCTTGTAGTAACTCCTGGCCCCATAAGCAGCAATCTGTTGGAATATTTATTGATGCCACCACCAAGTGTTTCAACGTTCTTCCCTGTGGCATCTTCAATTACTTCCCCTTTCACTCTCATTTCTTCCTCTATTCCCTCTACTCCCACTCTCATAAGTCCCAGCTGGATTTCTAACCATCTGAGCCAGCATAAGAGAAAGGTTCCCATCACACCCATGGACTTCTCCGTCATTCCGAAGAAGGGACCCAAGAAGTAGAAAGTGATAACTCACTTTTCTAAGAGAACTTCAGGGGAGAGAGTCATGGAGATTTTATACCCAGATCCCACCAATAAAAAGAAGGATCTATCTCCTATGTACTTCATAGTGACCGAAGTCACAATGGGAACCTTGTCTGAAAGCCTAAAAGGAGAGGCCTTGTCTGTAGTAGGTGCTCTTTGCAAGAAGCTTCAAGAAGTAAAAGAGGAGAATATAATACTCAAGGAATAAAACAAACATATTCTTCAAGCATTGCAGAGAATGGGCAATGATCCTCCTGTGACTGTTGGTGAACCTACTGAAGTTCTCAATCAGGAAAAATAAATAAATATGCTAAGATTGGTGAACAAGGTGTGTCGGTATCATCCTAGATAGAGAGAATCCTCAAAGATAGTGTGGAAATGATTAAAAATTTCACAGTGCTCTACCAGGATATTGATCAAGCAAATAAGGAGCTATAAGCAGTAGCAAGATCCCTCTTCAAGGAGTTGGAGAATGCTAGGTTACAACATGAAACATTCCAAGCAATGGCTAACTACTCGGCTAACTAACTATTGAAGGTGGGCATCATCGATCACCCACGGAAATTAACAAAGCTCTCATTGCATTGGATTCTTTGGGTTGATCAAATGGAATATATTATGGAGAGGATAGATAAAATCAAGGATGAAGCCCTGGATGCATGATACAACATGGAGCAGATAGTTACAAAGATGTCTCTGGGATGCTTAGTGAATCATTCACCTTGAGGGAAGCAAATGATACATTTCAGCTCTTCAAAGCTATAGTCACTCAAGGCTTGGCACTAGAGGTCACTTTCGACTGAGATTAAATCAATAACCTCTTGGCCTACTACGATTTCATTGGATTCTTGATCAAAGCATGCGAGGAATATTTTGGGTTACCTATCAAGCTCAAGAATGAAAAAGAAACTTGCGAATTCATTCGCGACCATTTCAAAGGTCCAGATCATAATCAACTTTAGTTAATGATCAACAAGTTTATGGAATATTGAGCACAGTGTCACATTACCTCTCCTGATCAGAAGCAAGACACTCCATTTAAGAAAAGAGATGATGAGGAGTAGTTTCTCCTCTTGTGTACACTTTGATCATTTTTGTAAAAATATTTAAAAAGTATGTTGGCATTTACAATGACATCATCCATGTTGCACCATGGGATGTTGCCATCCAAAATTGCCCAAAGTCAACTTTTGACTTTTTAGATATTTTGTAGATATTTTGTTAATAGTGGTTGGTTTGTTTTTGTCTTCTTTCATCTTCTCCTTCTATAAATACTGGGATACTTGTTGTATTCCAGGTGGATATCTTTTGTATGAAAAGAGAAGTGAAGAGAGAAAAACTTTGTATTTTCTTGTAACAGAAGAAATATTAATACATATGCTCAGACTTTGTGCTCAATATATGTGTTATCTACATCAGATCTTTCTTAAGTTAGATCTATGTTTTTATTCTATTGGATTCATTTCTATTATCATCATATGTTCATCATTATTGCTTTATTTATTTATGCAACTAAGTTTGGCTCTGTTACTACTAGCCCATAACATAAGCCGTCTCGACCTTTCTGTCTTGAAATTCATTTATTTTCTTCCTTCAAATCTACCTTCCTCTGTTCCTTCCCTCTTACATTTCTATTCATAGTTGGAACTACCTCTACTGGGATGAGATCCCAAACCCCCTGAAGTTAGAATAATGTAGAATTGCATGATTCTGCTTGATATATTAGTAATAAACTAGTTTCACTTTGCTGTCTCAAAGAGGGCTCTGCCCTACACATTGTTGGCCTATTTCCCCATGATCTACCTAATCTGATAGATTTTCAAACCAACAATTTTTGGTGAATCTGCTTGGGATCAAACTAAGGAAATAACTAAAAAAGCGTAAAAATAACTACTACGGTTTGCAGATTTTAACCCTTTGTTGAAAATCAATTTTTGCAGAAGTGATCAAAACTAAAAATTTCCTTATGCAAATCCATAAATTGGAGCTAGATAGAGACTTTTAGTTCGCTGAGTTTTTACAAAAAATTGTATATTTTCCTAGGTCTCGAGATTATGATATTTCACATTATTTTCAAAACCTTGCAAAATTTAGATAAAAGATCTAAAAATCAGCTTTCTAAATTAATCCACTTTTTATCCTTTCTATTCTTTGATAAAAAACTGCAATCGGTTTTTCCTAAAAAAGGATAAATTTAAAAATTTAAAAGTACATGCTGCTGATTTTTGCCAGAAAAATCAGAAAATCAGCTTGTACAAACAAAAACATAGTTGTAAATTTGCTCTTAATTGTTACAGATCTAAACAAAATGCTACAGCGACGGGTGAAGAATTTACTCATGAAGCGGGGAGAGCTCATGGAGAAGTTGATCCAATCTTTGATCTACTTCGAAGGCACAATTTCAATATCACTCCAGCATGATTCACATCTTTGAGCTCAACGGATCGATCAACAAGAAGTGCCTCACCTCCATGAAAGAGACAATTTCACAGGTGCCTCGACATCGATTTGTAGTGCTCTTTTGCTAAGTGGAACCACACTCCCTACTCGTGTTCTTTTTCCCACTTTTCAAATGGAAATAAATCTACCTATACCATGGGGAAACACCATGGGTCCTCTAGCATTGCCACATCCAGTACACCCCCTCCCTAGCAGAAATTGCAAGAATTTCCCAAAATTTGATGGGAGCAGAAATCAAAGCACAGACGTGCATATAGCTACATTTATTATGTCATGCAATATTCTAGACGTGACTCATGAGGATGTATTAGTACATCTCTTTCTTGAGACCTTGCGCAAGGGCTGCGCATCAGTAATTATTCCAGCATTTACCGTCGGATCCATCACCGGTTAGGCCACATTATGATTGTATTTGGAGACAGGTATAAGCCTTCAGAAGATGCATTCACGTTATTGTCACGAATCACTCACATGAATAAAGAAGCCAATGAAACCATGTGTGATTTTATCACCCATTTCAATTCACTGATCAACTGTGTGCCACCTGCCATGATGCCAACATTAGAGAATCAAAAGTGTTTCTTCTTTAATGCTATGAGTTCGAGAGTAAGTTTCTTACTTTTACAAGAACAAATACCCACCTTGGTTCTTGCTCAAGATGCAGCCATTTGGATAGAAGAAAACCTTCTTATATCTGGTGAGTTAAGATGTGAGCTGTCAAAATCAAAGGCTTTAACTTCTTCTCAGGCTACCTCATCAGACCTAGCATTTCAGAAGATGGAGAATGACTTGCTCTCATTAAATAAGAAATTGGCTCAAACATCATCTACTACTCCATACCGGAATATCCTACGGAGGAACTTCACTCCCAACAACACCCCCAAAGGCCACATTTTCCTACTTCTTCTCCAAGGTTAGCAATTAAAGCCCCTCTAGTTAATGCCTTGGTTGAAATAGAATAAGATGATGTAAACTATGAAGAACATTTTTCGCAAGACAAAGATTATAAGGATGTTGATGAAGTGGTGAATCTACTATTAGGTATATGGAATTAGAAGATGAGGAATCGATGAAGAAGAAGGTACCCAATAGTACGTGAGTGGAAAGTCATACGTAGTTTTCACTCACTCGTAAGGAAAAGAAGCAAAGGTTACTACTGAAAAACAAAAGGAAAAGGTTGTGATAACTCTCTACTGCGACGATCGCTAAAAGAGGTAATCCCCTTCCTACTCAAACTCTTGTTAAACCTGTTGTAAAAATATATTTTCCTCTTGTTTCTCCTCCAATTCAGCCTTCCTCCAATTCCATAAAGACCAATAATCCTCCTTCACAAGTGCATAATGAAGGATTCATTCCTTTGTTAGCGAAACCCTTGGTTGCATTTGATAGAATTAATCATGCCAAAAAAACTAAGATTTAGATGTCCGAGGTTGAGTATCTTGATCCCAACCTAGAGCAGCTCGTAAGATTAACTAAGTATATCCAAGACCAGGTTACCACCCTTCCTCCTGTTTCCCCAAAAGGAAATATTCCCACTCCCCCTACATCTCCCATGAACATTTCCTTGACTTCTGCGTCGGGGAAAATTGAACCTTTCTACCTATCTCTCCTGATCAATGGTCATAAACTAAGTAAGCATGTATAATTGATTCGAGCTTGACAATGTTATTGAAGCAAAGGTCACCCATGCTTCAGGCCTCACACTTACTAAACCTTTTGGCAGATGCTACTCCATGGAAACCAAGCAAGTACCATTGATTGGTCAGATCAAAGATGTACAGTTAGCATTCGTAGCATTTCCTGAGAAAAGGGTAAAAATGACTATTCTCATAGCTAATATTCTAGTAGCCTATGGGATATTGCTAGGGAGGAGCTTTTGTAAATAAGTTGGTGGGGAAATTCATATGGACTAGTCCAAAGCCGAGAATTCCTATCAAAGGTGATGCATACATTACAATTAGAATCACAAAAGAAATATCTAGTCACCAACTCATGATCCTAAAGCTCGATTCTTTTCAAATCATTAGGGATGGGGAACTACTTCTTGTCCACCAACTCGAGAAAAAATAGACATTCTCATCCAAAAAGAGGATCTCAAAAAGTATGGACATTGCAATTTGATGGTACTTGTGTAACAAGTAAATGCGATCTTTGGGGTTATTCTAATATCTCACGAAGAGGAGGTTTTCTCTTTTTCTTTCATGTTACAATTCTTCAATACGAATAATAGTGCAAGTATGAATCCTTGTTTCTTGGCATGCAAGCCACAAAAGAGAAAGGAATCAAGAATCTAAAAGTATAAGGTGATGCTTGAGTTGATTGTCAATCAAGTAAAGGAGTATACCAAGTAAAGAATGATCGGATTAGACACTACTATAATGTGGTATGGGATAACATCGAAGAGTTTTATGCTTTCTTAATCAAAACAGTTCCATGAGATCTAAATGACATGACCGATTCAGCTACCATCATAGCCTCTCTCATGCTCCCTCATCCGGGTTAAAAATAGATACATATACTATTGAAGTGGTTTTTCACCCAAGTGTGCCAATAATTCACAACACTGGCAAGTGTTTAATGATGTCAATCAACTTATCACCTTTTTGGAGAAAGCTGAAAATTTCAAAGAACTTCATTTCGATGGATCAACTTCTATGTGTTGCGAGTCTCTCACTGATCAAACACATGAATCTAAAATAGAAACAATGATACAACTCAAAGGAAACAAGATTCCGAAAGGTTTGGTTTCCTTAGAATGATTATTTTATAATCATGATTGTTTTGTCAAGAAAAAGCGATAGGATGATCCTTCCTCTTCTCCGAAAACTGAATCCATCAATCTGGGTACTACGGAACATCCTCATTCTGTAAACATTGGGAAGTGTTGTATGCCCAAGAAAAGTGAAAATTCATTAAGTTGCTGAAAAAATACATGGATGTGTTAGCATGGTCTTATGCTGATCTAAAGTCTTTCAAGCCAAAGGACATTTGGCACAACATTCTACTCAAGGATGATGTCAAGCCTTTTCATCAAAAGAAAAGGCATTACAATCCCAAAATCTCAGGTACCATCTAGGCTAAAATTCAAAAGATGTTGGATGCAAGAATTATTTTTCCAATTCATCATAGTACCTGGGTTGCAAATATTGTACCTATGCGAAAGAAGAATGGTGAGATACACATATGCGTAGACTTTCACAACTTGAACCAATCATCCTTAAAGGATAACTATCCACTACCAATAATGGATCAAGTGCTACATGTAATAACCGGTTCAGAAATCATCAATGGTTGGCGGTTTCTCAGGTTATAATTAAATTCAAGTCACACCGAAGATCGGTTCAAGATAGCATTAACCACTCCTTGGGGTACCTTTACCTACAGCAAGATGCCGTTTGGTTTGATCAACAACGGTGCCACCTTCCAATGAGTAATGGACTTTGCATTCAAATGTGTGATGGGAAAAGTCATCGTATTTTACCTAGATGACCTGACCGTGTTCTCCAAGAAATGAAGTAATCACTATGATCATTTGGAACAATTCTTGATCAGATGCCGAGAGCAGCGAGATTTCATTAAATCCAAAGAAGTCGAGTCTTTGGGGTCACCGAAGGAAAGTTGCTTGGACATGTCGTCATTAGAGAAGGAACTAAAATAGATTTTGAAAGAGTCGGTGCTATTCGGAGCCTTACTTTTCCTACAAACAAGACGGTGTTCACTCTTTCTTCGGAAAGGTAAATTTTCTCGAGACACTTTGTTCCTGATTTTCTTTGAGAAGACTCATCATGTATCTAATATGATGAAAGGATCCCAAACATCTACGATGGATTGATGAAGGAAATACATCATTCAAAGATATAAAAACCTTCATCACTCACACACTTGTTCTAGTGTGTCCGACTTAAGTAAAGACTTCATCATGTATAGTTATGTGTCTGCACATACTGTATCAGCTATCTTGATGCAAAATAACTCCAAGGATATTGAATCCCCGATTGCTTTCATGAGCTCTCCTCTTAAGCCTTATGAACTAAAGATGTCACAATTGGAAAAGAATGCCTTTGCCGTGGTAAAAGCCAACAATTTCCGCTACTATATTATGAATTCTCATATAGTAGTGCTTGTTCAGTTTACTGATTGTTAAAACTATCCTAACTCAACAAGAGTTAGGGAGCTTAGGAGGGAATTGGATCGCAAAGGTCCAAGAATATGATCTAGACATCAGACCAACCAAGTTGGTAAGGGTAAGGGCTGTGTCAGCTAATGGCTGAAAATAAAGACTCACATGTACTGAAGAAAAATATGATCACGTTGATGCGTAACAAAATGAGTTGGAGAAAGTGGATTCTTTTCCCATGGTTCTATTTATCGTGACCAACGATGAATGGTATTTTGACATCACGTTCTTTCTCACCTATGGAGAATGCCCAACTCACCTAACCACAAAGGAAAAGTGAACGGTGAAGCTCAGAGCCACAAGATATGTCATTTGGGATGATGGATTGTACAAATGCAGAATCAACGACATTTTTCTACGATGTGTTGACAAGCCACAACAAGTAAAATTGTTGGAGATTTTTCATGAATCAGCCTATGGTGGTCACTTCTCCTCATCTGTAATAGCACATAAAATCATTTGGGCTAGGTACTAGTAGCCGACGCTATTCCAAGATACTGACCACTGGTTAGTGAAGTGTGAACTTTGCTAATAGTTCATTGGCAAACCAAAGCTAGTTGTGTTTCCCCTTAGGCCCATCATTATTGACAAACCATTCAGAAATGGGGAATTGATTTCATTAGAGCACTCAATCCTCAATCAAGTGATGGACATAGTTACGTCATAACAATAGATTATATCACGAAATAGGTGGAAGCCATACTTGTCAAGCATGCCACTTCTAAAGTTGTTTGCAACTTCATCAAAGAAAATATTATTGTGATATTTGGCATTCCACACAAAATCATTGCTGACAATGCTTCCAAATTCTCTTCACGGGAAGTAATTGGTTTTTGTTATGGATATGAAATAACCTTGGCTCATGTTTCTAATTATTATCCTCAAGGAAATGGTTAGGTGGAATCCAGAACAAGAACCTGGTGACTATCGTACGGAAGCTAGTTGATGAAAAATAGCAGTCTTGACACAAATCATTGTACGATGCTTTGTGGGTAGATCGTATCACTCCAAAGATGTCTCTCGGCATGTCACCTTTCTATGTGTTGTATGGGATCGATGCTGAAATCCATATCTCCACTGAACTTCCTGCTCTGTGCTTGGCTCGAGCAATTGAAGATGAAACTTTTTAGAATTCTCTTTAAAAAGGATCATGTACCTAATAGAACTTGAAGAAAAGTGAGGTGAAAGTGGTTGACAAGATCTTGAACATCGAGAATCAAGTTAAGAGGTTGTTCGACAAAAATCTAGGCGAGAGAGATTTCTAAGTGCGAGATCTCATTCTTCTATGGGACAAATGAAGAGAACTTAAATGTATGCATGGGAGTTTGACTCTCTTTGCAGAGGTCCATATAAGATCAAGTAGCTCAATAGAGAGAATAATTTCTATCTCTCGTATCTGGATGGAACAGAGCTCCCACTTCCTTATAGCGGGTAGCACCGGAAGATTTTAGGAAGTAGCTCTTGCTCTCTTCTTTTGGTACAGTTTTTTTTTTTTTGTGTTTGCTTTTTGTTTGTTGTGTGTCCCTTCCTTTTCCTTTTATGTCGCCCTTGTTTTTGACTCTCTGTGACCCAATGGATAGGCATGTGGAAATATGGGATTCTCTACCCTTGATTTTCACTCAAAGATAGTCCCCAGAAAGAGCCAGCTATTATCCTGTAAAATTGACAAGGGCAATTTTCAGGTAACCATACCAAAAATTCCATTTTGGTCCCCAAAAGAAGTCTGATAGCATCCAAAATGGCCTAAAACCACCCTTCGAAAATCAAGTTTTTAGAACTTAGCCATTTTTAGCTTCTTCCCTAGGTGCAAGAATTCTCATGTCAACATCAAGGAATTTATGCCCACTCATAAAACCTAAGGCACAAAAAGTTTTATGTTGACATGCAAAATGAACGCCACTTAGAAATTCCTAAGGTGGAGAAAATCTTGTGTTAACATCCTTAAAAACGTGCCCACTCCTAAGTCCTTTGGCATGGGAAATGGTATGTTCACACCATGAAATATGCACTTAAGGTGCTGAAAACATCATGTCGACATCTATAACACTGCGCTAAGATGCACTTTTTGTCGTGTCGACACTCCCAAAGGTGCGCCAAAGAAAGTTGGTGAAATAATAAATGCTGATTTTTTCTATATATAGGCACTCGACACCTGTCATTTTCATGATTTGAAAATTGAAAAAAGTGTTTTCTCTGCACTTGTTAGCTATCCTTGTCACCCCACGTGCCATTTTTCGAGCTTGTGGACCCCAATGTCATCCTTCATCCTTTATAAATCCGGGTAAGTGGCTTTTGTCATTCTTCTTGCATTTATGGTTTTTGTTTTTGGTTGTGTTAGGTTTTAGGGTTAAATGTAAAAGATCAGATCTAAAGGAGGAACCTAATAATCTATAAATCAACTGGAATCCCCTTTTTCCTCTCCTTCCAGATCTATAAATCTGGAAGGCCCTTGCCTCTAAAGAAACTTAAAACTCATCTTTATTTGCGTGTCACCTTGCTAAAACAAATCCTCTTTTGCCATCTGATAAATCTAAAGGAAAGAGAAAGACAAATCAAAATAAATTGCAAGAAATCATTAATAACCTTGGGGCACTATTTTTCCATTTTACAACCCCCACAAACGTACCTTGGTGCACTGTCCTCGCTTGTAACATGACCCTTACCCGTGCCTAGTTTAAAAACTCTTAGTAGCTTTTGTAGGGTGCAAGTGCATCCTAAACAACATCAAAATTGGATGATGTGTTCTTCAAATCCACGCCAAGCTTTTTTTTCCTTGGCGCATTGATTTCCTTTGCAACATCTTCTGAGATTACACCTTGGGTGCACTTAAAACCCATGTAACATAATCTTTTTCAGCACCCAGTCAAAGTAGTTTTTCACTAAGGTGCAAGTGCATTTCCCTTAACATCAACATGACATGTTACATTTTGTAAAACCCACACCCTACACTTTACCCTTTGGCACCCAAAATTACATGTCAACACCCGTAAAATTGCACCCCCCTCTACCGAGCACAACTATTCTCCTATAAGAACTGGTGCACCTTTTTACATGTTGATATCTCCAAAAGTATTTCCAGTAATAAAAGTCTTTTGCAACATGCTGTGAACCTGCCTTGTACCCTAAACCTTATAATTTATCTTTCTTCTTTCCGTAAGATTTCATTATGAATAACATGATAGTTGACATGGCTCTTTCCGTGTTGGACCTCCTTGATCATACTTCAGAGAGCAACATCAGCCATCCTTGAGCTAACACATGTCTTTGTTAAGAAAGAAACCAACGATACCTAACTCATATCTTTGAGAGTGACCTCAACATCGAGAGAATTTGAGTAGGGCATATTGATATGGATGACTTTTCGGTAAGGATCAACCAGTGCAACTAGTGGCCCATGGACGAACAAACTAGTAGGTAGTAGATTGCACTTCGTAGCTGGGCTGCTAGGAAGTAATGTAAACAATGAGTTCATCATGTTGGTGGCTCGATGCCATAACAAGGACACTAAATGTATCAAATATAAGGAAGGAAAGATGATGATTGACCTCACAACCTATCACTTTGAACTGACCCTGGGCATTCCTCACCATAGGCAATATGTCACCATAAGTCTAGAAGACTACAAGAAAGCATGGGACGACAATGAAGATAAATGCATGCAAATGATGAACAAACTTTATCTAAAAACAAGAGAAATTTGGTGAGCGAGATGACCATAGACCATCCATCGTAGTGACTTTTATGAGGAATTGATTGATACAATCACCTTCCTGAACAAAGTATTTGGGCTTCCTGATTGCCCATTATTTCCACAAATGGATGTTGAGGTACTTAGAGACCATGAGCAAGAATACGCCTAATCAGTGTTTTGGCTGGGGTGAAATCATCAGCGACACCATCTCCCAGTAGCTTCAACAAGTCCTAACAACTAGGAAGTTCTACATGAATTCCTACGTTGTATACGTTGTAGCATTAGCAAGTGATTTTGAGCTTAGCTCAAAATGGGGTATGGACCCAATTAAAATATATGAATTCTACCTAAAGCTCAAGCTCAAGGCCAGCATCTCCTAGTTCTCCAATATTAATGATGCCTTTTTCTATGAGGTAATCTACCTTCTGAGGCCAAATATGAGACATGGTCGGACCAGCCCGAGTGTTATTGTTGCCACGAAGAAATGGGAGCATTGTTCACACAATTCCCCACATTCACGTATCTCAGAGAAATGAATTTTGAGGGTGAACTGAGAAAGCTACCAAGGTATGCAGGGCAAAAGATGATCCTCTTGGAGTTATCAAGGCAACTGATCACTTACAATGAGAAGTGCATGAAGAGAAAGAAAGGAAGAACTTCATTCCCCCTTACAGTTGGTCGATACACATGCACCACACTTGCCAAGGCACGAGAAATGTATTCCAGACTTGAGTTGCTGAATTTTAAGCACAACTTCCCAGCAAGGCCCACCTTCGATTGCTAGAGTTTCCTCCCAAGGGAAAAAATTGATCGCATCCATGTTCCTAATATCGAGGACATCTACATCGACTTGACACATGAAATAGACATTAGGAAAAAGGATCACTCCCACGGCCTTGGAAGAAATCATCCATTATTTCATAGCCATCGTTCCAAAGGGATTCCAAGAGACTGATCAAGAAATTGATCAGGTTTACCTTGACATAGATGGGGACGATTGGCCGTTCGCAAAGGTTGAAAGAGCCAAAACACAAAAGACCATTCAAGAAATGGTTACACCCACGTTGCAGCACACTGAACATTGGTGCAAATAGAATGGCCTCACCTAACTCGGAGTAGATTTCACTACTTCTCCTTTAGTTAGAGAACGTCCAAGACTAGCCTAGGCCTTTGAAAGGAAAAGGAAAGGACAAGGAGGGAGAACCAAGAAAACAGGAAGAAACTCCTGAAAGCCCTCCTACTACTTCTGAGAAACAAGTGGTCGACCTGGTGTCTCCAGGTAAAGAAGAATAGACCACCAAAGTTTTAATGGATACATCCACCCAGGATGTTATCACATATATAACTACTGAGGTACCCACCATTCCTTATTCCACTCCTTCTCCTCCCCTTGTCATTGAAGCATCTATTCATATGGATGTGTTTTCTTCTCTCCCTTCCTCCCTTCCATCTCCCACCTCTTCCATCTTCTCCTCTCTTATGGATCTGTCACCTAGTGTTCCCTCCATCCCATTGTAGATCCCTTCCATCTCCATGACCTTTTCTTCCCCTGTAGTAACTCCTGGCCCCACAAGAAGCAACGCATTAAACTCCTTATCGATTCTACCACCAAGTGTTTCAATGTTCCTCCTTGCGGCCTCTTGATTGCTTCCCCTTTCACTCCCATTTCTTCCTCTATTCCCTCTACTCCCACTCTTATAAGTCCCATTTGGATTTCTTACCATTTGACTCAAAGCATAAGAGAAAGGTTCTGTGCGTACCCAAAATTGTAAGGTATTATCTGCCGAAACAACGTAACAGGTGCTCCAATTATGATACAGTCTTCTCATGAGGTGTTCGGGATATGGAAAGTATCTCCAAGTGTGTGTTAACATCCCGCATGCCCGCTTAGCCCCGTGTGCTTTGTTTTTCCATTTTCCCTCTCTTTTCTTGACCTTTTTCTCTTCAGTGATGAAATCTGCCCCTTCTGGTGGCGGTCTCGTGACCGCCACCACCCAATAGGGCGGCGGTCTGTAACCTCCACCTGCTCGGGGTGGCGGTCCTTTATGCATTTTCGAGAAAGCTCTTTTAACACGACTCATGTAATTTCAATGTTTTACGACTTTCTTTCACCGCCATAATCGTGCATTTATGATTACGGTTCCCTAGAATAATGTTTTGCCATTATTTATAGTTTAAGAGTTCTATTTGATTTTTACCTTGGGTAAATGCAAATGCTATAAATAGTTGGCTTGTGCTCAAGAAAATGGCCCCTCAAATTTGCCTCTGAATTTCTCTTTGCAATAGATTTAGTTTTCATTTTGCTTAGAGTTCTTAGTTTCTTTCATTACATGCCTAGTTAGTGTTGTTTTGCTGTTAGGAAGCCACATATCCATCTTGTGCAGGTGCTGTTATCATTTTTATCCAATCCATTGGAGTAGAATAGTTTGTTGTCAATAGGAGGCCATTAAAGTTGCAGGTTTTTCTCCTCAAATAGAATAGTTTCAGGTTCTGGATGTTTTATGTTGCATGAATCACAATAAATCCCGCTAGGAATTGCATAAGCCAAGCTCTGTACTCTTGCACTATCCCTCTCCTACTCGCATTGTATTGATCGTATCCTAAGCTACCTTTATCCCAAGATCTACTTCATTGATGCTAGCATTACACACTTTTACGGATCCACGTGAACACGAAGGAATAAGGAGATCACACCCGAGGGGACAAGATCACACACACCATTAGATTTGCCACTGTTCTGCAGAATCCAGGTTCTAGCTTTCAAATTTCTAGTTAAAAACATATCAAATAAAGTAGCCAATCACTTTATTTTAGTCAATTCTACTCTCGATATTGCCAGGGAAGCTATGGGGATTGATAGTTTCTGAGAAACTATGATTCACTCCTCACTTCTGAGGTAGGATCAAGAGCCTTGCAAATAGATTAAGTCAATTATTTCATTGTTTAGAATAGATTCACAATTATGAGACAAATAGCTACACTCGGTTATCTTGTTTGTTTTAATTTTGTCATTAGATTAATTGTCAAATTCTAGGTATGATAAAGTAGTTGCTCTTTTAAAATTTCCTTCATAAAATTTCATCAGAAAATACAAAAAAAGGAGAGAGAAATCATATATGCTATAGATATACTTCACGTAGTTAAATTTCATTTTGCTGCAGTTCGTTTTTACATTGTTACTTTTGTATGACAATCACGGGACCTAGGGAGCCCAGAGAATACGTATTCGAGCCGCCGTGTGCTGACCCAATCTCATCACAACAATAACTGATATAGATCAAAATCTTAGGATCCAAGTCTTCCGAACAACGGTAAGCTTGCAACAAATCAATTCCCAGTTGAGCGGATTAAACATAGAAGACGACCAAGCACACACATTTTGGTCAAATCAACCAAATTACAGATTACCCTAGGTAAACATCCATATGACTGTAAAGGGGTTTGAAAGAGAGAAAATTTTTGGTTGTGATCCTTTGGTCCCACAGCCAGACGCAGGAGACACCCTCATAGATATAGATACCAGCTTAAGGATTCAGGTTGCACGAACGCTTGTAAGATATTCTAAGAAGATCACACAGTTATTGATTCTAAATATAGAAGTGGAGAAAGCATACGATTACTGGGTGTTAGGGATTAGGAACTAATTCTACGCATGACCATAGCAAGACCACAACAAATATGAATATACGGTTGCGATCCACAAATCCCACAACCCAACGAATCCATAAGTCAATCAGACATAGACACTGGCCTACGCACACTAGTATTTAGATCCACTCCACTTCCACCTATCATCATCAAACAGTTATCCTTACTAGATACAACAGCTAACAAAGCTAAAGAGTTCTGGACTAGGCAGAGAATCATCCATAGAGTCAACTATATTTACCATCCACCATATGACCTTATCTGGAGACATACATGAAACTATCCCAGGTCATTTTCCATGTATTCCACAACCCATAGATCGAATCACGCCAGAGCTCGATATTGATTGGAGCCTTCGAGAAGTCATCCTTGTCAATCGATCTATCACACCAGTTTAGGTTAGGAGGGCCTTGTTTGCCTTAGATTCAAAAGTTCCACTAGTGCGTATTGAAGACATTAGATTACATAACTAGTTTGTCTACATCCCATACATATTCCATTCCCACCGGCTGTCTCGACACGACCTCGGGAGGTCGGGTGCGAGGAAGAGTTACTTGTATATTCCCATGCTCACTTGTCACTTTTCCATTGTACAGTTCCCATCGCACCCATGGACTTCTCCGTCATTCCGAAGAAGGGATCTGTCGACACTTAAATTTTCCTCCGTAATTTCTATTTCATTAATGTATGTATTAGGAATAGGATGTTGTTAAGTATAACTAGTAGTAGTGTCGATAGAAGATAACGGTGCTGCCAAGATGATGCCGTCAATAATGTTTAGTACGGTAATAGTCAAAAGTAAATAGGAATGTTGTGGTAAAAGTAAACACTTGTCGTAAGTGGTCCGGTAATGTTAAAATGTCAAAGTTGGGGTAAGTAGAGAAGTAGGGTCTACATGATTAAGAATAGAAATATTATATTGGTACTAAGGACAAGGAGTGAAGTCATAAATATTTTGTGTATTT
Organism: Taxus wallichiana var. yunnanensis; assembly: GCA_018340775.1. Classification (NCBI taxonomy): domain Eukaryota; kingdom Viridiplantae; phylum Streptophyta; class Pinopsida; order Cupressales; family Taxaceae; genus Taxus; species Taxus wallichiana. The sequence goes on along the minus strand of CM031239.1, from coordinate 279,555,183 downwards.
TATTTGTAAAAAGTCTAAAAATGTGGAACCCATGTGAAATGATAAGGTTTATCTTATCTTAAAAGATAAGCTTACATGTACTTAGATAAGAGTTAAGGTATGGAATATGATTCGTCGAGTGGATTTTTATCCTATCTTAGAGATAAGATGGATATGCTTGGAAGTTCTATAAATAAAGAGGCCACCCCCTCATTTAGCATAGAAGGAAGTAGTGAGAAATATTGTATGAGTAAGTGTGTAAAGGAAGCCATCGGTTTAAAGGTGTGTTGAAGAAGCCATTAAGAGGTGTAATTGTGAAGTTTCTCCCATAATATTGGTGGAAGGAAAGTGAAGTCAATAAAACTTGAAGTACCTCATGGGTGAGATTGTAACAATTTCATGTTAATATTATAATTTACTCGATATTTCAGATTTATCATCATTCCTTTTATCATAGTCTATGGTATTCTTGTGTTATGTTTTTGTTGTGTTTCCAGATTATATCCACAAAACTAAAGGCTATGCATTAGTAAATAATCATAGCATACGAGGAGTTCCGGAGAAGAATTATCATAGTGCTTGTATTGGTGATGATAGATCTAAGAAGAAGAAAGTGATAACTCACTTTTCTAAGAGCACTTCGGGAGAGAGTCATGGAGATTGCATACCCGGATCCCACGAAGGAAAAGAATGATCTATCTCCTATGGACTTCACAGTGACCCAATTCATAATGGGAACCTCATCTGAAATCACACAAGGAGAGGCCTTATATGTAGCGAGATGATCTTTGCAAGAAGCTTTAAGAAGAAAAAGAGGAGAAGAGAATACTCAAGAACAAAACAAACATCTTCTCCAAGCATTGCAGAGAATGTGAAACGCTCCTCCTGTGACTGCCACCAAACCTAATAAAGTTCTCAGTCAGGAAAAAATAAATGAATATGCTAAGATTGGTGAACAATGTGTGGCGGTATCCTCCTAGATAGAGCAAATCCTCATAGATAGTAAGGAAATGATGAAAAAATTTATAGTTCTCTACCAGAATATTGATCAAGAAAAAAGGGAGCTATAAGAAGTAGTAGCATCCCTCTCTGAGGAGTTGGACAATGTCAGGTTACAACATGAAACATTCCAAGTAATGGCTAACTGCTCGGTTGACGACCTATTGAAGGTTGGCGTCATTGATCACCGTGGGCACATAACAAAGATCTTGTTACATTGGATTACCAAGTTGATCAAATGGAATATATCATGGAGAGGATAGATAAAATCAAGGATGAAGCCCTAGATGCATGATACAACATGGAGCAGATAGTTAAAAATATGTCTCAGGGATGCTCAATGAATCGTTCACCTTGAGGGAAGCAAACGATACATTTCAGCGCTTTAAAGCTATAGTCACTCAAGGTTTGGCACTAGAGGTCACTTTCGACTGAGTTTCAATCAATAACCTCTTGGCCTACCACGATTTCATTGGATTCTTGATCAAAGCATGTGAGGAATATGTCGGGTTACCTGACAAGCTCAAGAATGAAAAAGAAACTTGTGAAGTCATTGGTGACCATTTCAAAGGTCTAGATCATAATCAACTTCAGTCAATTATCAGCAAGTTTATGGAATACCGAGCCCAGTGTCACATCACCTCTCCTGATCAGAAGCAAGACACTCTATTTAAGAAAAGAGACGATGAGGAGTAATTTCTGCTCTTGTGTATTCTTTGATCATTTTTGTAAAAATATTTTAAAAGTATGTTGCCATTTACAATGAGATCATCCATGTTGCACCATGGGATGTGTCCATCCAAAAACATGTCCAAAGTAAACTCTTGAATTTTTAGATATTTTGTAGATATTTTTAAATAGTGGTTGGTTTTTTTTTGTCTTCTTTCATCTTCTCCTTCTATAAATACTAGGATACTTGTTGTATTCTAGGTGGATATCTTTGTATGAAAAGAGAAGTGAAGAGAAAAACTTTGTGTTTTCTTGTAACAGAAGAAATATTAATACATATGCTCAGACTTTGTGCTCAATATATGTGTTATCTCCATCAGATCTTTCTTAAGTTAGATCTATGTTTTTATTCTGTTGGATTCATTTCTATTATCATCATATGTTCATCAGTATTGTTTTATTTGTTTATGCAAGTAAGTTTGGCTCTGTTTACTACCAGCCAAAAGCATAAGACTTCTAACCTTTCTATTGTGAAATTCATTTCTTTTCTTCCTTCAGATCTAGCTTCCTCCGTTCCTTCCCTCTTACATTTCTTTTCACTGTTGGAACTACCTCTACTAGGATGAGATCCCAAACCCCTAAAGTTAGAATAGTGTACATTTGCACAGATTCCTGCTTGATAGATTAGCAATAAACTAGTTTCGCTTTGTTGTCTCAAAGAGGGGCTATGCCCTACACACTATTGGCCTGTTTCCCCACGATCTGCCTAATCGACAGATTTTCAAACCAATGACTATATAGAGGACTATGTTTTTTTATCAGCATTCTTCTCTCTTCAAATAAATTCTAAGTTTCCCAATGATCCAGAGTAGGTGAAATCATCTGAAATTTAGAGGAAGGATCTCCAGAAAAAGTATAGTTTCTCTCAAACTAGTTTTACACGATGAAGTCCTAATTTTTGGGGATATGGAGGGATGTGTTTTTTGTCAATATTTTTCTCCCGAGGATGAAAATATAATTTTCTACTTTTTCAGTGAATGAATTACTCAAAATTTGGAGCATGGAACCCTAGAATAAAACCCAAAATTTCAAGACCTATTTTTTTCGCAATTTGACATTCTGGTGCACTTAATAAACATAGCATGTCTCCCACGCATAGGGTCTACATTACTATGGATAAGTCACCATTTGAATATGCCCTGAAGAAGGTGGTGAACAGAGATGGAGTATCTCTAGAAAACTCATCAAATAGTTCACCTTGGCTCATAATCCGCACTTACTAAAAATAGCATGTAGTTCTAAAAGGGCAAGTTTGGCACAATGGGACATCCAGGAATGATCATTTCAGTCAACATCATCATGTAAGATCATTATAGGCGTTTCTCATGGGGAATGTGGGATTCACCTTAGAGAATTCAACAGTGTCTCCTAACACTCACTTCATGACTCGAGCTGCAGGAGTATCTTGTGCGGGGCAGAAGTTGTGATAATTGGAAACACCATTCCGTAGTGTTATTAAAAACTCATTCTAAAGCATCTATGAGCCCATTTGAAGGATTTTTCCATGAGTTTGAAGATTCAGAGTTTCATTGCATCAGAGCTTTTCAATCAATGAGGATCATCAGACTTCATTAGGGGCAACATCTTCTCCTCTTCTCGCTCTTCCCTCTCCCCAAATTTCTCTCTCTTCAAATGTTCTAATTCTTCATTGGGGTTTGCACTTTTTGATATGCCTTTAAGTCACCTAAAAGTGAATTTAGAAACATAATGTAAATTAAGTCACCTTGATTTTATAAAAGGGACTTAAATATTTGATAGGAATACAAATAGTCTAAAGTTAGAATTAAGGCATATGGAGGGTCATGTGGAAGATGATAAGTCACCTCTCATTCTATAAATTGTAACGTTATTCCCATTTCAAAGGGTTCGTGATTGATCTTGTAAAATCAAGAGTGGATTGTACCTAGGGAAATAAAAGGAGATAGCCATTATCTTGTAATTTACTCCATCTTCAAATTTCTTCTATTTTGACACTATGTACAACTTCTATTTAAGCATCAATAAAAAGAAGGGTTTTGTAGCCTTTTTGATGAGGAGATTTTAAAAACTATGAGTTCACAATCTTATCTCATCTTGTTGTCATTTATAGGGTTGTTTCTTCTCATAAATGCATGTATTGAAGTTCTTAACTAGTGTGTGTAGGAATCTAATTTCCTACCTGTAACATTAGTTCCCCTATCTCATTTCTCAATCCCCTTTCCCTCTTTTTAGAAAAAATATTCCCTAGAAAAAGATTGCTAGCTTTGTCGCAGGGTTAGTGGAGTGGCCCTGTTGGATCCCGGTGGAAAGGCCACCAAAAAAATCTACATTTTCTCGTGCATGCACATATGACGATTGCACTTGATTAAGTAGAGGACTTATATTCCAAGAGTGTTGGTAATAAATCCACAAGTTTTTCCACCCAATTTTTTTTTTTGCCAACAATTAGCATTTCTAGTCTTAGTATAATGCAACCCATAATTTATTGTGCCTTTAATATATCTAAAAATATTTTTGCAAGACTCCAATGATCTCTATAAGGTTCCTACATAAACCTAGAAGTAATTCCTACTGCATAGGAAATACTTGGTCTAGTGATAGTTTGATAAATCAAACTACCAACTAACTACCTATATAAAGTAGGATCAATGTTTTCACATGCAGGTTTAGGGTCAATATTTAGTCCAACTTCCATAGGAGTAGAAATTGGTTTACAATCAGTCATGTTAAACTTTTTCAATACATTGGTTGCATAATGTGATTGAGAAATAAAATATAATGTTTATCTTGAAATATAGCCATGCCAACAAAATTGTGTAAGATACCTAAATACGTCATTTCAAAGTATTGTTTCAATTTTTCTTTTATTCTACAAATTAAAACAAGATTATCTCTAGTCATAAGTAAATCGTGAATAAATATACAAAAAATGATAATATATGATCCTTCTTTTTGATGAATAGATCATTTTCAAAATAAAAATTAACAAATCGTAACTATTTAAAGAAAGAATTAATTTTTGCGTACCAAGCTCTAGGAGCTTAATTTAAACCATATAAGGATTTTTTCAATTTACAAACATAGTTTTCTTTACTAGTTTCTTGAAATCCTTTAGGTTGAGACATGTACAATTCTTCTTTTAAATCACCATTCAAAAGAGAATTTTTCACATCCATTCAGTGGATTTCCCACCTAATTTGAGTGACAATTACAAAAAAGGTCCTAACAGTACTCATTTTAGCTACAAGGGAAAATGTCTCAACATAGCCAATACAAGGTTTTTGAGTTAAACCTCTAGCAACAAGTCAAGCTTTATGTTTTTCAATACTACTATCTAAATTATTTTTACTTTATATAACCATATAGACTCTATTATACTTTTTCTCTGGAGGTGGAACCAACTCCTAGGTTTGATTTTAAATTAGGGCATTATATTCAGCTTGAATCGCATTGATGCACTTCTCATCCTTAGAATATTCTTCAAATATTTTTTGATCGAGGTTCAGACAAGGTTATTAATGCATAGTACATATGATGGATTTTGGTCATTTTCCTAAGATCGACAGGATTAGAACTTTCTAACATAGATTGAGCCTATTTTGGTTTCTTAACTAGGGAGTTAGGAGATTTAGAAACATCTATAATATAAACACAAGAAACATCATCATGAGGATTTAATATATTTTTATTATCAAAATCATAACTATCATTATAAATATTGAAAGAGTTAGGAACATCTTTACCATTATCGGATATATAAAAGCATTTTTGAAAACCACCACATTGCAGTTCTCATGTTACTTCCCTTTTTTAGGGTCGTAAATTCTTATAACTACAGTGTTAATACCACATCTAATGAAAACAAAATAAAAATAAGTCATATCAAGTTTGTTTATTTTATTTTGAGGAATGTATAAAGAAGTAGGACTACCAAAAACTTTTAGATGAGAAATATCAAGTTTTTTATTTGACCATTTTTCTAAAGGAGTTGAAAGATGAATAGATTTGGTGGGAACCCTATTTAGAATGTAGACTATCATGTTCATTGGTTCTTCCCACAAAAATTTTGGAAGACAGACATAATGACGCATAGTGCAATCCATATCTAAAATAGTATTATTATTACATTCTACAACACCATTAGATTGGGGATAATGAGGAGAAGTTAATTTCCTTTTAATAACACAATCACTACAAAAAAATTCAAATGATTTTCTAACATATTCACCCCCATTATTTGTTCTAAGTCTCTTAATTTTATAATTTGAAGAATTTTCAAGAGATGATTTAAATTCCTTAAATTTCCTAAGTATATCAGATTTATTTTTAGAAAATATGACCAAAACATCATGGTGAAATCATCAATGAAATTTATAGTATATACTGAAGCATTTAATGAAGTTACTTCAAGAGGTCCTCTAACATCACTATGAATAAGTTCTAGTGAGGAAGAGGAACTCTCTTCAATTTGAGCATAAACACCCTTGACATGCATCATGATCGGAAGACAACACATGAAAACCTTTCACAAGATTATATCTAGCCATTTCATATAAACTTCAATAATTAACATGTCCTAATCTTTCATGCCATAGTTTTGAATTATTCAAACTTTGAGAAACAAAATAGGAATGAGAAGAGAAATCATAAAAAATATCTAGAACTTTTTTTTGAATTCCTTTAGTTATAATATTATCATTCTATCCTTGATATACCAAGTATATTTAAAATTTTGAATAGCCAAACCATCATGAGTTAATTTTTTTATTATTGGCAAATAGTTTTTGAAAGGACTATACCTTATACAAAGATGACTCGAAGCGGATGTGCCCAAGCGAGAAAAAGATCAAAAGGTCAAAAACAACAAGGGCGCAAGCAGCATGAATTAGAAAAAAAATGACACTAAACCTGCAAAGCCCAAATAAGAGAAATTGAGAAAAAGAAGCTTTGTATGATGGGAACAATTCTTACAACCAGCCTAAGAATTACACACCCCTCCACGAAAACCGCGGAAATATTTTCTACAAACAATCCCGCCATGTTTTCGTCATCCACATTTAACCTCCTCTAAATTACCATTTAAATGAATTTGAAACCCTCGCCTCATTTTTATCCATCTTTCCGCAACGGTTGAATCCGCATTTAAAGGTCTTTGTTTATGAGCTTTCATAGATTTACTATGTCGGTTCACTTTTGCCGAATTAAATCTGCTTTTCGACCGAAAGAGTCTCCCATTCGGAAGATTCACTATCTACCTTGTTTGACTCGTGAAACAGTTTTGAATGGAATTTCCCATGCGTCTTCCACGCCTTTGTAGCAGACAACATCCCACGCGTGTAGAGAGGTCGCCATGCGAAACCGCGAGTAGAGCCATTTGATTTGGTTAGTTCCGCCATCGTTGCAATTTCTGTGCGTAATGTGTCGGGGATCTCTCCTTGAAATCGCACCCTCCTCGCTCTGCTTTGTTTTTCCTGCCTATTTCATCCACTGTCTCCGTGGAGCACTTGCATAGTTTGGCTTGGAAGTTGACCTTCCAACATTTGGGAGAGACCAAACCGTGGTCTTCAGGGATGATGTTCTGCACAACACGGCCCGTGGGAGAAGAAAGAATGATATTCTTTGGGAGAACAGCCCCCACCTCCATGCTAACACATAGTCGTGCTCTTACAAGCCTGCTTCTGGCTTTTGTTGCGGAGTTCAAGGATATTAGCTCTCCCATTGAAGCTGTTATGCCAATAAGGACTTCGTCCTCCCAAAATTCCACTGGAAGAGCCGGCAGAGATATCCAAATGGGCAATTCCTTGATTTGAAGAGAGACCCCTGGCTTCCATCGCTTCAGATGCAGGGCAGTTCTTCCAAACATCCAAGGAGCAGCGTCGAGAACCTTAATCATCTCATCTTCCTTAGAAAAATTGAACAGGAGGGCGTGGTCGGGAAGAGCGATGATGATTACTTTCCGCACCATTTCATGCGGAAAAGCATCAAATATTTGGACGATAGCACCTAAAGCTCCAATTAGTGCAAAGGGAAACCTGGACTTGGCCTTCTCAATCACAGATTCTGGAACAGAAATGCAGTGCTTTCGCTTCATCATCCCAGATGGAGGAAAGGGCAGTAAACACCCCTGTGGATTGAGGGAATAGCTTGGACCTCATGAGCAAGTTTCATAAATGGGCACTCGAGAACAATCGCAAGCAGCCCATGAGCAGGCAGGCGGAAGCGTGAATTCGCATGAAGCAATCCGAGCAGATCTCGGGCGAACAGCCGCGGAACAATCGCGAGAATGTAGCGCACCAGCAGCGGAATGGCCGCGGCAGTCGTGAGCAATCCGGAGCATGAGTCAAAAACCCTAGTAAATTTGAGAAAAAAATTATTTGTTTCTGCTCTTGAATCAAAAATATGATGAAAGGTTCTTTTTGAGTTTAAAAAAAAGCATTATTTAACACACCATTAGAAATTTATTTTTTCCTTTCTCTATTCCTTCTAAAGACTAGTTATCACCAAGATACACACATTAATTGATTTTCGCAACATCAAGTAAAGAATTTGAAACACCAACCATATGATTTGATGCACTGAGTCTATAATCCATTCAAAATTAAAGGAAGAATACAATGCAATGCTGTTTTAGGAATAACATTAGAGCTATTCTTTTTCCTTAAATTGTATTTAGAAGAAACAGATTTTTTTTATTTTTATGAATAGGTTTATTAGTTTTGCAATATTCTTTTTTATGTATAAATTTACCACATTTGTGACATTTACCACTAAAGCTAACACATAATTGATTAGGATAATTTTTTCTTATCAAAAAAACAAGATTTAGATCAAAATTTCTTATCTAAAAGGGATTGTGAGGTTTGAAATTTGAATTCTGAGAAAGAAGTGTATAGAGGCATTCTCCTTAGATTCAAATTTCATCATCACTTGCTCTTCCTGTATCATAAGTGAACTCAAGGTGTTTAAATCAGGTAGATCATTTTCGTTCTGATATTTAGAGTTCAAGATAGAAATAAAATTCCTAAATCTTTCATGTTTATTTAATTGAACAATAAAGTAGATTAATGTATCACCAATTAAATCACAATTGCATCCATCTAATTGTTCTTTAATATATTTAATTTTAGCTAAGAAATTAACTACATTTTAATCTCCTTTCATAGGAGTTGTAAGAAATTCTAAAACTAATTTAATAATTTTAGATAAAATTATACCTTCATGCATGGATTTGAGTTGCATCCATACCTTTTTTGATGTTTGATATTATCAATATGTAGAAGGTACTCATCATTCACATTAAGCAAAATCATGGAAAAAGCTTCTTGTATTCATTATGAGTATGTATTCATGTTGTCTACAATTGTTTGACAACCGTTGGGAGTAGCCTTAGATCCAAAAACAATTGTGCGGAGTTTCCTCGCCATAATTTTTGATTTGACCCTGATCTTCCAAATGTTTTAGTTAGTTCCATTCAAGATCTGGGTTTTTCAAGACGAGAAATAGCTGAACGCCATTTTTTACTGTAGATATAAAACACCCCATTATAATATACAATGTACCATAGAGTTAGAAACATATTTATAAAAAAATATTTAAATAGAATCAAATCTAAATTTTATAGATCTACATAAACTATTTATTCATAACTAATTATGCCATTACAATGCATATTAATCAACCTCAATGATCAAAATAATAACCGGAATATAAATGTATTTTTATTATACTCCAAACTTATATAAAACATTTCCAACCATATAAAAGTGAAGAAGAAACCCTTAAGAATGCAAAATAACTTCAAACTTTTGGAAAAAATAATGTCGAAAAATTTTTGGCCAACGTAAATTTGACGTCTAAATTACTATCATTATGACTTATTTTTTGTTTTCATGATAGTCATTTGACCTTCAATTTTAACATAGTGAAAGTTTCCTAGAACATACGAGCTTAAATTTGAAGTCTAAATGATTGTCATACTACGTTATGTTTGGCCTACCTTGATGGTCATTTGACCATCAAATTTAATGGAGTCAAAACTTATGTATTTCAGAATGTGAAATTCCAGAATTTCTTCTTTTGTATAATATTAGGGAGGTTATATTTTAATACATTATATTAACCTATTATAATTTATAATGTAAAAATATATTCACTTTTTAAAAAGAGGTATATAGTTTATATAATGTAAATAAAAAACAACATATAGTCTATAAAAAATTATAAACTATAGTATATATATACTTTTAAAACAAACACATATAACCCTTATTATGGGGGCCCCTCATGAAAAAAATATTTAAAACATTTACGAGACCATGTAATTTTAAATTCTACATAAACCTTAGAATTTATAGAGGAGACAACATTTTTCATGTTTCCAATGGAAAAAATTCAAATCCTATTTTGATGGAGTTTTATCTCCTCCTTCATTTACCATTGACAAAATTCAATCTCCACATATTAAAAATATACAAAAATATTTCAAATATTTTACCCTTACACATACACAAGTTTTCACATAAGGTAAGAAATTTCCATATTTTCCACTGTGAATTCACCTCGATTCTTCACAAATTCAAAATCTTAGTTTGCACGATGGAAATAAGGGTTAATTATTTTAAATACCCTTTCAGGTTGGTTGATAAAACCCATACAAGTTAAATAAATAAAATACAAAATATTTGATCCTAATTTATTTAATTTACTTTGTTCATATCTTGTGTTAGAATTTGAGGATTCTAATAAATATAGATTTAATCAAATTACATAATATATAATTTTACAATAAATATTTAAATACAAATTACATCATAATAACATAAATAAATAAATAAATACTTACAGAAACAAATAACACATGTGACACAATATTTATAGTGGAAAACCCCAATACGGTAAAAATCGCTTTGAAAATAACCTTTACTTGAGAGAACTTATTTTACATCCAAAGAAGATCGCTTCCTCCTTTAAAACCCTATTTATCAAGGGTAAAACCAAATCACTTGATTTGCACACCTTTGAAATATTTCTGAATATATCAAATGAGGACCTAAAGTATTTTTATATAAAATGATCGGGTATGTCTCTCGACCCACCTATTCAACCTAAAATGGTTGACACATATACCTAGGTGAGTGTATTTAATAAATAGAAACATAAATGATTCACATTATTGAATACTCACCTAATTTATATTACCTAGGTATGAATATGTAATAGTAGAAAAGTATTTCATATTATTAAATATTTAACGTATATAATAGTGATGGACCCATATTAATTAAGGGTTGGCGGACCACTTAATCATTGTGTTACAACATATTTAATGTTTCAAATTTATATTATTTTTATAGAGATAGTGAAGAAGGGGATTTTATTGAAGAAGTAGTAGATTGGAGGTAGTAGGTTCTAGTGAAAAGAAAGAAGAAGTAGATCATATTTTAGACAAGAAAATTGTGAACACGCGACATGGGAAATATAGTAAATATTTGGTACATTAGAAAGGATTGGAATAGGAGGACAAAACATGGGTCACAAAATGGGAGATTAAGATCTGGATAAAGATGAATGGCTGAAATTTGAAGAAGACAACTTGCAGGAGCTACATTTGTTTCAAGCAGGAGAAAATGATGCACTATTTTTAGCAAAAACTTAAAATGGTCATAACTTTTTATCCGAGTGTCATTATTCAAATTCACCCTCAAGGACTGTTTTGAGGCATTTTGGTCCGAAGAGCTCGGGTCATACCAGTTCGGGTTGAACTGAGGTTCGTCGTACCAAACTTGAGGCCGAAAAAATGAAGAAAATCAGCTAAGTCTAGTCCGGTGCAAGGGCGGTTGGGACATGTGGGACGTGAAAAGCTGGATCAGCCAAAAGAGGGAAAAATTGCCTAAGTCTTGTTTTTGCGCGGTCTGGGACATCCAGGCCAAAAGTACACGTGGGACGCGGATCGGCCGGTTTGGCGCAAGTCAGTCCATTTCGGGCGGTTCGGAGATATTTGTCCTAGGCAGTCCGGGACAGTTGGGACAAAAGTACGCAGAAGATGCGAACCAGCCAATTTGGCCAAGCAGAGATTTTTTTTCAGGACATCTGGGACAAAGGTACATGGAGGACGCGAAAAGCCGAAAGAGCCGAGAGCGAATGGAATCTCACCACGTGTCTTCACCGCAAACAGGAACAAGGGAGCCCGAATCGGCCGAAGTAGGAGATTTTCATCCGGGACATCCGGGACAAAGGTACGCGAGAGACACGTGGGATGCGAAAAGATGGAATGGCCAAAAAAAGACAAGGAGGCCCACGGATGAATCAGAATGTGCCACGTGTCAGAAGGTTGAAAGTTGCTAAGTGTTTGGCTCAAGGTAAAAATGCGCCCCTCAGGCCCGAACCAATAAAATAGTGCCACGTGTCCAAGTTTAAAGGCACGAAAGGAATTTTCAGAGGATGAACCCGCGAATGAATCAGATCCTGACACGTGTCATCCAAGTGGCGAGAGCGAAGAAAAAAATTCAAATATTTTCCCGCCGATCCGTTTTGGCCTGTTTTTTCCCTAAATCTTTAGATCGCCATAACTTTTGATCCAGAGCTCGGATTTTAACGTTCTTTATATCAATGGAAAGCTAGTGAAATTATCTACATGATTTTGAGGTCAATCTTGCATTTTGGTTCAGTTTGGAGAGAGAAAATCTAAAACGCCTTTGGCACGTGATAATGGCCAGAAATGACGTTTCAACAACCAGCTTAAATGCAAAATATAGCTCGCCGCTTTTGCCAGGGTTCTCACCTACCGCCATAATGAGATGAATTAAATGCAACCTAGAAGTTGTTGGGGTAGATCTGGATTTCCTCTCTCTTCCCTCTCTCATTCTTCCTATAAATTGTAAGGAGGGGCTTCTTTCTAAAGGTCGAAAATTCCTGTTTTTCCCCTCCCTCCTCTTCGGTAGGTGAATTTGTGGAGTTCAAACCTCCCATTAAAAACCAAGATGCAACCTTGCCTCTTGGCATTTTGTAGTGTATTGTATCGATCCTTGGAGCAAGTAATGCATGTCTGTGGATGATTCTCAACCCTCTCTGTGTTCATTTGCATCCTCCTAATCTTTCACTTTGAAAATTTTGTTATCTGTGCATGATCTTGCATCACATTTGAATGGTTTGTGTTTATTGGCAAGATAGGTGTTCTTCATTCCTCGGTGCATCACCTCTATTAGCTTAGGTTTATTTTTATGCATCTTCTTACCCTGTCTCCTTGGCAAGTTAGATTAGGTTTTGAGTAAACCCTCTGCATTTTTCTTATGTGCATCTGAATAGAGGAATAGGAAACAACCTTCTCTGGAGATTCCTCTCTCATTTTTGCAAGTCCCACACTTGGAAAAGGATTCAATGTTGTGCAATCACATTGGATGTTGGTATGATCAACCTAGGAATCTGATCAACATCCAGGGGTGATGTGATTTTGCACTAACAGTTCTGGCACCCTCGGTGGGACATTAGAGGTCTTCACAACATTCCAACAAGATCGATGTGCACTTGTTGTAAGTTCCAGCTTTGAAGGAGCTTTAAAATCACACATCTGGCGACTCCAAAAGAGGCATAATCCGTTGGTTTAAGCAGTCCAAGCATGGAAAATTTATGAGAAGAATACAAACCAGGTCAAAAACTAGGGAGGAAGGATTGTTTGTTTATCTACACCTATCTCCAGGAAGAGAAAGAAGGGAAGAAGAGCTCAAAGATCACCATCTCCACCTAACAGAATTTGTCTACACCTCCACCTGGTAGACATTTTCTCATATCAACAAGAGTTCTCAGGCCAATCAGAATGGTGCAACCACCGAATCCCTTTGTCAACTTCACTAGTAGTAGCCCACTTGCCCTCAATGCACAGAATCTAGTTCCAATTGTAGCGTTGAAGAACATTCCATTTTTCACTGGAGAAAATCATACCACTCCTAGTGATCATGTCAAAGACATTGCTAACGTCTGTGTAATCCATGAGATAAATGAAATGGATGTGGCTATCAAATTGCTGGCATCTTCATTCAAAGGGAAGGCATTGCAATGGTTTAGGAGCCTTGGAGCTGGTTCTATCACAAATTGGAATCAGTTATGCATAGTTCTCCATGAGTAGTTTGGGGAAAAGGGAGACAATTTGTCTCTACTAGAACAATTGACAACTATCAAGAGAGCTCCCAACGAGCAGCTGACTGACTTCAACTTCAGATTTCAAAGGTCTTGGGAGAGGATTCAGTGGCAGTAAGGCCAGCAGTGGAAGGTGCTTTTCTATACTATCTTAAGGCTTTGAATTCTGATATTTCTATGTTAATTCAATCTATGGGAGGCACAACCTTACCTACTACTTATAGCATTGCCATTAGAGCCGAAAACTGTCTTATTCAAGCTGGTAAACTGGCTCCTAGGCCTCCCATGCCCTTGTATCCAAACTTAGAAAATCCAAGCACTAGTCAAACACCCACTTTGGCTCCTATTCCCACTCCTAGAAATCAAAGTTCAAATGAGACTTCCACTTCATCCTCTAGTGCTTTAAATGAACTCCAAGAGGTCATGAAACAATTACAAAATTTGGGAAATGAGCTAGTTACTTATCAAAAGACAAAGCAAGCTCAAAGTGCTAGACCATATCGCCTCAAGTACATGCAGGCTAGGCCCCATACCAACAAAATAGGTCACCAACTCAAGCTGCAAATCAAAATCAAAGCCAAGTAAGGCCTCCCGCTAATAGACCATTTCAGCCCTATAACCCCAATGTCATATCTTCTTCTAAAGCATTGGTGCCAGTTCAAAATAACATGGCCCAAGAATATGATTGGTGTTTCCCATGCAGTCAGCCACATAACCAATCAATGTGCTTTAACGGTGCATTAAATCAGGCTCTTATGGTGCAAACCATTGGTGGGTCACAAGAGTCCAGCCATGAAGAGGATCAGCAGCAAGAAGCACCTCAGCAAGGAACATCTCCGAATGAAACTACTCTTGTCAATTGGCAGGCTGAAGATTTCTGTGGTATGAATCAAATACCCTCTCAAAGTGTTGCAGCCAACACAAGGTCAAAAAGGAGAAATTTGGGTGAAGGACAACCATTAGCTCCAAATAATCCACAACCTTCTACCACTCCACAAGCCACTAGCAAACAAAATGTAGTTCCAAACACGCAAGGGGCACCCAAACCAGCTCCTAAACCAACTCAAATGCCAGTTGTTGCTGCCCATGTGCAAGGAATGAATGTGCAAGCAAGGGACAGTAGAGGGATAATTCATCTCCATTCAGTATCATTGATCAGATGAAGAAGAAAAATGTAAACATATCAATGTGGGAATCACTATCTATCCCAGGACAAAGAGATTTGCTACAAGCTGCCATGAAGGACTGGTCAACTTCAAATCAACAGGTCCAAATGCAAGAGAAGGTACTCACAAATGCTGCCCAACCTGAAAGAAATCATGGAGGACAGCAAGGTAAAATGTTGAAACCCCCTCCTTTTTATGTCTCGTTAATCATTGGAAACCAATTGGTGCACAATTGCATGATTGATTCCGGGGCAAGTAGCTCAGTGATGCCCAAGCAAATAGCTGATCAGCTAGGACTCCAATATGAAGTCATCTCCAAGGGTGTAGTGCAATTAGACGGGACAACAATGACAATGGTTGGAGTAATCAAAGGTTTGAGCCTCACATTGCACGCATGTCCCAACGTAATAGTATTACAAGATGTGTCAGTCATAGACCTGCCACCACTCTTTGCATTGTGCTTGTCAAGAGACTTCACTGCTAAAATCGGAGGCTATCTTTCGGTGGATTGGTCACACATGTTGTTTAGAACAAGGTATGGAACTAAGGCCACAATCAGATCTGAACCTATCACAAACTTTCACATTGAGCCTTACACTCCAAGCCAAATCAATACCAACTGTTCAGCGTTTGATCAAGAAGATTATCCAAGCACTGATGAAGCTGACACCAAGGTTGGAAGCATCCCATATTTGACTCTTGATGAATGGGCAAGCAAGGTGCATGCTTTTGATCCTTATCAAGAAATAGAAGAATCTGAGCTAGGAGTTTATTGTTTACATGAAGAGAATCAACCTCTCCCCAGCATCACCAAGCCAGATCATAAAGACAAGAATGAAGTATGGAAATTGTTCTTTGATGGGTCAAGGAGTAGACAAGGTGCAGGAGGAGGAGCTATGCTCATTTCTCCACAAGGTACAAAGTATTACTCAGCCTTCCGTTTTCAGTTTTCTTGCTCAAACAATACAGCTGAGTATGAAGCCTTAATTCATGGACTGCACTGGGCAAAGAAGAAAGGCATCAAGAATTTGCAAGTATTTGGTGATAGTGAGCTGATCGTAAACCAAGTTAAGGGGCAGCATGCTGTCAAGAATAATCTGCTCAAGTGCTACAAAAATCAGGTATGGGATCTTATGGAAGATTTTGAAGCTTTTAGCATCAATTCCATCCCAAGAAAAGGGAATGAAGCAGTGGATAGACTGACAACAATTGGGGCTGCATTTGACGTTGTAGAAAATATCAAAAGTGAAAAATCTTAGCCTCATATCAAAGTGGTTGTGAGACCAGCTGTTCCGAGATAATAACACAAGTTGGCAAGTCTTCGAGAATGATCAGCAGATTGTTAATTTCCTACAAGAAGAAGCTGAGTTCTCCGTGAGGAATCAAGACAAGCTGGAGCAGTAGTATGGTGACCAAGTGGTGCAGCTAAGAACTAACAAATTACCAAAAGGCCTCATAACCTTGGAGTCAATCTTCAACCAGAATGATCAGTTCCGGAAGGAGAAAGTGAACATTCAAGTAAAGGGTGAAGATTCAGAACCTATTTTAGTAGATGAAGGCAAGACATTGCAAATCGGAAAAGTAAGTACTCCACAAGAGAAATATGATTTTGTTCAGCTTTGTCAAGAGTTCCCAGATGTCTTCGCTTGGACTTACAAATATTTAAGAGGATTCAACCCAAATTTGGCACAACATACTATTGAGTTGGATCCGGAATCCAAGTCTGTCAGGCAAAAGCAAAGGCCAGTAAATCCTCATATCGAACCTCTCATGAGAAAAGAGTTAAGCAAGCTCATTGAGGCCAGTATCATCTTCCCCATCAAACACTCAAGTTGGGTTGCAAACTTGGTGCCAGTAAGAAAAAGAAATGGAGAAATAAGATTGTGTGTGGACTTTCACAATCTAAATAGAGCATCACTCAAGGATCATTATCCGCTTCCATTAATAGAACAAATATTGCAGGTTGTAGCTGTTTCAGAAAGGTTTTCATTGCTAGATGGATATTCAGGCTATAATCAGATAATGGTGAAGGAAGAAGATCAATTCAAGACGGCCTTCACTACAAAATGGGGCACGTATGCTTACAAGAAGATGCCATTTGGACTGTCAAATGCCGGAGCAACATTTCAGCGAGCTATGGATATGGCATTCAAAGGCTTAATCAACAATATAGTGCTGGTATACCTAGATGATGTCACTATCTTCTCAAAGAATGCAAGTGAGACCATCTCTTTCACCTTAGACAAGTGTTTCAGAGGTGTAGAAGGTTCGGAGTGTCATTGAATCCAAAGAAGTGTATATTCTTGGCACACGAGGGAAAATTGTTGGGTCACATTGTCTCTAGGGAAGGGCTAACAATTGATCCTAAAAGGGTTGAAGCCATCCAAACACTTCCATTGCCACACCACAAGAAATCTCTTCAAAGCTTCTTAGGAAGGATAAACTTTGTCCGCAGATTTGTGCCTAATTTTTCCACTCTTGTGAAGCCTTTAACAATGATGTTGAAGAAGAGTCTAGCATTCAAATGGATAGCAGAAGGCAAAGAGAGTTTTGAAAACATCAAGCATTCAATATCACAAGCTCCAACTCTTATCAACCCAGAATTTTCAAAAGACTTCATGTTGTATGCTTTTGGAGGATCGGATACAATCTCAGCTATCTTGACACAGTTGAATAGAGAAGGTTCAGAACAGCCCATAGCATTCTTCAGTCAAACCTTGGAAGATTACGAAGTAAAGTATTATTTCATCGAAAAGCATGTCCTTGCCGTCATCGGTGTTTGAAGAAGTTCGGACACTTGGTCTCGAACAATAAGATTCAACCTGTTGGTGTCTCATGCTTTGGTCTCAAGGACTTCCTCCTAAACAAGGATTTAAATGAGAAGAGAGTAGGTTGGATCACTCGGGTGATGGAATATGATATTGAAATCAAAGTGACCAAGCTAGTTTATGGCAAAGGTTTGTGTGAGCAGCTCGCTTCCAAACAACCAGATGACTCAAAAGGTGAAGAAGATGCTATCCTACTACTACTACAGAATGATCAAGAACAACGAGGGTTCATTTTAAGACACCCCTTAAAATTGAAGGTGGAAAATACGCGAATATCCCGTAACCACTTTAGTGAAAGGTGAATTTGTGATATTCAAAAACAAAATTTTCACTGGTTTTCAAGGCTAAATCAGTGACGTGCGACAACAGTAATCCGTAATGACGCACGTCACTGGCGCGACAATAGCTCCTGATGACGTGCGACACTGGAGCGACACTAGATCGTAATGACGCGCGTCAGTTGATTCTATTGACGCGCGACACTGTTCTCTATTGACGCGCGACACAGTCACAAAAACGCGACATTGTCTATTGACGCGCGACATTGTCCTTTATTGACGCGCGACATTGTCCTCAATTGACGCGCGACATTGTCATCTATTGACGCGTGACATTGTCCTCTATTGACGCGCGACATTGTCCTCAATTGACGCGCGACATTGTCCTCTATTGACGCGCGACATTGTAATCAAATGACGCGTGACACTGTAATCAAATGATGCGACACTATAGACAAATGACGCGCGACACAGCCTTCTATTGACGCGCGACACTTTAATCAAATGACGCGCGACACTATAAACAAATGACGCGCGACACAGCCTTCTATTGACGCACGACACTGCTTCCTATTGACGCGCGTCATTTGAAGCAAATGACGCACGTCAATAGGGGACAGTGACGCACATATTTAGGTTATAAATACCCTTATGCCGCTCATTTTCTCGTTTACGTTTTCCCGTTCTTGAATTTTTGCAGGTCTAAATCTTTGACAAAGACGCAATTACAGCTATAATGTCGACTTCACATGCCTCCCAATTGCAAGTTCAGCAAGAAAATGAAGAGAATCCAAGTCAATCGATTTCCAAGATAACCTACAGGAATCCCTTATGCCCTCACATCCATACGGCTTTAAGGATGTCTCCAGAATATCAAGGTATAATTGAAGAGTGTGGATTTACAGGGCTCGTTAATATGCCCCATTTCGAAACAGATCCGGATATTTTGAATTACCTTCTGTCATGCTACAATTCAGAGGACGGTATATTTTATGTGACTCTGAACGATGGCCAAATGTTCCAATTCACTATTGAACCGAATGACATACATCGGTTTACCGGCCTTCCTATCAGAAATTTACCAACTGTTACAACCAAGGCAACACTCGTGGAAGAAAACAAGAAATTTCTCGAATCAAAGTACGGTTTCCATGTTGATTGTAAGTATAATTCGTTTTAATTCAAAAATTTTTATTACTATTTTTATTACGATACAATTTCTTTGTTATAAATTGATAGTAATTTTCATTGTTTCGCATTTGCAGCCCATGTCAATAAATCCAGGCGTGGTGTAGATACACAATCAATTGCACACCACTTTCTTGCTGCACTTATTGCATTTTTTCAAGCCAGAATTGTTATGCAGGGTCGCCAAACAGATATACCAAATTGGGCCATTGCATACATTTGTGCCACTATCTCAAAACAAAAATTCGATTGGTGCACATTTCTATCCAAAAAAATAAGAGCTGACATATCAAATTCGAAAATGTCAGAAAAACCTTTCATTTATTCAACAAACTATCTCCTCGGCTTCTACTATGAGGCACTTTTAAATTTAAAAGCTAAAGAAATTCCTACTTGCTCTGATGAGGCTTTGAAGAAATTCTCAATTCCATTTGCAGAACAACAGGTATAAACTATTTAGTTTGTAATTGTATTACAATTTTCTTCATTACAGTGCGCGATTATTAAAACTTAAATTTTAATGTTTTGCAGAGAAGATATCTTGAAGCCATTCCCAAAAAAAAAAAGATGTCGAGAGGAAGAGGCCAACTACACGCGGAGGCTTCGGGGGACTCCCATTCTGAAATGGAAGCTCACTCCTCTCCAGACCCTCAACAGTTTGAACTCGTTAAACGCCAGAGAAGTAATACATTCTCATATATTAATTACAAATTCCAAAGTTGCAGATTTATTTTTCAATTTAAATTTTAGCAAAATGAATTGACAACATTTAATATTGATGAACAGCAGGGACTATGGAACCTTCTTCCCCAACTCACTCAATACAGTCGCATGCATTGATATCTTCTGAACAGCCACTGAGTACAACTCCTACAAGGCCACCCGTAGCACCGAAAAAAACAACCCCTCGACAACAAGGTACAACTTTTCTATAGAACGTTTAATTTCGTAGTTTTGACTTTATGAATTGTTTTAATATTTTTCATTTTTTCTTGTACTTTTCAGCACATGTCAGTCATGATCAAGCCACCGCATCGACACCCACCCAACCATTAATTTTTAAAATGCCAACCAGAGGAACAGTGAAAAAGAACATTGGTAAACGCATGAGTTTTGCTCCGGCCCCTAGTGGGACACTAAACCTTGACTCCTCGTTTCGAATTCCAACTCTCTCACTTGGTGGCTTGCCCAGCGCAACGGGCATATCTGTTTTGAACAATATAAATTTAGATGAAGATTATTTGGGCATTGATAGCAATGACCCAACTGGGTTTTTCGATACCCGCGAGATGATTCAAGGCCAGCAGGTATACTTCAGTCTTCAAATTTCAATTTTAATATGCTTTACAATTTTTAATTACATTCTGATTTATCTAAATCTAAATCTTCAGTCTTCAAATTTATTTATCTAAATCTTGATTTATTTTTTCAAAAACAGGATCAGCCCACCCAAAAGCGAGAAACAAGGAGGCGGTTGATCTTGGTCATGGTGAAAGCCCCCACACTTCTCGGCAAGATAAATCGCATCAGTTCGAGATAGTGAAGAGTTTCCACCTTTTCCTTTGGAGAACTTAATTGGTAATGATTGTCAATCCCATGTCAGTGAGTTTATTATTCCTCAAATCCAACAGCTTATAGAATGGGAGAAAAGGGCTAAAATTCTTATCAATGAGATTATTAGTCGTTATGAAAATTATTGGCAAAGGGATAGTTTATACGCTGCAGTCCAGAATCAACCTGCGAAGATGGATTCCTTACTTACCCAAGTAAAATGTGGGACTGTCACGTTTAATAACGACTATAAAGATGGCATTTTAGATAAGGCACTAAACAAATTGGAAAATATTAGTGCCGAGGCCCAGGCATATTTTAACAAATGGTCAAAGGACAAGGATTTGGTATCAATCGCAAATGCCGAAAGAGATAGAGCGGTTGTAAGTACTATTACATTCTAACAATCATTTTTGTTAATTTGAAATTTTGAATTTACATTAATATTTTGAATTGACGTTACTCTTTTTGTGCAGTTGAAATATGAAAATTTGAAGAGTCAGGCGAAGGTTTTGCAAGTTCACTTGGAAACAAAGAAAAACGACTTATCATGACAAAAAATTTGAAGCAAAATATTGTTTTGGTTAACAAACAAAACAATACACTAAAGCGGATCATTAAAGAGCATGGTCGACCACGACATCTTGTTCAAAGCCAAAGCGATTGCTGATCCAAATTTCTTTGTCGCATGGAGATGCAACAAATCAAGAAGAAAGAATTATAAAAAATCTGGACAGTGCTGCAGAAGATCTTATAAGTTCAGGGGTTATTTCTGCTGTTGGGGAAAGAGGTGCAGCCAGAGTGGAAGAAGCCGTTGGGGAAGAGGGCAGAGCAGAATTTTCTAAAGAAAAAGAGGGTTGTGAAAATTAGAAACTTTTATTATTGACTAAACTTTTAATATTGAATTTGAAAACTTCAACTATTGAGTTTGTACTATGCTATTTGAATTTAATTATATGGTGATTAGATGGTGATTATCATGAATTATATGTATGTTTCTTGTTTACTTGCATTGTCATGAATAGTATGTAGACGTAGATGATGAATGATGACAATTGATAATCAATGATAGATGATGATGAAAGACGATGATCGATTTAATGTGTATAATGTAAAATTTAGTGCCTGAATATCTTGTGGGACTTTAATTATCTTGAAAATTATGTCGTGGGACTTTAATTGTATCTGTGGGGTTATACTGTCTATGAAAGTAGACTTAAGGTTGATAGGTTAAGAATCTGTGTTGTACTATGATTTTTCAACGTGTTGAGGACTTCAAAGTGTGTTTGGATTTTATGAATGACCTTTATCAGTCTAAAATAAAGATATCCAAGTCAATGATGCTAAGGTCTAGCAATCTGTCCTGTTATCTAGTTGGTAAAGCTCATCCTTGTTAAGGAATTCATGAATTGAATATTGGAGTGTCAAGTGCAAGTTACTCTGTCAGTGCTTCAAGCTGACTCAGTCCTAGTTGGTGATGAAAATTATCAGTGCTTCATGATGTACAAAGTGAAAGAATTTCATCAAGGAGATTTATAATTCTCTAAAAGTGGTATAAGACCATGTCAAGGTGTTGATTCATCAATGTCTTGTAGTTCTAAAAGGTGACATATTAAAAGGACCTTGTTTTATGCCTTAAGAAATGTTTTCACATCTTTGAGAAAAGCTCAAGGTCTGTCAAGACCCAAATGTCATGCTATATGTCATTATGTGGTCTATCATGGTGTTGAGACAAGAATGTATTGCTACTACAAGAAGATGTATTGTGTAATAGAGGTTATACTTCTGATTCATGCTCAAAGTTGGGAAAAATGAGTATCTACAAATGTTATAAAGTTGAGAAATCTCATATTGATGTTACCTTGTCATAAGATTTGTGCATAGTAAGGAAGAGTATAACACATTGTTTCTATGTGTCATTATGTGGTCTATCATGGTGTTGAGACAAGAATGTATTGCTACTACAAGAAGATGTATTGTGTAATAGAGGTTATACTTCTGATTCATGCTCAAAGTAGGGAAAAATGAGTATCTACAAATGTTATAAAGTTGAGAAATCTCATATTGATGTTACCTTGTCATAAGATTTGTGCATAGTAAGGAAGAGTATAACACATTGTTTCTTAAAGGATTCTTAGAGGTCAATGCAAGGTTTGACAGTGGCTCCAGGAATGCGTTGATTCAAATGCTCATCTATCTTTGCATCACAAGGTTATTGCCTATAAAGGTTGTGAGTTAATGAAAGTGTGAAAGATGATGTGATATGTGTAAGGTAATTGGAAACAGTCTCTTCCAGTACAAGAAGATTCATGGTGTATGGTCAGGTTATCTAAGATGAGCTTTGTAACTTTGTTTGACCTGATGAGTGCAGTGGAAAAGTTTAAACAAAAAAAAGATCTTAAGAAAACTGATGGAACCAAGAAGGGGAAATTAATTGATGTTCCCAAACTTGATGCAAATCAAGCGGGAGGAAGAATTCTGATCAATGTACTTTAATATTAACGGAGGGTGACTCAGCCAAGGCTCTTGTGGTTTGAATCAGGGAAATGTGAATATTGAATTTGGTAGTATTGTGACATGTTTCGACATCACTTTCCAATTTAATTTTTTGTTATTTTAGTTATCTTTATCTATCGGTGGCGGGAATATCTATTTTTGGGAAGCTACCACTCACCAACAAATGGAGAATAAAGAGATAGTAAATAGAAAAAAAATCCTTGGTCTATCAGGAAGATAAAATATATTAAAAATAAATTAATATAATTCTAAGAAATCAAGAAAGAATCATCACTGGTAAGAAATTAAACATAATTGCAAATATGCTAGGGTTTAGCTTACCTCTTGCGTATTAGATTGCTGTGAAATCATCAAGGGTAACGTGCTAGATCTTTGTTTCACATGACATTGTAGATGGAGGGGTGAGTTGCTTGACATTGTCAGTCCTGAGAAGTGCCAGCAACATCTTTAAATATATAGACCAACAATATCTTTAAAGGTCAAGTAAATATAAAGAATTAGACTTGTAATGTCTTTAATGATAACAAGAGCTGAAAAAATGTAAGGTAACAAACAATAAGATTATGTTGAAGAAGATACCTATTTAAAATTGAAATCATCACCGGTAATGTGCTAGATCTTTGTCTTAAAAAATTCAACACAAAAAATTGATTAGTAGATAGATGGGTGAGTTGCCTGACGTTGTCAGTCCCGAGAAGTAAAAGCTTCCTCGGACGGATGTCAACCCACGTTTTCAAAAAATAAAAATTTTGTATTTAACTAAATGTAAATACATACACCTGTAACATCTTTAATTATAACCAGAGCTGAAAAAATGAATAGTAACAAACAATAAGATTAAGGGGAAAAAGATACCTGCTTAAAGTTGAAATCATCACTGCCACTGGTAATGATATAGATCTTTGTTTTAAAAAAATCCAACACGAGAAATGGATTAGTAGATAGATGGGTGAATTGCCTGACATTTTTAGTATATAGACCTGTAACATCTTTAATGATAAAGATAAAAGATAGATAAAGAAGATACCTACTTAAAGTTGAAACAATCCATTATCAATAGCTTCATCAAAGTCGATGATGTCTTCTGTAGAATGTGACGAAGAGCCAATTACACTCTCAAGGTTGGGAATATTTGTACTTGTAGCTGTATTATTTACATCTCTTTTTTCGCAAAGGGAATTCCAGTGAGCAATTGCTCTGTCAAAAAATGAATAGTAACAAACAATAAGATTAAGGGGAAAAAGATACCTGCTTAAAGTTGAAATCATCACTTTGCCCTTTGGTAATGAGCTAGATCGTGTTTTAAAAAAATCCAACACGAGAAATGGATTAGTAGATAGATGGGTGAATGCTTTGACATTTTTAGTATATAGACCTGTAACATCTTTAATGATAAAGATAAAAGATAGATAAAGAAGATACCTACTTAAAGTTGAAACAATCCATTATCAATAGCTTCATCAAAGTCGATGTTGTCTTCTGTAGAATGTGACGAAGAGCCAATTACACTCTCAAGGTTGGGAATATTTGTACTTGTAGCTGTATTATTTACACCTCTTCTTTCGCAAAGGAATTCCGGTCTTGCAATTGCTCTGTCAAATGGAAAGGTTTCGAGGAGTATCGTGAAAGCGTAACACCTCATGCGACTTTCGATTTTTATCAACTTTGTTTCTAGTTTTGATTTTATAAATGACAATGCCTTTGAAAACTCTTTCATCCTCCACAGACCCCAAAATCATTATGCGGCATAATTCATATAGTCTGAAATACTCTTTGATATCTTCTTGTAAGATAGAACTTTGATAGATTCCTCTCCATGACCTTGTAATAGCACCACTTTGGAAGGTTGATCTAAATTCTTATATTGGTTCCTCATTGTTGTTGCAAAATTGGTTATTTGAAACTTTAATAAATCGGCATTCGGTATACCTTTGATTTCCGTACCCTTGAGCTCGGCGTCTTTGTAAATTGTTCCATTATTGTACCCATTGATTTATGGAAATGCTTCTTGACAAAGTCTGCACTTGCGGCCACCATACGTATTCCAAAAATTCGGATTCATCACACCCATGGCTTCAGAATTTTATCTTTGAAAGCGTTCCTAATTTATGATGACAAGGTTTCTGAAATTTTTTTAAGCTTTATTCTGGTTTCAACTATCACAGACTCAAACAAATTACGTGTCACAGGAACATCTTCTCGTTCCGATCCTGTAATATCTTGACGTCTTTGCAAAATGTGCATAGGTATTTCCTTCCCATTAACAGAGATGCATAGGTGATCGTGGATATTAAATCTCAAATAGGTGTTAGGATTTTTAAGATCTAATAAATCTCTCCAATTTTCAAAAACAGGTGCATCAAAACTATCCTGGGAACAATACAATATATCAAGACTTTGACATACCATTTTCCTCATCCGTATAAAATCCACAATATAGATCAATCTGCCCTGTGCATGCTTCATCAGTGTATTGATCTCCTTTAACATTGGAAGAATACCAACCAATGTAAGCAAAGTCTCCAAATCGAGTTAAAGCGGAACAACGGGTCCCTTGCCTATCAACTTCATGGCGGTATTTGTGCATGAAACCAACCGATGAAGGATACTCCTCACGAACTCTGCATCTTTGGTTCATACAAAGAGATCCATCTAGTCTCCACATCCTTGAAGTTTTTTGCCGTCTGTAATTCCAATTGCAAATTTTGGAACTCGAGAAAATGCTTTGGGTTGCTTGACATATAGGCATGAAGTTCTCTTATGAGGTCTTCTAATTTAGCAACATTTTCGTGGTTCTTACCATTTTATACGCTAAATTCATTACGTGAGCCATACGGTGAATTGGTAGCATATATGGGGCCCTTTGTTGTTTGTAATCTAACACACACCTGTTCGGTGACCTGCGCATGATAGATGCACCATCTGCTCCAACGCATACCAACCGTAGCAATTTCATAATCAGTCATACCATGACATCTTTCAAATGAGAAACAACTATTTTATATAGGTTTTCAGCATTGCGATTTTCAACCATTTTCATAACACCCAACGGATGAGGAGTCCTTATATGATTTTCTAAAGTATATATGTGGATACATACCCATGCGGTGTTGTCATTCTTTGTCACTTCATCAATTGAAAGAGAGATAAAGTTTGCTTTTTTACATTCTCTTTCAAATCTTCCTTCTCTATCATCGAGAGGCATTTTGCCATTTCCCATCCACTACTCTCGGACCAATGAGGCGAGGTACATTGACATTCCAGTTAAATTGATACAAAACTTTGAAATCAAGGAAATCGACATCGCCCTTCCTTTTTAAGTATTTGAAAAAGAGTAGAGAATTGTATGAATTTTGCATGTAGATTTGTTTCTTTCATCTTACCAATATGCGATGTGATTGTTCCTCCCTTTTCCAACGAGATGTCTGTGTTTTTACGCTCTGCCTCATATTCCAGCTGCGTATCGACATGCATGCACTCCTTTTCAGTTTTCCACCTATGTGTTTTGATTTTACGGCCATCCGCCCCTATTCTGATTAAATATTGTTTTCCACAATGATTTTTCTATTGTGTCGACTTGATTGCATTTTTGTTGCTTTCCCAATTTCCACGTACATATTGTACATGTACATTCACATGGGATTTCTTTAGAATTTGATGATTGTACGGGTTGATAAATGGAAATTAGCTGCCCAATCAAACTTGTATGTCTGCAATGGTCCACATATTCTTGTTTGTTTTGATGCTTTACTTTTTGAGTAGAATTTTGAGCAATATCGCGATCACTGGTTTCCTCTTTCTTGGACGAGTTTGATATTGATTTCTATCTTCCATTTTCTTTGAGTGTTTGTATCTGTGATATCTATTTGCACTTAAGTTGCACCCCAACACGGGAACAATATCTTCAAGATCGGCATATTATCGTAGGTTTCATTTGTTTGGTGTGATCTTATGCGAGAATGCATGTCCACCTCAATAATGCCTTCCACACAGTCAATATTCGATTCTTTTTGGTGGCATCTATATGATTGGTATTTACATTATCTGTATCCGCAGAGTTTCCAAAATACTTGAAGAGTGATTTCTGAGATTTCTTACTTACTTTTAGGTTATTCGTATTCTTTGAGCTGGCACCTTCCATTATTCTGAAAAGAGTCCTGCGTCAGCAAAAGAACCAAGAAGCGACTCTGTACAGTCTCTGAGGTCTTGTCGCGCGTGAACTATCTGATGTCGCGCGTCAACACTACCCAAGTCGCGCGTCAACACTTCCTCTGTCGCGCGTCAAGCCTTCCTCTGTCGCGCGTCACTTCTTAGCCCAAGTCGCGCGTCAGTATAGCTCTTGTCGCGCGTCAATACAGCTCTTGTCGCGCGTCAGTACAGCTCTTGTCGTGCGTCAATATAGCTCTTGTCGCGCGTCAATATTGCCCTTGTCGCGTCAACACTGCATTTGTCGCGCGTCAACAATCACAGGATAACAGTAATATGAATCTCTGGTGCAAAGGGTATGCGAGTTCAAATTTCACAGTATTGGTAATTTGGTAAGCTACTTGAGGTATACTACCCGGCGAATCACATAGGTTTTTATAGGAGATGTTTTCAAATGAAGGCGAAGCCGACCCCCCAAAAAAAATATACTTTATATTTTAGGCGCAGACAGACCCACTCCGAATAATTCACCTTTTCAAATTTTCCACTCCGAATAATTCATAAAATGAAATTTTCGCCATATTACGAATATTCACCGCTAAAATTATCCCACGAAGAACAACCGGTGATGATGCACTTATCCCATGTTGGACTCAAGACTTGGTGCATTACCTCCAAACAGGCTTGTGCCCTCCAGAAGTGAGCAAGGTGAAGAGGAGATACTTTAGATTACAAGCTATCCCGTATGTACTCATTAATGGTATCTTGTTCAAGAAATACATCCATGGTGTTCTATTAAGATGCATTGGAACAAGTCAAGTTGAGAAGATCTTACACGAGTTCCATGACAAGGAAGCAGGAGGCCACTTTGCTCCATGAGTGACAGCTCTCAAAATCATGAGAGCTAGTTCTATTGCTTTGTTAGTGTAAAATCACAGCACCCACTGGGACGCACATCGGGCTTCTAGGTTGATGTTTAAGGCATCCAGTGTGATTGCACAACATGGAAACCTCTCTCCAAGTGTGGGGACTTGTGGCGAGAGAGGAATCTCGAGAGAAGGCTGGTTCCTGCTCCTAAACTACCCGCCACAAGCTATTCCGGTGCGGGTAAGCTAATCTAATCCTAATCTAACCGTGCGAGGAGAGGAGAGAGAGAGAGAGAGAGAAAGGAAAAATAGTAAAAGCCTACACTAAAACGGTGATACACCGAGAGAAGGAGAATGTTGGACATCTATCAAAACTACCATGGGACAAAGAGAGGTGAAGCAATGGGAAGGATGGATAGATGCATCACGAGGCCAAGGATAGATTTCACACAGAAAATGTCCCAAAACTCCATGAACACAGCTCCAAACCTGCAATGAACATTCAAACATGCACAAATACCTGCAATGAAGAGAGGCAAGAAGAGGACAAGCAAAAACGAGGAAGGATGGACAGATGCATCACAAAACATGTTTTGTTGCTCTAGAAGTTTACCTGAGAACATCATTCCATTAGTAAAGGCAAAAACGCCATTACAGAGCAAGGGAGGAGGTTCGAACTCCATTTTCAACCCTAGAGAAGAAAAGAAGGGAGGGCAGAGCAGAAAGAATGAACAACTTTTTTTTTTTTTTTTTGAGCCAAATCTGGCTTTTACATTGCATGGGTCGAGCCCAGGGGACAGAAACGTGGGAAAACGTGCAAGCCCATTCCTCATTGACTGCAGATGCATTAAATCAGCATGGAGGATCTTACCAACCCATACCCTGTCACTTTGAGTGATTTTGGAGGAGAATGCGACCCATTTGCATTAATTTGGCCTGCTAAAATGTCACTTACGCCCGTGTAAAGAAGAATGCGACCCATTAGCATTAAAACAGGTTGTTGAAAGGTAAACACGGCCATTACCACACGTCAGAGCCATTTCTCGATTTTCTCTCTTCAGACTACATCAAAACTTGAGATTGATCCCAAAATCATGTAGAGAATCTCATAAGATTTCCATTGATATAAAGAACGTGCAAATCCGAGCTCTGGATCAAAAGTTATGGTGATCTGAAGAATTAGGGCACGGAACAAACCAAAACGGATTTTGAAATATTTCCCGCGCTTCGCCACCTGGATGACACGTGGCACGCTCTGATTAGACGAGAAATTCTCTCTCCTCTACCTTTCGGGTGGCTGTCTTTTCAAATTTCCTTGTAGGCCCCTTAAACTTGGACACGTGGTGCCATTTCATTGGTTCGGTTCGCGCTTCAAACCTTCCACTTTGACCTTTTGATTTTTCTCCTTGTGACACGTGGCATGATTTCATTGGTTCTCGGCCCTGCCCGCTGCTTCTTCGCGCCCTTCGCGTCTTTTGTCCCAGATGGCATAGTGCTCCTTGTGTTGATTTGGCAAAAGGCGGTTCGCGTCCATTTATCCCAAATGTCCCAGTTTGTTTCGGATCGCTTATTCCCATTTCACCGGTTCGGCCGGTTCGCGTCTTTTTGGCCCGCTTGTCCCACTTTGTTTCGGACTGCTTGTGCTCATTTCACCCTGGATTCGGTTAATTTGGTTCGCCGCCTTTTTGGCCCGCTTGTCCCACTTTGTTTCAGACTGTTTGTGCTGATTTCACCCGGTTCGGCCGGTTCGCGCCTTTTTGGCCCGCTTGTCCCACTTTGTTTCGGACTGTTTGTGCTGATTTCACCGGTTCGGCCGGTTCGCGCCTTTTTGTCCCAGATGTCCCAAAGGCGACCCTCTCAGCAGTTAGCCAATTTTTCCTCTCGGTCGAACCGGCATTTCGCGCCCGCCGCGTACTTCTGTCCCACTTGTCCCAAATGCTATTTGGGCCGCTTGGAGGCTTTTCGGCCGATCCGCGCCTTTTTGTCCCAGATGTCCCAATTGCTCCTAGGACTAGGACTTAGCCGATTTTCACCATTTTTTCTGGATCAACCTTCTTGCCTTCTGCAACCTTTTTTTTTTTGCATTTTCTCAGAGCTTGCTCTTTTCAGCCTGGACAGGAGAGTTAGAAAAATATCTGAGAGAACCTCAGAAACATGATGTTTGCTCTGAATCAATCAATGTGCCTGGGACTTGAATATTCTGATGCATGTTATCAAAATTACCCTGGGGGGGTGAATTTTGGATAACGATTTAGCGACTTCAAGTGGGGTCATCTACTGCTAGATGAATAATAGTAACTGAAGCATCCATTGGGCATGGAGTCATGAGTTGTAACTGCGGTGATCGAACTTTGAAAACCTCCCTCGAGCCACTTGAAACCCACCGGACATGGAGTTGTTCTCACCAAAAACCACTGAAAAGAACTGTGCAAGAGAAAAACCAGCAACACCAAAACTATGTACAAAACTGAAAATCATACATGCCCCAAATGGAACATGCGAGTGTGCACAAGCACTTCTTCTCTGAAAGAAAATCTACCTACTCTACTCTAGCTGGAAGCAAAGGCAAGCTAAACAAACCCCTTGTTTGGTTGTGAGAAATAGCTTCCTTTCTTCAAAATTGGTAGCCATGCAATTGATTTGGCACGATCATGGCTGTTTGGATGGATGGAAAATCAACAAGAAGCTGGTCTTCTATCCAAATCATCAAGGTATCAACTGAAAAATCCAATACCTCTTTTAGTTGCTCTGCATTTGGATTGGGAGGTATGGCAGCTGATCCTTGGTTCTTTGTAGCTCATCCTCATGCTCGAGAAGCAAGCATGGTGGTTGTGGCTTCTCCTTTGGCTCCAGTGAAGCCAAATACGATTGGGCAAGGTCGATCCGTTTGATATGCCCATTCTTTGTGATTTTCAACTCCAAGAATGGAGTCTTCTTGTAGACCCTCTTGAATGGATGATGTGGAAGAAATGGTGAAATTCTTCTATCCTTTCTCTTCCTCCAATGAAGAACATGGAAGATTTAAATCTTCCAATTTTGGTTCCAAAGGGCTCTGCTATAAGATGCGAGTTGCTGCAAATGAATGCTCTCCTTCATGACAATGAGACTCTTGTGTTTGGAATGTGGATGATGAAAGAGAGAATGGTGAAAACTCAACCGGCTCTTCTTCATCAAAGCAGTCCTCCAAAAGCCCGGCAGTAAAGCTGCCTCATTGTTGTCCCATTGTTCTTTTTCAACTTCTTCCATGGTGTCCTCTTGATCTGCAACTTGACCACCATGGTTTCCTTCACTCTCAATATTGAGTTTGAGAGATCAAACTCCTTTTGATATTAGAACTTGAGAGAGGTGAAGTAGAAAGAAGAACCGAAGGTTCTCCTGTAGCCTACTTTGTGCTCAAAGCCCTTGGATCTGCACTTTTCTCCTCCATAACTAGATTGTGCTCCTCTTCTTTTGGATTTGGAGCATCTTCTCCTTCCTCCAATGTTTGAAGAGAATCTTGCTCTTGATTGAACTCCTCCTCCAGCATGAAGTTTGTCAAGTCAAACTCTTCAATTTGTTGCTCTAGAGGACAAGTTGGGACTGCAAGATCTTCTTCTCCAACAAAATCAGTCCTCACCACCATTTGTTCAACCTCAGCCTCTTCTGTAGGCTTAACCATCAAGGGGATCTTTGTCATCCCAAATCTAAGAGCCCAACTCTTCAGACTGTCTGTCACTTCTTTTCTTTTTGGCTCTTCCTCTTGTTGTCCTTGATGACTGATTTTTTCAATTTCTTCTTTCCCACATGGAATTGGGAATGCAAGAGGAGGGATAGGTTGAAACTCAACTGATTTGACAATTTTGTGTGGTGGTGGAGGCGGTGAAACCTCTTGTTTCTTTGGAGGAGGGGGTATTTCTGTTAGCTCTTGTGGAGGGGATGACTGTTTGGAAGGGAAAAGAAAAGAAGAATCGAGATGGGGTGGAAGACTAGGGGATGGAGGGATGGATTCAACACATGGGACAGCAGATGAGGAGTTTAAATGAGATGATCTTTGCTCGAGTAATGGAAAGAAAAACCGGATGATGGTGTAGAACTTACCCATTGACAAGGTTGTTCAACAACAAGTCTCGTAGGCCTCTATTTCTCGTTGTCCATTGTGCAAGCAAAGGCAACATTGCAATCATGAAGTCAATCTTCTCCGAGGGCTGTAATGCCTTGAAAAGGTCCCACCCATGGACGGGGTGCTCCATAACCGATTCCAAAAGCTTTCATTTGTGCTTGAGCCTGAGGTGCACCATCCCCACCTCCATCTTTTGGATTTTCTCAACGAGACCAGCATCTTGGATCGATGGTCTTCATTGTATGCACACTCTTGCTCTTGGAAAGCTCCATTGTGGCAAACGACTTTGCACTTGCTGTTCATATGAGTATGCATGTTGATCGGAGGATTTGTAAAATGTGTTGGAGGTGGAATATACTGCTGTTGTTGATGTGAAATCCATGATGGAAATGAAGTCATGATTGCACAACTTCATGGAATGGAAAAGAATGAAAGGGATGGAAAGAAAGATGGATGAAAATGTATGGAAATGCAGTGCAAGCTCGGAGAAATGGGTTCTTGATCGGATGGAGTCGCGGATATGTTTGCAAGTGCCTCCAAAGGCTGAAATCTTCACAGGAACACACCAACCTACAAAAGATGAAGTGAAAGACCTCTAAGGTCCCACCCGGGCGTGCCAAAACTGTTAGTGCAAAATCACAGCACCCCTGGATGCACATCAGGCTTCTAGGTTGATGTTCAGGCATCCAGTGTGATTGCACAACATGGAAACCTCTCTCAAGCATGGGGACTTGTGGCGAGAGAGGAATCTCTAGAGAAGGCTGGTTCCTACTCCTAAACTACCACAAGCTATTCCAGTGCGAGCAAGCTAATCTAATCCTAATCTAACCGTGCCAGAGGAGAGAGAGAGAGAGAAAGGAAAAAAACAGCAAAAGCCTACACTAAAACGGTGATACACCGAGAGAAGGAGAATGTTGGACATCTATCAAAACTGCGCCATGGGACAAAGAGAGGTGAGCAATGGGAAGGATGGATAGATGCATCACGAGGCCCAAGGATAGATTTCACACGAGAAAATGTCCCAAAACTCCATGAACACGGCTCCAACACGCAATGAACATTCAAACATGCACAAATACTGCAATGAAGAGAGGCAAGAAGAGGACAAGCAAAACGAGGAAGGATGGACAGATGCATCACAAAACACGTTTTGTTGCTCCAGAAGTTTGCACAGAACATCATTCCATTAGTAAAGGCAAAAACGCCATTACAGAGAAAGGGAGGAGGTTCGAACTCCATTTTCAACCCTAGAGAAGAAAAGAAGGGAGGGGAGAGCGAGAAAGAATGAACAACTTTTTTTTTTTTTTTTTTGAGCCAAATCTGGCTTTTACATTGCATGGGTCGAGCCCAGGGGACAAAAACATGGGAAAACGTGCAAGCCCATTCCTCATTGACTGCAGATGCATTAAATCAGCATGGAGGATCTTACCAACCCATACCCTGTCACTTTGAGTGATTTTGGAGGAGAATGCGACCCATTTGTATTAATTTGGCCACTAAAATGTCACTTACGCAGTGCAGAAGAAGAATGCGACCCATTAGCATTAAAACAGGTTGTTGAAAGGTCGCTTCTGGCCATTACCACATGTCAGAGCTGTTTCTCGATTTTCTCTCTTCAGACTGCATCAAAACTCGAGATTGATCCTAGAATCATGTAGAGAATCTCATAAGCTTTCCGTTGATATAAAGAACGTGCAAATCCGAGCTCTGGATCAAAAGTTATGGCGATCTGAAGAATTAGGGCACGGAACAAACCAAAACGGATTTTGAAATATTTCCCGCGCTTCGCCACCTGGATGACACGTGGCACGCTCTGATTGGATGAGCAATTCTCTCTCCTCTACCTTTCGGTGGGCTGTCTTTTGAAATTTCCTTGTGGGCCCCTTAAACTTGGACACGTGGCGCCATTTCATTGGTTCGGTTCAGCGCTTCAAACCTTCCACTTTGACCTTTTGACTTTTCTCCTTGTGACACGTGGCGTGATTTCATTGGTTCTCGGCCCTGCCGGCTTCTTCGCGCCCTTCGCGTCTTTTTGTCCCAGATGGCACAGTGCTCCTTGTGCTGATTTCGGGCGAACCGGCCGGTTCGCGTCCATTTATCCCAAATGTCCCAGTTTGTTTCGGACTGCTTATTCCCATTTCGCCCGGTTCGGCCGGTTCGCGTCTTTTTGGCCCGCTTGTCCCACTTTGTTTCGGACTGTTTGTGCTCATTTCGCCTGGTTCGGCCGGTTCGCGCCTTTTTGGCCCGCTTGTCCCACTTTGTTTCGGACTGTTTGTGCTGATTTCACCCGGTTCGGCCGGTTCGCGCCTTTTTGTCCCAGATGTCCCAAAGGCGACCCTCTCAGCAGTTAGCCAATTTTTCCTCTCGGTCGAACCGGCATTTCGCGCCCGCGTACTTCTTTCCCACTTGTCCCAAATACTATTTGGGCGCTTGAGAAGCTTTTCGGCCGATCTGCGCCTTTTGTCCCAGATGTCCCAATTGCTCCTAGGACTAGGACTTAGCCGATTTTCACCATTTTTTCTGGATCAACCTTCTTGCCTTCTGCAACCTTTTTTTTTTTTTTTGCATTTTCTCAGAGCTTGCTCTTTTCAGCCTGGACAGGAGAGTTAGAAAAATATCTGAGAGAACCTCAGAAACATGATGTTTGCTCTGAATCAATCAATGTGCCTGGGACTTGAATATTCTGATGCATGTTATCAAAATTACCTTGGGGGGGTGAATTTTGGATAACATGGCCTCGTGTTCAATGATTGCTAATCATGGGTCAAAAATGCAAGAGATGTGCATTCTTCACGGGAAAAGAGGTTAGCAGCGCTGCCCCCCGTCAATTTCAATAAATCAGCCATTCATGCAATAGGGATTGGACTTCATTGGGGTTATCAATCCTAATTCAAGTCAAGGTCACAAGTGGATACTTACAAAGAACTGATTATTTCACCAAGTGGACCAAAGCGGTGGCACTCAAGGAGAAAATGAATCTAATATCTTAGATTTATATGAAGGGATAAACGAGGTTTGGTGCCCCTACCACTATCATATCAATGCATTGGCATTCCTTGGCACAAAGATCCTTTGAATGGGTGGTCAAGAATTGTGTGTATCTTAGCACTTCGTCGAATTATTACCCTCAGGGTAATGGCCAAGCTGAGTCTATGAACAAGAATCTACTAAGAATCATCAGAACAACTCTTGATGAGAATCAAAGGACTTGGCATGCAAAGCTCAAATTAACCCTATGGGATGATAGGATCACACCCAAGAGGTCTATAGGAAGCTCTCCATACAAGCTTGTGTACGGGAAAGAAGCAGTTCTACCTATATCACTTGAGTTGCCAGCATTGGAGCTCATGAAATAGTTGGAACTAGCTGAGTTTGAACCCATGGAGGTTAGATATGTAGAATTAATGGAGCTCCAAGAAGTTAGAGAGCATGCAGCCCAAGCAATAGAGAAGGATCAAGCCTTGATCAAGAAGACTTTTGATAAGAAAGCCAAGGCTAGAACCTTCCAGATTGGAGATCTAGTGTTGAAATGGGATGCAGATCGTGCAAAGCTGGGAAAGCATTCCAAATTTGATGCCATCTGGAGTGGCCCTTACATGATCATTGGATGCAAAGGTAGCAATGCCTTCCGACTGACTAAGTTGGATGGTGAAGAATTGTAGATTCTGGTCAATGGGATCTATCTCAAATGTTGCTACTAGAAAGAAAGCTTCTCACCCTTGTAAATATTAATTTAGAATTTCCATTCCTCTAAGTGCTTATGCACATTGTACTATTGTTAGAGTAGTTTTATTCCCCTAAGTGCTTGTGCACATGTCCTATTGCTTCTAGTATGTGCGTGTTTGCAGTTCATCAAGCTCCTGGAAAAGAATTGCAGCCACAGGAAAACCAGCTCAACGAATGTTTCAATATCTCAAGGACACAGGTTTTCAAATTTTAGATCAGCTGAGAGGTTATCAAACAGACTCCATACCCAATGGATTGCTACAAGCAGCTGGTCATTCTTCATCTAGAAGTGCGAGATAACCCCCGAGTCACAATTTTTTAATCCAAAATCACCCCTCAAGGACTGTTTTGAGGCATTTCAGGTCTGAAGGGCTCGGGTTATACCAGTTTGGGTTGAACTGAGGTTCGTCGTACCAAACTTGAGGCTGAAAAAATGAAGAAAATTGGCTAAGTCCTAGTCCAGGCGGTCTACGGGACAGTTGGGACATCGGGACGTGAAAAGCTGAATCGGCCGAAAGAGGGAAAAAATTGCCTAAGTCTTGTTTCGTGCGATCTGGGACATCCGGGCCAAAAGTACGTACCAGGCCTTGGTCGGCGGTTTGGCGCAAGTCAGTCCATTTCGGGCGGTTCGGAGATATTTGTCCCATGCAGTCCGGGACAGTTGGGACAAAAGTACACGGAAGACGTGAACTGGCTGATTCGGCCGAAGTAGGAGATTTTCATCTGGGACATTCGAGACAAAGGTACATGGAGGATACGAAAAGTTGAAAGAGCCGAGAGTGAATGGAATCACGCCACGTGTCTTCACCGCAAATAGGAACAAGGGAGCCCGAATCGGCCGAAGCAGGAGATTTTCATCTAGGACATCCGGGACAAAGGTACATGAGAGACGTGTGGGACGTGAAAAGGTGAAATGGCCAAAAAGAGACAAGGAGGCCCACGGACGAATCAGAACGTGCCACGTGTCAGAAGGTTGAAAAGTTGCTAAGTGTTTGGCTCAAGGTAAAAATGCGCCCCTCAGGCCCAAACCAATAAAATAGTGCCACGTGTCCAAGTTTAAAGGCACGAAAGGAATTTTTAGAGGATGAACCCGTGAATGAATCAGAGCCTGACACGTGTCATTCAAGTGGCGAGAGCGAAGAAAAAAATTCAAATATTTTCCTACCAATCCGTTTTTGGCTTGTTTTTGCCCTAAATCTTGGATCGCCATAACTTTCGATCCGAGCTCCGATTTTCACGTTCTTTATATCAATGGAAATATGGTGAAATTATCTATATGATTCCAAGGTAAATCTTGTGTTTTGCTTCAGTTTGGAGAGAGGAAATTGGAAAACTCCTGCAGCACGTGATAATGGCTAGAAATGACGTTTCTACAACTAAAGCTTAAATGCAAAATACGGCTCGTCGCTTTTGCTAGGGTTCTCACCTACCACCATAATCAGATGAATTAAATGCAACCTAGAAGTGGTTGGGGTAGATTTGGATTTCCTCTCTCTTCCCTCTCTCATTCTTCTTATAAATTGTAAGGAGGGGCTTCTTTCTAAAGGTCGAACATTCCTGTTTTGCCCCTCCCTCCTTCTCTTGGTAGGTGAATTTGTGGAGTTCAAACCTCCCATTAAAAACCAAGATGTAACCTTGCCTCTTGGCATTTTGTAGTGTATTGTATCGATCCTTGGAGCAAGTAATGCATGTCTGTGGATGATTCTCAACCCTCTCTGTGTTCATTTGCATCCTCCTGATCTTTCACTACAAATTTTGTTATCTGTGCATGATCTTGCATCACATTTGAATGGTTTGTGTTTATTGGAAAGATAGGTGTTCTTCATTCCTTGGTGCATCACCTCTGTTAGCTTAGGTTTATTTTTATGCATCTTCTTACCCTGTCTCCTTGGCAAGTTAGATTAGGTTTTGAGTAAACCCTCTACTTTTTTCTTGTGTGCATCTGAATAGAGGAATAGGAACCAACCTTCTCTGGAGATTCCTTTCTCATTTTTGCAAGTCCCACACTTGGAAAAGGATTCAATGTTGTGTAATCACACTAGATGCTAGTATGATTAACCTAGGAATCTGATCAACATCCGTGGGTCTTGTGATTTTGCACTAATGAGTGTCTATTTGAGACTATTTTTTAAACCACTTTTTTTGACAAGATGAACACACCAACCAACCCACCCTAGTATTTGGAGCCATTTTAAACATATATTTGGCCCCAAAATCCACCATCTGGGGGCTGAAAATTAGGATTTAAGTTTTAATTGTTTTTTCCTATTTTTGGGCATTGATTATTTTTATTCTCTTACATACATAGTAGCTTAGAAAGTTGGAAATTCCTCTAATTTACGCATGTATAAAATAAGTGTAAATTTTGTGCCCATGTGAATAAGCATGTAAACTTACTAAAAATAATAGGTTCTAGTAAATTGCTAAAAATAGTAAATTTCAGCACCTAGAGTAGATATAATTTAAGTTCGTTAGATTTTACATGACAAATCAAATGGAGGTTTTTTCTTATTTAAGACGCATTGTATTTAATTATTCAATAACGAATAAGAGAATTTATTTTCTTTGACTTCAAGATATTTGTAGTGTATTGATTGTGTGTTCAAAGTTTTGCTACATCACCTTATGTCTATCCAAGTGTATACACTTTTGTATACTTGGT
The DNA here is from genome assembly GCA_018340775.1 of Taxus wallichiana var. yunnanensis. Classification (NCBI taxonomy): domain Eukaryota; kingdom Viridiplantae; phylum Streptophyta; class Pinopsida; order Cupressales; family Taxaceae; genus Taxus; species Taxus wallichiana. Next base: position 279,516,338 of record CM031239.1, on the reverse strand, counting down.
TTAACCTTTCACAGGAGTTATGGGAAATATGTGCATCTCCTAATTCCCTATCTAGAATAAATTCACGCAACTTCGATCTAGTTTCTAACACTTTGTTTATTTAGGATATTAGTGATCGACAATATAGTCATCTAATACATTACTTAGGAAATAGTTTCAAACACTTCTTTGCAACCTTAGTTACGATACCACACACTATCTTACAAAATAGTCTCCCTTCATGTCAAAACCATCTCAATATAGCTATCGGGACTCCTTATTATTTAATAAGGTTAACTAACAAATAAGATGGAGATTCCAATACTAGCTCATTTCCTTATATGTAAAGAATTCCATCCATACCATCTTAGGATTCTTAAGGGAAACATAGGGACCATGTAATGATTACCCATCATTACATCCTAACTACCCTTCCCACATCCATTGTAAATTAACACTAAGATACAATTCTAATGAGATTATGTAGGAAAGTTACACCCTATACTCCTTATACGTAGGTTACCTTAGTTAAGTAATATAACTAAGTCATCCTTAACAAGTAGTTTTAAGAGTATGATTTCAAAATAATTAATATTTTTCCATAAGAGGGTCATAGTAACTCAACGAATTACTAACTAAGATTAGTTCTTCTTGTCATAATTTTAACAAATGAGTAAATGTCATTACGTGTAAGATAATTATTCATTTTTCATACTTCTAAATCATTTAAATACATTTACTTGTCATGATTATTCCATAAGTATATAAACATATTTATTTCATCTCCTATGTTATCATTTTGGTTTATATGTCGATATATTCATTTTGCTTTGATTATTCTTTACGAATTAATGAAATTAGAAGTAATCACATAACTTAAGATGATTATAGCTTAGCATGGCTTGTTGTGATATGATATCGAGTTATTTTTGACATGTTTTGGTATTGATCTATTCCAGACATATTTGATGTATGATGATTATTATGTTATTATGGATGTTGATTTCGATGCATATATTATCATATCATATTATGTTATCATATTAGGTAGATTTGAGGTTGTATTTAGTTTTGTAGGTGATAAGAAGTAAATCAAGAGGACAACGTGGGACTCGGGAACACATGTTGCTTAGCACGATTTGATGTGTGATGATTATTATATTGTTTCATTTGGTGGATGATTTGATTTGTTTATATAATTAAGGCCTAAATGACAAACCTCTTCTTCTTCTTATTGATTATGACACCCCCTTTCTCTTGCTTTGGCTTTTCATGTTGTTTTTTTTAATTTAATATTCTAAACCTTATCTTTTCTTCCATCTTCATGATGAAATTTCATGTTTCTTATCTACTTGCTCATTGTTATGTCTCCTTGGTTTATTGCATACTAATGGTTGATGTTACCCCTTTTCATGTGGCTCTTACATATTATTTTAGTTATGGGATTATGTGTAGAGGTTAGGTGGATTAGGTCACCTAATCATGGATTAGGGAACCTAATCACCCCTCCTAAATGCCACATTTTTCCTAAACTTGGATTTGGAAAAAATGTACCATTTAGGAAGGGTAAATGGAAAGTAAAGGACCTCATTTTCATGGAAAAGAGGCCCTAACCCCCATACCTATGGGTGGGCAGGCTCATTTCAATGCAAATGAGGCCCATTGGCTCATTTTACCTCCCCACACACTTCATAATTTATGGCTATTTTGATTTTTGGGTTTGTATGGGATTTGGGAAATTCCCTCATCATTGCTTGGGATATTTTTGGAAATTTCCTTTATTCCTTTTGGATGGAATATTTTGGGTTCTCCATTGGTTGGGGTTTTGGTGGAAGGTGACATTTTTAACCTCCCATTGCTTGTTTTGGTTTTCTACCTCACCTTTTAAACCCTCACTTCCATGGATAGGGGTTCATTGGCTTTGGGAATTTCATAAGCTTGGTGGAGTTTTGAGCTATTTAGGAAGGCATCTTGTGAATATTGGCTTGTGAAAAACAAGGTAGGGCCTTGTACCCTTATGGTTTTTGCTCAAATTTTCCTTAAATGTTGGTGTGTGATAAAATATGGAAATACACATTATGTGTTGTTCTTTTTACTCCACCCACCATTGAGTGGTTTCACTTTTCAAAGCTTGTATGGGAAGGGGGAGGAATTTTCCTTTTCTCTATTTGGAAACCCTCCTATATTTGGTTTTTAGGTAGGGATGGATTTCCATTTGATTTGGAAATTCATCCCCACCCCAAGAAGGAAACATATAGGTTTTAAAATCCTTCTTGGGGGATTTTGGAGGGATAAATAGAGTTTTGGAGTAATAACGAGATGGTGAAACTATGGAGAAATAAGGGGATTTATGGTTGTTTTTGTATGGTTTATAAAAGATAAAATTAGGGATTCCCATCCAATATTCCCAAAGGTATAATATTGGATAATTTAATCATGTTTACTTGGTTGTATTATGTTTTTGAATGGCTTCAAAATATGGTTGACATTTTTATGTGAATCAAACTATCCCTATGTGCTAAGTGAGAGAGTTGCCTCTTTCCCATGGGCTTGGGGGAGGATAACATGCCACCTTGGACTCCTTTGTGGAATGTAATGCAGTTAATTGGTTGGTTGGTCAACTAGGCATCTTTCTTGTGATTTTAAAGAGATCTTACATGTTGTTCGGGAGATAAGTGATGTGGATCATAAGTTACAAGGTTGCAGATTTGAAGTGCATTTCACTATATTTTGAGAAAAAAATTTGTATGTTGTATCATCTTGATAAAAGGGTTTGTATACTTGAATTTTACATTATTTCTACTTTGTAAAATGAATTTGATAATATTTTATTAAATATTGAACTATGTTTTTTTATGGTTATAAATATGATTTAAATACTCTTTGTTGTAATCATGTTATCTCTAAAATTTCATATTGTAAATGTTGTCTCTTTGAAACATTTGTTGTATTTTAATTTTGGAATGAAAATATTGAATTAAGGAAAGGAATTTTTAATATTCAATTACCATTATCATTGTGTAAGGTTTTATAAAATAAAAGTGGAATAAAAAATTGTTGTGTATATTAAAGTGATTTACTCCATGTTAAAATATTTTTGTTGTTCAAGTCTATTTATAGAAAATTTATTGTAAATATAGTTTAAAATATTTATAATATCCTTTCTTATACACTTATAATATTCCCTCTTTTTGCAAGTATATGTGATGGAAATATATTTCAAAGATACCATCTTCCTTCCTTAGTTTATTGTTGCTTATTAGGCAACTTTAACTATGTTTAGCATTTTTATGCTTAGGATCATACATATAGATTTGTATAAAAATGTGTGTGTTTTTGTGTGTATATATATATATATATATATATATATATATATATATATATATATATATATATATATATATATGAGTGGTGAATCCATCTAAATTTTCAATGAAAACATAAATTTGTTGGTTCTGAAATGAATCTTGAAGTTCATTATCTCTATGTTAAGTCAATATATATTAACCTTGTCTCTTTTACACACACACACACACACATCCATCATTATAATTGTAGATATTTAAAAAAGAATAAGATATTCTACTATATTTGTGTTCAACATGTGAAAATTTATCTTACTGTGTGTGTGTGTGTGTGTGTGTGTGTGTGTGTGTGTGTGTGTGTGTGTGTGTGTGTGTGTGTGTGTGTGTGTGTGTGTGTGTGTGTGTGTGCGTGTGTGCGTGCGTGTGTGCGTGTGCGTGTGCGTGTGCGTGTGCGTGTGCGTGTGCGTGTGCGTGTGCGTGTGCGCGTGTGTGTGTGTGTGCGTGTGCGTGTGTGTGTGTGTGTGTGTGTGTGTGTGTGTGTGTGTGTTTATCTATGTATGTATCTTTTTAAAAACAAGCAAGTTTGTATATATAAGAAAAAAAAAAAGAGATTTGGATTATTGAGAGGTCGTACATGACCAAATGAGTAAAGTTTTAATTAAAAATACATATAGATAAAATGAGGGTAGGATGGTTGTTCCATATGACCCCATACTTGTTAAGACCTCCATGGAGGGATGTAGAACATGCCACAACCCATGGCTATAGGGTGGGCTACGACCATCCCCCACCATCCATTTTCATGGCCACCAGGCCATGTATCTACTCAATGCACATGGCTTATGACTGTTTAAAACTACAAATCATGCTAAGGGATTTTCCATATGCGTGACCAACATATAAATGAGTATATGTATAAACACACATTCACGTATGCACGTAAACATACACAAACACATATAGAAGCATCCAAATCTCTATACAATAGAATAAAATAAAGAACTTCTAAGTAATCTAGCCCTAGTTGTGGGATTTTCTCCCAAAAGATAAACATTAGTGAGACTCCAACCCTATAAATAACAAGTCCAAATCTTGGAGTTCTACCATTGAAGAAGGAATATTTGTATCCTTGAAAGCTTGAGTTGAATCCTTTCCTTAAAAAATAGAGAAGAAATGATAGAGAGAGACCTAGATGAAATTGATGGAGAAAATGAGATTAACTTATGTTTTGCATATTATATCCTCCTTTTTAAAATTTTAGGATTACTTAATCTAAGGGTGGAGATCTCTTAGATCATAGTGCTTAGAATGGATATGCACAATGAATTAAGTCATGTGGGTGAACTTTAAATAAATTAAATTAATTAATTTTTCTTGATTAATGGCTTAGGTAGATTGTGGTAGATTTTTTTAAGGGGATTATTTTTCATGTTTTGATTTTTGGAGAAAACCACAGTTCAATGGATACAATATTGAATAAAACAATATATCCTCCTCTTAACTATATTTTATAAATTTGAAATATATTTTAAGGAATAGTTCCATTTTAGAGATGAAATGGAAACCATGAAGCTTTTAATTTAATCATTGCTTTTCACCACTCGAAGTAAATATTAATAAGTATTTATACATTAATAATTTTCCAAATGATTATTAACCTTGCCACCATCATGATTTATTATCATCGATATTTGAAAAAATGTAATAATAATGATAATAACTATAAATAGTTTAACTTGCGGATGCGGCATTAAGTTGAATAATTGTCCCTCATACTATTATTGTGACGTTGTTTTAATGGTGCAAAAATTGTTATAATTCTCCAACTTGTTTGAGATTACATATTGGTTCCGATTCTTCATATTTTGTGACTTAGTCACATTACCTTTGTAATGAGTAATCTTAACCATCATATTACGATTTAACTTTAAAAAAATATTACCGTTTTATTACTTTTCCCATCCTCGATCGGGATATATTTTTTCCTTTTAGCATGTTTTGGAACTTGCGTTAAGTGAGGTGCAAGATCTGATATCAAATCTCCATTATAACACTTGATGCTTTGGTATTATTCAATTAGATTTTGGGAAGTTAAATTTAAATAAAACCAATTTTTTTAATCATTTCGTAAAAATTTAATGTTTTGTTTTACCCTTGTGTAGGTTGGTGAGAGAGCTGTACTAGAAGAGGTGCAGTAGGGTCTCGGGGTCATGGGTGGAAACCACCACATGTGCCTAGTATTGACTTTGGGCCGAGAGATCATAAATGCACTGCACCGGATGATGGGGGTCCTTCAGATTGACTTCTGCAAAGCTAAAGCTAGTGGAAGAGGATATTCAACTTGATAGGGAGATACATCTATATGAGGACTCAAAATTTTCTACTCACATATAGATTTCTTCATAATGATAGAGGTTACACAACCATTTAGTTGAGCTTTCCTCCTAGTGAGAGAGGTCTCATAGTCCTTCAAAGTGCATATTAAGATAGTGGTAGAGAAATTTCTGCATGGGTAGGAAATGGGTGATGCCATTTGTGATCTTCTTATACTATAACCACCTACATATGGAGTCAAAATGGATGGGCTTGGGACTGATTCATTGCTCATAAGCTTAGATGGTTTCTTTGGCTTGCATACTTAGTAGAGAAATTCCAAATTTCACCTAAACATACACCTCCTCCATGGCACAAGAGGTGTCTATTGGAGGAATGAGAAACACATGCTCCATTTGACTCATGGTAATGTCACTTATGAGCTATTTAAGGAGAATTCAAGGGCTTGATACATGTCAGAGAACTTTATCTAGAAGAGGATCGACGAGTTCCATTATCTTTAATAGGGTTCCGGTTTAGTGGCTCATTATGAGTGCATATTTTTTTATCTTCTTCAATATGTTGACAATATTTATGATGAGAATTTTCCAGTGAAGAATTTCATTAGCGGCCTAAATGCATAATTTATAGGAGTAGTGATGATTTAATCTCCCCTGACCTTAGAGAATGAGGTTGAGAAATCTTATCTCGTAGAGCAAAAGAGGACCAAGATGCAAGAGTCTCAAGATAGGAACCAGAGGAAGTTATAGGAATGAGTATGCTCATTTCAGAATTAGAGGTTGTGTGGTTCTTCCCCACCCTAGATAGGAGGGTTTAGACCATTTAAATTAACTTCTTGACCACCTCCACATGTGCATCAGCCCTCGTAGTAACACGATCCTCGGTAGTAGAGGATTAGGACAAGATAGGATAGTCAAAGAAGTAGTGGCCGTAATGGCCACATTTTAGGCATAGTGAAGAGGTTGAGTAGCTAACAAACTTATTAGGATTGTTCATAGTATTTAGCTAGAGAAGGACCCATATGGTTAGTACATAAGATCACAAGAGGTTCTCATATACACATGGTTGTACCATGTTGTTTCATTTGTGGGGCCCTTGATCATTATGCTCAATTTTGTCCTTAAAGACTATCATTTTCCAAGATGTAAAATGGCCTAGCTTCACATTAGATAATTTGTGACATAGGAATAACTCATCATGTCTACTTCATTGGGGAGAACATTCGTGTTAAGTGTTAAACCATGGTCATTGAGACAAATAATTTGATTAGGGGTAGACACATTATTATACTAGGTAATTCAAAAATTTAATTCCTTTATATCTCCCTATTTAGTGCATAGGTGTGGATTAGTGGCTTTTAGGTAGGTAGATAGGTGGAAGGTAGAGTTGTCCATTAGGCCAAGATCATCATAAACTCGTATGTGGAGAGCTTTATTATGGACTTGGGTGTATTCTCCACTACCTTAGTCCTTAGAGATTTACCATTAGGAGTTTATGAGGTTGTTATTGGCTTGGATTGGATTGATTCTCACTAGAATGAATTAGATTGCAAACATAATTTTATTGAGCATGTGGATGAAATAGGTAGTTTTGTAGTTATATGCATGGTTTAGAGACCGTGTCCCTGCATATGATTTTGTTACACAAATCAATCGGATGATGCATGAGGGGTTTCATATGTTTTCTATCACAATTAGTTATATATCAGAGTATACTCTAGTGAGTTATCCTTTGGATGAGCACCCTATTTTAAGAGAGTTTGTAGATGTTTTCCCTAGTGAGCTTCGGGTATGTAACCGGGAGAGAGGTAAACTTTACTATTGATCTTATTTTGGGTACTACACCCATGTCCCATGATCAGTAAAAGATGAATACACATATTTTGGGTATTAGAGAGGTAAAATTTACTAGGAGAGAGCTTCATGAGCTCAAGATTTAGTTAGAGAATCCTTTAGATAAGGGCCTCATCTAATCTAGCGTTTCTCCTTGGGGGCATGCCAAAGATTTTTGTGAAGAAAAAGGATAGGTTGCTTAATTTTTGTGTGAACTTCGACAGTTGAACAAGGTGATGGTCAAGAATTGTTATCCATTGCCACATATAGATGATTTTTTTAACATACTGAGGGGAGAAAGAGTGTTCTCCAAGATAGATATGAAGTCAAGATACCATCAGTTGCGCATCACAGAAGAAAACATCCAAAGACAACTTTCTCGAATCGGTGGGTATTACGAATTCATTGTAGTTCCATTTGGTATGATCAATGCACTTGAAGTTTTTTTACCCTCATGAATGGGGTTATCAGGACATTTTTAGACATATTTTTCATTGTTTTTCTAGACAAAATATTGATATATTCTTACTTGATTGAGGAGCACCATGAGAACTTGAGGAAGGTTTTACATGTTTTGAGGGAGTATCAATTGTTTGAGAATTTGGAAAAAAATTCTTCTTTCAATTTGAGATTAAGTACTTGGGGAAAATTATCACAAGCAAGAGGATATCCCTATAAATCCCTAAAAATTTGTGTTATCAATGATTGGCCAATCCCCACCATAGTGATAGAGGTCGGGAGATTATGGTGTTTCTGGTTACTTGCCATTATTTTGTTCATGAATTTTCTAGGATTAATAATCCTATTACTTCCCTTCAGTTGAAAGAGAAGAAATTTCGTTTGTTGGAGAAGTGTGGAAGGCCTTTTATCTTCTCAAGGATAAATTGACTACTTCACTCATACAAATAGCTCTAAATCCTCTAGCTAAATTTTTGGTTTTCATAGATGCATCTATAGAAGGACTAGGAGTGGTTCCTATGCATGAGAATCATGTCATTTATTTGAGTCCTGGAAGCTCAAGGACTACAAAATTATTTACCCCAACCATGATCTTGAGAATACAACGGTGGTTCACATGTTGGTTCACTAGAGGCATTTATTTCTAGGTAGGCCCTTTGTATTGAGGACAAATCATTTGAGCCTTCATCATATATTTTACTAACCCAACCTCACCGCCTGACAATGACATTAGATTTATTTCCTTTGTAAGTATGACATGGAAATTGAGTACATCAAGAGAAAGGATAATTTCATTGTTGATGATTTGAGTATGTGGCTTCATGATATTTTTACCTTGACATTATGACTAGATCTCAAGGGTAGGAAACTTCAGCAACTTTTTGGTGATATATTCTACAAGGGTGTTAAGCATATGGTTGAGTCTCAAGGGCCCATATTGGGAATGTATGAATGGTAAAATTTTGATTCTAATGGTGTTCTTGATTTGAGAGGCACACATATGTTCCTAGATTAGGTTATTTGTGTAGATTGGTTCTTTCTGAGGCACATTAAGCACCTTACTCCACCCATCCTGGGGTGAAGAAGATGCATGTGGACTTGAGGAAACTTTACTTTTGGCCAAGATTATGCCATGATATTATAGATTTTGTATCCCATTGTCTTGAGTGCCAGAGGATAAAAGCCGAACATTCTCATCCCATTGGTATTCTTTACCCTCATGATATTCTAGAGTGGAAGTGGGACGTGGTGTCCATGGATTTTATTTTTGGTCTTCTCACTTCATCATTTCATAACGAAAATGTCATAGTAATGGGTATAAATTGACCAATATTTTCCTCTTCTCTCAATGAAGGTAGCGTATAATGTGGTTGCCATTGTACAAGTATTTATGGATGAGGTAGTGAGATTACATGGTATACATAGGAAAATCATTTGCTATTGTGGATCGGTCTACACTTTTGAGTTTTGGACATCTTTTCAGGCATCTTTGGGGACTCATATTAACTTTAGTTTAATGTATTTCCCTCGGATATATGGGCAGATAGAGAAGGTAAACCAGGTACTTGAGGACATGCTTTATATGTATGTAGTGGATCAGAAGATGAATTGAGAGAATTACCTTTATCTATGTTTTCTTTTAACAACAATTTTCATATCTCTATAGGAATGGAGACTTATTAGGATTTGTATGGGAGACCTTGCAAGACACCATTGAGTTGCAACATGTTAGATGAAAATACTATTCTTGGTCTCGCATATCTTAAGGATATGGAGTAGTAGGTTGTTCTTGTTCGGTGACATTTATAGTAAGATCATGCATGCTAGAAGGAATATGGTACCACGAAGAGGGTTGAGAATCACTTCTTTATGGGTGACAAAGTGTTTCTTAGTGTTCATCCACATAAAAGTCTAATCAGGTATGGGAAGGGCTCTAAGTTATCTCTTCAATTTTTTGGACCTTTCAATATCTTGGAGACTATTGGTGTAGTTGCTTATTGCCTAGGTCTGCCACCACAACTACCCAAGGTGAAGTGTTTCAAGTCTCAAGTGTTATGGAAGTATGTTCGTGATATAAATCATGTTTTGAATTGGTCAGTCTTGTTGGTTGACATCAAAGTTTAATGTATTTTGGTGCCCATTCTTATTTCTGAGCACTGGAGGTTGATCCTTTGGGGGCTGACCTGGATCTAGTTAGAATTTAGTGGAACATATACGATGAGACTAGAGCTAATTAGGAGGATGTGACACCATTGTTGTCCCAATATACTTACCTCTTCTAGTGATTTCTTGCAACAATTAGGTTCCTAGGAGAGGGGGATGAAGTGCCCACCTTTTTAGTGCTCTCATTTTGGTCACGTGCGACTCATTGTATCTATACTATTGTGATTACAGGGACATTATTACTTGTTTTTTTATTTTTATGGGATATTATCACATGAAATTATTGCTTGAGAGGATTTTACCACTTTCGTATTAATCGTTATGATTTGAAATTATTCATGATATCGTATTGATAACATGAGAATGCAAAAAGTTAATCACATGTTAACTATGAGGCGCATGATGCCACTTTTCATTCTCATATATTATGTTGTGATGATGATATCATGAGTTATTATTGACATGTTTTGGTATTGATATTTGATCTATATTTGATGTATGATGATGATTATATTATCTAATTTGATGGATGATTCATGTTGTCGATTTACTTCTAGCTTAACATGGCTTATGGGTAAGTGCACCAAGTTGGGGGGCGAAAAAGTGGACAAAAATCCAAAAATGAATGAAACACGATTGTGTTTTTAAATAACGTGATTTCGTTATTTTTCCTAAGTTCGGGAATTTAAAAACCTAGTTTTGATAGTGATAATCTAAAGATAATTTTTCAAAATCTAATCTGGTCAGTACTTACTCATTTTTAGAATTTCAGCAATGACCTAAAACTTTCAAGCCATATATATTGTAGTTGGTCTTTGTTTTGTGAAAATATATAGTCATTTTGTAGGTTTTTTGACCTTCTAGATTGGATTTTGGCCCTACCACTACTTGAATTGGTACAAATTTTGAAATTTAGTCCATAATTCACTTTAGTGACCATAAATCAACTCTATGATGCTTGTCTACTTCTTACTAAAATGAGATCCTTACTAAAATGATGTTTAGGGTTTAGGGTTTAGTGTTTAGAATTTAAGGTTTAGGGTTTAAGGTTTAGGTTTAGGGATTTGGTGTTTAGGGTTTAGGGTTTGAGGTTTAGATTTTAGGGCTCAATATTTTGGGATTGAGTTTTAGGATTTAGGGTTTAGGGTTTAGGGTTTAGGGCTCGGGGTTCGGGGAATAAGGGTTACGATTCAAGGTTAAGGGTTTAGGGATAAGATTTTTAGGGTTTAGGGTTTATGTTTTTGGATCACGGTTCAGGGTTTATGGTTTAGATTTTAGGTTCGAGATCTCATGGTCCAAGGTTTAGGGTTTATGGTTTGGGGATCGGGGTTTTGGGTTTAGGGTTTAGGGCTCGGGTTGAGGATTTAGGGCTTAGGGTTAAGGGATTATGGCTCGGGTTTAGGGATTAGTGTTTAAGATTTAGGATTTATATTTTAGGTTTTTGTGCTCGGGTTCAGGGTTTAGGGTTTAGTGTTTAGAATTTAAAGATTAATGTTTAGGGTTTAGGGATTTTGTGTTTAGGGTTTAGGTTTTAAGGTTTAGGTTTTAGGGCTCAATATTTAGGGTTTTGGTTTTTGATTTTAGGGTTTAGGGCTCGAGCTCGGGTTGAGGGTTTAAGGTTTAAGATTTAGGGTTTAGTGTGTATGGTTTAGGGTTTAGATTTTTTGGCTCAGGGTTCGGGGTTTAGGGCTTAGGGTTTAGGGTTCAGAGCTCATGGTTTAGGGTTTATGGTTTAGGGTTTAGGGCTAAGGGTTTAGGATTTAGGTGTTAGGGTTAAAGGTTAAGGGTTTAGGGCTCAAGGTTTACGGTTTAGTGTTTAGTGTTTAGGCTTTAGGGTTTAGGGTTTCAGGCTTAGGGTTCAAGGTTTACGTTTTATAGTTTAGGGTTTAGGGTTTATTGTATAGAATTTAATGTTTAGGGTTTATGGTTTAAGATCTAAGGTATAGGTTTTAGGGCTCGGTATTTAGGATTTGGGTTTTAGAGTTTATGGGTTATGGCCTGTGGCTCAAGGTAAACAAATATTACCCAATACAACTATCTTCTTTTTCCCATTGCATGGGAAATATTTCATTCATTGTAATGTTATGTGTCTTACATATTCTTATTAGTAATTGATGAGAGTATTCAACTGAAAAGGGTTTAAAAACTTCATAGGTAGAACATTCAAAGAGAGTCATCACAATTTGATGTCTATCATCTTTTGATATTTTGAAGGAGGGAAATGTCGATTCCTAAATGTACAATCTTTCCACAGACCCCAATAGTCCTTGATCCTTAGATATAGGGAGACACCATTACTTGGATTCCATTTATAATGATATAAATATTAGAAAATTTATGTTATGACTTCTAAATCTATATGAGTTTAAGTTGCTTGGAAATCACATCACACCCTTCACTAGGATTGATGACTACCCCTATATTTTTTAAGGTGATTTTGAAAACATCCATGGGTTTATCATAGAAGGAATTATCAATGAATGAAATGTCACTAGGTCATAGGCCAAGTGAATCCCTTTTAGAACTGAACAAGAAATATTTACTAGGAAATTGATGACCCCTTTTGGTTTTTAGCCATTCCCAATTTCTATTCTTATTTTGAACACTTTGTAGTTTCGCGATTTACTATCCATTCTAGTAGAACAAGAACTTTCTCTTTCTCGGAAGGAGAACATCCGCATGAAATTAAATTATGATTTTACACCTCTACATTGGTATATTCTCTATGTTTATTTTGTTTCCTTTAAGATTAATTTTTGTGTTGTGATGGTTAGTTTTCCATCTTCTAATGGGTTATCCTCACTTGCATAATACCATCCATGCAAATATGAGAAATCTGAAATTTGTTTCAAAGTTTGAATAAGTTTACATTCAAGAGTGCAAGTATATGTTGGGAGAAACAAGTTTGGAAGAGATGTGTAATATACATTGCAAGGCACAAGGTAGATGTCATATCTATTTAGTTACATGTCCCACCACTCATAAGAAATGTAGTTCTATAAGAAGAATCAATGATTGTTCTAGGCACGAGACTAGGAGATATTGATGAAATATGCTTTAGGGATTAGGTCTCATGGTTTAGGGTTTAAGGTTTAGATTTTAGGGTCCATGGTTGAAGGTTTAGGGTTATGGTTTAGGATTTAGGGTTAAGGTTTAGGTTTTATTGTTTATGGTTAGGGTTTATAGATTAGGGTTAAGGATTTAAGGTTTATGGTTTAGGGTTAAGGATTTAACATTTAGGGATTAGGGTTTATTTTTTACAGTTCAGGGTTTAGGTTTTATGGTTTATGTTTTGGGATTCAGGGTTTAGGGTTTAGGATTATAGATTTAGGGATTACGGTTTAGGGTTTATGGTTTAGGGCTTAAGGTTTAGGGTTTAGAGTTTAAGACTTAGGGAATATGGTCTAATGTTTAGGTTTTAGATTTTTGGGCTCGGGGATAAGTGTTTAGGGTTTAATGTTTACTATTCGATCTTTAAGGTTTAGTGTTTAGGGGTTAGGGTTTATGGTTAAGGATTTAGTTTTTATAGTTTAGGGTTTAGAGTTTAACATTAAGGGATCATGGTTTAGGGTTTAGGGGTTAGTGTTTAAAGATCAGGTTTTAAGCCTTAAGGCTCGGGGTTTAGGGCTCACATGTAAGGGATGAATGTTTAAGTTTTAAGGTTTAAGGATTAGGTTTTAGGGTTTAGGTTTTAGGGTCTAGGGATCGTGGTTCAAGGTTTAGGTTTTAGGGCTTAGGGCTTAAGGTGTATAGTTTAGGGTTTAGGTTTATAGCCTAGGTTTTAGGGTTTTGAATGTAGAAGTTAAACACTAAAATATTTAGGATGAATGTAAAAATCCACGAAAATTACCTATGTACTAACCAGATTATACTTTAAAAACTATCTCCTAAACTGTGACTAAATTCTAAAAGGTGTAGAGTGAACCTAATTTGTTATATTTACATAAATAAATTTAAATTATAATAAATAGAAGCATGCTAAAAGCATATACAATGTTTATACTATAAAGAATGTGTACGTGTTATAACACGTATGCATTTTCATTTTCACATTTTCCAAGCCATGCCTCAAGGCTTGAGATCTAGTTTGGATCCCAAAGCCTAATGCATGGACTGTAGAAACATGAAAAATAATGTGTTTTTTATAGGAAAATATAAAAATTCCACTTCCTCCATGATAAATCAAAATAAAACAATCGATTCATCTAAAAAAATTATGCCAAGACATAGAGCATAGTTTTTCTTACTAAAAATATAATTTTTCAAATTTTCTTACTAATATATGGTTTTCATATTGATTTATTTTATGAATATGGATTTATATAGCTATTTTTAAGTTTAAATATGTTTATATTTCATTGTGTATCTTGTTTTTGGGTAATAAAAATTGAAAAATAATCATAATAGCACAAACTTGGCCTAATTCTATACATATTCAAAAAAATGATTCTAAATTTTGATATTTTTTGAGGTAGTTAGGGGGGCACGGTTAGAGCTCCATTATTTTTCAAAACATAAAATTTCTCGACTAGAAAAATCATATAAAAATGAATACTTTCTAAAAAAATCTAAAAAAATTTATAGCACAAACTAGATGCTCCTAGCTATCTTTCTACGAAAGGGTTTTCAAAACTACTAAATGGTGCTAAAAAAAGGTGGGGGCACGAAAGTCACTCTGTTATGATTTTTAACAAAAATAGGATCACCTGATGGTATTTTAGTTATTTGAAAGACTTAAGATTATCCATTTTCAATAAATTTTAGTAGCTTAGAAAATAGACTCAAAATGCTACCATTCATGTTTATACAACATCTTCCAATTTTGAGCGTAACTATTTCAAAAAACTCGTACAAGTTGAAGTTTTTATTTTTCGGAAAAATGCTTCCACTTAAGACCCACTTTTGGCCCCCAACTTGGTGCACTTATCCTTGTCCTGGATTTTGATTTCAAAACATATTATCCTATTGTATTCTATTATTATATTGGGAAGATATGTAGTTTTCATTTAGTTATGTAGGTGATAGGAAATAAATCATGAGGAAAATGTGTGACTCAGGGTGCACACTCCGCTTAGAAAAAAAGGCCTAATGGAAAATCCTCTTCTTCTTCTTATCAATTACGACACCCCCTTTCTCTTGTTTTGGTTGGTTTCTTGGATTTTATATTGTGAACCTTATTTTTCCTTCATCTTCGTGATGAAATTTCATGTTGCTTATCTACTTTCTCATTGTTATGTCTCCTTGGTTTATTGCTTACTAATGGTTAATGTTACCCCTTTTCATGTGGTTCTAGCATCTTATTTTAGTTGTGGGATGATGTGTATAGGTTAGGTATATTAGTTAACCTAATAAGGGATTAGGTGAGCCTAGTCACCCTCATAAATTCCAATTTTTTTACAAACTTGGATTTGGGAAAAATGTGTCATTTACAAAGGGTAATTGGAAAGCAAGGGACCTCATTTGCATGGAAAAGAGGCCCTAAAACCCATCCCTAAGGGTGGGTGAGATAGTTTGAATGAAACTGAGGCCCATTGGCTCATTTTACATCTTCACACACTTTAGAATTTATGGGAAGTTTGATTTCTGGATTTGTATGCGATTTGGGAAATTCCATCTCATTGCTTGTCTGATTTTTGGAATTTTTCTTAATTCCTTATTGGTGGAATTTTGTGGATTCTTCATTGGTTGGGGTTTTAGTGGAAGGTGAAAATTTTCACCTTCCTATTTCTTATCATGGTTTTCTAATTCACTTTGTAGACCCTCAATTCCATTGAGAGTGGGTTCTTTGGGTTTGGGAGTTTGAAAAATTGGTGGAGTTTTGTGCTATTTGGGAAGGCATATTTAGAATCTTATATTTTTTGAACACAAGGTAGGGCCTTGTAAACTTATGTGTTATTCTTAATTTTTCCTTTCATGTTGGTGTGTTATCAATTTTGAAAATTTACAATATGTGAGGCTCTTTTTACTCCACCCACCCTAGAGGGTATGGATTTTGGGTGCTTCTATGGGTAGAGGGAGGAATTTTCCTTTGCTCTATTTCGAACCCCTAATATATTTATTTTGTGCGTAGGGATGGATTTCCATTTGGGTTGGAAATTCATCCCTACCTTCAATAAGGAAACATATATGTTTGAAAATTCTTCTTGGGAGAGTTTGGAGGGATAAGGGGAGTTTAAATTTATAAGGAGATGGTGAAAATATTAAGATATAAGGGGGATTTTGTGGCTAATTTGGTATGGTTTATGGAACATTAAATTTTAGATTCGCATCCCCTCTTCCCAAATCTATAATCTTGGAGATTCTTAGCATGTTTACATGGATGTATTATATTTTTAAATGGATTCAAAATATGGTTCAAAATTGTTGTGTGTATTCAAACTATCCCTATGTGTTAAGTGAGTGAGTTACCTCTTTCCCATGGGCTTGGGGGGAGGCTAGCATGCCACCTTAGACTCCTTGGTGGAATGTAATGATGAAAAATAGTTAGATTGTCAACTAGATACATTTATTTTAATTTTAAAGAGATCTTACATGTTGTTTTGGGAGCTAAGTGAAGTGGATCGAAGTTTTAGGGTTATAGATTTTAAGTGTATTTCACTATGTTTTGAGAAAACTTTTTACTTGTATCCTCTTGAGAGGAGGGCTTGTATACTTGAATTTTACCTTATTTATCCTTCATAAAATTAATGTGATAATCTATTATGATAGACTAAACTATGTGATTGGATGATTGGAAATATGATTTAAACACTAATGTTGTAATCATGTTATCATTGAAATTTTAGATTATAATGCTTTTTTCTCTTTGAAACATTATTTGTATCTTCATTGGAATGAAAATATTAAATTAAGGAAAGGAATTTTTGAATATTCAATTACTATAATCATTGTGTAAGGTTTTATAAAAGAAAATGGGAATACAAGATTTTTGTGTATGTTAAATTGATTTACTCCATGCTAAAATATTTCTTTTTGTTCATGTCCATTTCTAGAAAAATTACTATAAATTTGGTTTAAAATATGTATAATATCCTTTCTTATAGACTTCTAAATATTCCCTCTTTGTGCAATTATATGTGTTGTAAACATATTTCAAAGAAACCATCTTCCTTCCTTAGCTTTTTGTTTCTTATTATACATCTTTAACTATGTTTTAAAAACTTTTTGATGGTTAGGAACATGCATATAAATTTTTATAAATATGTGTACTCATGCACACGCACGCGCTCTCACACACACATGTTAGAATATGAGGATTCTAATAAATATGGATTTAATCAACTTACATATTACATGATGTTACAATAAATATTTAAATGAAGATTACATCATAACATAAGTAAATAAATAAATACTTATAGGAAATAAATAACAAAAGTGACGATATTTATAGTGGAGAACCCCAATAGGGTAAAAACCACTTTGAAAATAATATTTTACTTCAGAGAACTTATTTTACATCTAGTAAGATCACCTCCTACTTTGAAACCCTATTTACCAAGGGTAAAATAAAATCATTTGATTTTCACACGTTTGATATATTTCTGAATATACAAATGAGGACCTAAAGTCCTTTTATATAAGGTGATCGGGTATGTCTCCCACACACCTTTTCAACCTAAAATAGTTGAGACATACACCTAGGTTTATAATATTTAATATTATAAATATAATCATTTCATGATATTAAATATTTAACCTAAAGTAAATACCTAGGTTAGCATATTTAATAATAGAAATATAAATATAAATATTATAAAATATTAACTTATATATTAGTGATGGACCAATATACATCAAGGGTTGGCTAGAAAAATTAATCATCATGTTCTAACACGCCCTTAATTTCAAGTGGGATAACATAACATATGCCAATAGATTATCTCGCCTCTCGTATACAAGATAGTACAAGATTTACAATCCTTAAACCATAAATATTTTAGGCTAGCATATCGGTTGAAGGAATTATAACACCTTCATCATACTCAATTTACCTTTTGGTATAAAAGGATTTGGAATCCCAAAGAGCATCCCATAATTAGTGGCTAAGTATGATTTGTGAGTTTTACATGTTCTCATAGGTTCTCATAAAAGGTTATCGAACCCAAGAGTATCGGAGCCTTTTACAACCAAGGACCTCCTTAAAAATATGCTTGTACTGGATGTTTACCATTAAACTCAATAGCAGTAAAGAGTTTACTAAAGACCACCTTTAAGATATTTCTACACTTCTTTCTAATAAATAAGTTGAGGAGGTATACATGCCCGAAGGTCTTTTTACACTTACCCGAAGGTCCTTTTTTACACTTTCTGGTGGTCTTTACAAAAACCAAGTTCCATTAGGATGTGACATTGTCACGCACAATCCCCCTCATTGGAAACTCTAGCAATCCAAGTTTTTACGAAAGTGATAAAACTTTATAGCACCTAGGGACTTTGTGAAGATTTTTGTAACCTTCTGTTTCGATCAACATGAACTTGAGATTTATATCATCACTTTACACCTTCTCATGGGTGAAGCGTATATGTATCTCAATGTTCTTTGTACTTTGATGTTGAATTGGATTCTTAATCAAGAGTAACAAAATCTGACCACCACATATAGAAGATAATTACTTCCTTTAGCTTCCATGTGTATCTCAACCAATAGCCATTGTACCCACATGGATTCTTTACTTCTTTCATTGTACTTATCTTCCTTAGTTGAAGAAATGAAGACTGTTGAATGTTATTTTTATCCTCATGTGATAATTTCACTAATTCCTCGAGGTTTTGGTGTAAGCCTATCATTACATTTTGTATTAGAACGACCACCGGAGTTCGAGTCCCTATATGGGTAGCTACGTGGGCATTCTAGTGTTCACCCGAGGTCCGGCCACTGAAGTGTGGTGAGATGTTATGATGTTCATGTGTGAATTTCACTAACTCCTCAAGGTTTTGGTGTAATGGTTTTTACACCAAAAAAATTAAACACATATCTAGTATATTTTAAAACACAACATCGGTATGGTTAGAATAAGAATCCATATAAGATAGCATTTTTATTCTTACTCTAGTGCAACCTATAATTGCTTGTTCCTTTCAAATATCTAAAAATTTATTTTGCAAGATTTCAATGATCTCTAAAAATGTTCCTGCTTCCTATCTTGTATAGGAAATATCTGATTTAGCTAGAGTTATATAAATCAAACTATCAACTAACATCATATATAAAATAGGATCAACCTTTTTCATATGCAGATTTAGGGTCAATATTTATTCCAACTTCCATTGAAGTGGAAAATCATTTACAATCAATCATAAGAAAAAAAAAATTCGATACAATGGTTACATATTGTATTTTGAAAAACAAAAATAGAATGAAATATAGTCATACAAATAACATGATATGAGAGACCTAACTCATTTATTTCAAAATCTTTGCTTCAATTTCTTTAATCCTATGAATTAAACCCGAATTGTCACAAGTCATAAGAAAATCATCAAAATATATACATATAATGATAATATGCGAGCCTTATTGCTTAATGAATATATCATTGTTAGAAGAACAATTAACAAAACCTAATAGTTTAAAGAAGGAAACAATTTTTGCATATGAAGCTCTAAGAGCTTGTTTTAATCCATACAAGGATTTCTCAACTTACAAACATGGTTTTCTTTACCATTTTTTCAAATCCTTTAGGTTGAAACATGTCAAGTTCTTATTTTAAATCGTAACTCAAAAAATTATTTGTCTTATCCATTTGGTGAATTTCCCACCCAAATTGATCTGAAATTACAAATAAGGCCCTAACAAAGTAATCATTTTAGCTACAGAAAATGTCTCAACATAATCAATACAAGGTTTCGAGTGAAATATCTAGCAACAAGTCTAGATTTATGTTTCTTAATACTACCATCAACATTCTATTTTACTTTGTATATCCACATAGACCCTATAATACTTCACGAACTCACATTCATACAAGGTAATTAATGCATGGTACATATAATTGATTTTAGTCATTTTCCTAAGGTTAATAGGATGTAAACTTTCTAACATAGATTGAGCCCAATTTAATTTCTTATCTAAGAAGATAAGAGTTTGAGAAAAATCTATAACATCAAAATACCATCATGACCATTTAGTAAATCAAAATCAAAACTATCATTTAGAAGTATTTAATGAAGTAAATTCAAGAGAAGAAGACAACACATATAAACATATCACTATATTATATCTAGACATTTCATATAAGCTTTGATAATTAACATTTCCTAAATTTTCATGCCATAGTTTTGAATTATTCAAACTTTAAGATATAAAACAAGATGTGAAGATCTAAATCATCAAAATATATAGATCATTTATTTGAATTCCTTCAGCTATTGTACTCTCATTACTATCCTTGATATACCAAGTATAATTCATGTATGGATTCTAGTTGTGTTCATACCTCTTTAAGATGTTCGATATTACCAATGTGTAGAAGGTACTCATCGTTCACATTGTGTAGAATCATAGAAAGAGCCTCCTGCATTCATTGTAAGAATGTATTCATGTTATCTACAATTTCTTGACGACTGGTGGGAGCAACCTCAGATCCATAAACAATCGTCTAGAGTTTCCTCACCATAAATTATGTTTTGACCCAAATATTGTAGTTGGTTTCATTCAAGATTTGGGTTTTGTTAAGATAGAAATAACTGGATGTCATTTTTTCCTATACTTGTAAAACACACCCCATTATAATATACAATGTACAACATAGATACATATTTATTGATAATAAAAATAACACTTTTAATAGAATCGATTTAAATTTTATAACTAATTTTTTCATTACAATGCATACTAATTAATCTCTCATGATCAAAATAATAACCCACAATATAAAGGGCTCTCCATTATACCCCTAATTTATATAAAAATATTTTTAACCATATTTAAGTGAAGAAGAGAGCCCTAAGAATTCATAACATCAAATTTTTGAAAAACATTAATGTAGATAAAGATCCTGCGAGCTTAAATTTGATGTCTAAATGATCGTCATAATGACTTTTTTTTGTATATTTTGATAGTCATTTGACTTTCAATTTGAACACACCGAAAGTTTCCTAGAACTTACGATTTTAAATTTGATGTCTAAATGACCATCATACTATCTTATGTTTGGTCTACCATGACAATCATTTCACCATCAAATTTAATGAAGCTAAACTTGCTATGTATTTCCAAAATTACAAATTCTAGAATTTCTTCTTCTCGTATAATATTAGGAGGTTATATTTTAATACATTATAATAAGCTATTATAATTTATAATGTAAAAATATATACAATTTTTCTATTAAAAAATCTATATAGTTTATAGAATGTAAATAAAAAATAACATATAGTTCATAAAAATTATAAACTATACTATATTTTTGTGTATAAAAAAACATATAACCCTTATTAAAGGGGTTTAAAAGACATAGACCAAGTTAAAAGAATTTTACCAGGTGCAAGTAGATTTATGAGTATAGATTAACCTACATATTTTATAGAGGGGATAAGTAATTTCACCGACCAATGAAATAAAATGAAATCCCTATTTTCACTAACCTTGTCTCCTCTGTTCATTTACTTTTAATTTCTTTGCACACATTTAAAACTATGGAAAGATTGTAAAATATTTATATAATTCCTGTAAGCTAAAAACTTTTAAATTTTATGTGGCTATAACTACCAATATTTTAATAAATATTTACCACACTTCACGTGGGCCACCAATAAACTAGCCCATTTTTTTAATTCTCCATTTATACTTGATAATTCCACATTTGTACCTAAGATATTATCTCATTTTATTCTTCATTCCCACTCTTATATAAAAGAAAACCTATAAACATGTTTAGTTATATTGTTTTTATAAACTTTAAGATATAAATGAATGGCTTCGCTACCTTACATGGATAATATAAATGCTTAGAGAAATATGTTAGGTTTTATTTAATACTTATCAAGATTTAAAAAGTAATCCCTTCATGGAAAAGTAATAAATACGGGCCCCCTTACTAAAAAAAGTAAGCACTTAGGTTTTTTTAACATATATAAACCAAATCTAATAAACTAACCATATATATACAATATGATTCAAATTTAGGTTCGTTTCTTCTTTTTAAAACTATATATGCATAGATTTGTAAGTTAAGTTTAAATATGATTTAAACTTAGGCTTAGAATATGGTTTGTTGACTCTTCCCGAATCCCATGTAATTTTAATATGGTTTACGGCTTTTAATATATAGTTTTTTTTTCCAAAATCAGTAAAATTTTTAATATGATGTTTACATAAATCATTATCTAAACCTCATTCTTTATTATATATATTTTTATTTAAAAATAATAATATAGTTTTCAAATTATATAGGATATAGTTATAGATTAACTATAAACTATAGTTTTTCAAATCAAATCCTTTTAGAGGGGACCAAAGAACATGGGTATGAATTTACCTTCCGAAATATTTAACCTACAAACATTTGAAATTATAGAAAACATGAAAATTATTTCATATAGTAATAAATCCTTTTTTTCTGTATGTGATTTTCATGCAGGTAAATATTTGAAGCCCCTTTCACCTGTGCACACATCAATCTCCAAACAAACATTAATTTCATATAATTTACAAAATGTAAATGAAAGTAAGAATCATATCATATTACATCTCTCCCCCAAAAAATAGGGATTAAAATTTAAAAACACTAAAATTTGTACCAAGATTCTAATTGCACAAATTTAATGACAAAATAAATTGGGGAAAAAACAAGGGGACTAGATACTTTTAAATAATGTTTCGGGTTGGTTGAAAAAACTCAAACAAATTAAATGAATAAAATACAAAAATTTGATCTTAATTTATTTAATTTACCTTGCTTTGTTACCATGTTAGAATTTGATGATTCTAATAAATACGAATTTAATCAATGACATATTACATAATGTAACAATAAATGTTTAAATAAATATTAGATCATAACATAAGTAAATAAAGAAATACTTACGGGAAATAAATAACACGGGTGACATAATATTTATAGTGGAAACCCCCTGATAGGGTAAAAACCACTTTGAAAATAACCTTTTACTTCAAAGAATTTATTTTACATTCAAGAAGACCACCTCCTCCTTTGAAACCCTATTTACCAACGGTAAAACTAAATCACTTGATTTGCACACCTTTGATATATTTCTCGAAGATATCAACTAAGGAGTTAAAGCATTTTTTTATATAAGGTGATTGGGTATGTCTCCCAACCCACCTTTTCAACCTAAAATGGTTGACACATATTGTGATGTCTGCTAAAACAACCCACTTGAGAACCAAGAACAACCTAGGATTAGTTAGGAAAAATATGGAATAAATTTTTTTATTAAAAGAATCTACAACTGGGTTACAAGACAACAGTTAACACTAACATGTTCCAGAATAATTCAAATCCACTAGAATATAATTTTATTTTATTAACAATTATTAGAGGTCATAAAGTCCAAAATTTAGGGTTACAAGGTCCAATAAGGTTCAAAGGGTAATTTCTCACCATACCCACTCTCTAATAGGCTTAAAGGATCAACCTTTTTTCAATCTTAATGCATTAAAAAGTTCTCTAAATTATTCCCATTGGATAGGAAATTTCCTCACCTTTCCATTGATATAATGAATTCTTCCTAACTCCTCATATTTCTCTAGTTATGGGCCGATGGGCCTTGGGGTGAAAATTTTCCCCAAGAGCGAGTCTATGGGTTGAGGGTAGAAAATTTGCCCCAAGGGCGGTTCTGCGGGTCATGGGGAAAAATATTTCCCAGAGGAGTAGTCAGGTTGGTGGGGTTGTGGGATACTTTTGGAAAATTTCCTGTCTGGGGTGAAAAACCACCTTTGGACTGCGGCCTGTGGGTCCACAAGTCCAAAACGGACACGTGGCACCTCCTAAGCCAACTTGAGGAAAGCGCGGTGTGGGGATAAAAAGGTTTTAGCACCCTAAAGGCAAAAGGGATAAAATTCACCAAGTACATCCACTGACACCTCACCATGCCATGTGGCAGCTCTTGATTGGTCATGTGGGTCTGCGGGCAGGGCAGGGAAATTTTAGAAAATTTTCCCAAAAATTTCTAAAAATGAAAAATACAAAAAGGAACCTGCTCCTCCACCGATGCCTCATGACGCCATGTGGTAGCTCCTGATTGGATGCAGGGTGGTGAGGAAAATTTAGAAATTTTTCTAATTTTTGTTTTGAAGTGCTAAGTTAGGAAAAGGATCCACCCCTCTGCCAACACATCATGGCACCACATGACATCATCGATTGGCTACAAGGTTACTGGGTGGCTAAGAAAATTAGGAAAATTTTCCCAAAAATTTTCCTAAGTGCTAAGCTTAAAAATGGTTTTGTCCCTCGCCGACACCTTGTGGTGCCATGTCGAAGCCTCTAATTAGCTACGGGTTGGTGAAGAAAAGTAGGAAAAATTTCTCAAATTTTTTTGAAGTGCTAAGGGAAAATTTGAGCCCGTGGGCCCACCAAGGAAAATTTTCTCAAAATTCTTTTTGACACCAAGTGAAGGAAAAATTTAGAAGGCCATAAATTTTGAGAGAGAACTTAGTTTTAGGAAAACAAAGACTTTCGGAAATCTATCAATGTACTCTATACACAGGAGTCATTAAATTTAGATTTTGATAAAGTTTTAGGGTTTAATTTGTAGAAAATGATCTGCAGGCTTTTATAGTGCAAACTGGTAAATTTTAACTTATAATTTTTTTTCAATTTGATCTTCTACATCTCTCATCATGTCAAATAGGCATGGAGAATTGTTCTTAGGTAGTTTTAGGATAATTTTATGAGGTATATCTATTATATTGAGTTTGAATTTGAAGTTTTACAACTTTGACAACAAAATGATGTGGAAAGCTTTGAACTCAATTTTTCCAAGTTTCGAAAGATTTCATTTAAGTATTTTTTCTAATTGAACTCATTTATATCCTAGAATGCTCAATTTTAATGTTTCATTACTATTTCCTAGTTCTGATTTGTCCGTAAGTTTTGGATTAAATAAATTGCCACGTTGAGAATACAAAACAAAAATCAAATTTTAAAGGGTTTACTTTCCATTTTCTTCTTCCAAGTATTATAATATGTTTCAATTCTAATCTAATACATTTAGTTGATCCAATTCAACTATTCAAAATCTAAAATACATTACTGATTTCAATTTTCACATATTTCAAAAGACAGAGTATTACACTTCTTCATATGCTTTTCTTTTCTTCAATCGAGATTACAACTCACATACGGATGATTAAATTCAATACAAAGATGCAATTTGAGGAAGGTAGTGCAATACTTTATTGATTTCAAATACAAATTTACATCTTTTCTTTCATTCTTCAATTTCATCATACAAAACACAATTTATTGCTTTCAAAAGATCATAATAGAGTATGTCTCTTTCACATTTCAATATACAACTTGCAAATAAATACAACATCTTTCCATTACAAAATATTTAAAAGTTCATCCACTTTAAGTGGGAGAGGTTACTGATAAAATATATCTCAATAAGATACTATATAATTATCTCGTATCTCGGCTCTAGAACATCAACATGCATATTTCTCATCCTTCCAAATTGTGATCACAACAAGAGTAGGGGAAAGACAACACTCTCCACCCAACCAAGACATCCAATGAAGAGGAGAATCCATCCTTATTCATTGGCCCCCAAGCCCCAACCACAATGCAATACAAGATGTGATCCAACACATGGCAACAATAGGCTTCAACAAACACATAAGTAGTATTTTGGAAAAAAAACAATCTAAAATAGAATGTAGTTTACAACTACATTAAAGCATAACAACAATACGAAGGCTTCATCAAGCAAGCTAAAGGAATAAGAAACTATGGGGATGCTGCTTATTCCTCCCATAGGGAAATGGGTATCACCACCGAGAACAACCAACCAATATATATATATATATATATATATATATATATATATATCATTTCGAATCCCACGACATGCCCTTATGCCTCCCCAAGTACCCCTTATTCCTCATATTTCCTTATGTCTCCCCAACCTCTTATAACACCCCATAACAAGTAAATTAATGAAAGCTATTTATTTGTAAGGTGGAACCCAAATCCCAACTCCCTCCACCCTTATACCTCCCTAAAACACACTTGTGCCTCCCACAAAATAACCTCGTAGTCTTCTCCTACACCGTTCCTTGGCCATTTACACAACAGCCCACAAACGTGCCAAAGCATTCATACATAAACATTTACACTCATAAAAGAAGAGCATTTCAAGATTGAAACTCCTACCTATCCATGATGAAGTTGTACTAAGTTCCAAAACAACAAGATTTATCCTAATGCAAGTAATCCAAATCAGCCAAGCACAAGCATGCAACAATCTTCCAAAACTTCTTCAAGCAAGAGCTCCCAAAACAACAAGGAATTCACCCAAAATGAAGTCTCCAATTCATAATAAATAGGTGGATGAAAAATATGACAGTTTACTTACACACTCAAATCCAACCCACACCCCAAAGGACTAAATTTAAATCATGTAAGAAAAGTGCAATTAAAACCTACAATTTACCTTCTCAAAAATTATTATAAAAGTCTAATCTCAACTCCCAACCGTTGGTATGCTTGGTAATTAAATTTAAGAGGTATGGGACACGTTTAACTTTTCCCACAAGCCTCCAAAATAAGCCTCCAAGGACAATTTGGAATGTCCAAGAAGATGGAGTGTTTCACACTCAAAAGTTAACTTATACATCACTTACACATCTCTTACAACACTTTAAATTTAATGAATAATGAAAGGGGGTAAAAGCACCACAAAATAAACACATGCAAATATAGACAAAGGCACCAAAATAAAAGAAAAACATAAAACCCCTTGGTCACAATTAAAGGTTACCCCCTAATGGGAATCCCTAACACACACAAACAAATACTAGTTGCCATGGTGACCTTGTTGAATTCATCTAGAATTCCAATGTGGTTGGTCTCCAATCTTTGATGTTTTTATAATATTTTAACCTACAAAACACTAATACCTCCTTTAGCCTCGTGGCCATATAGGAACATCCAAAATAATATAAGTATAATTTGCAAAATCATTTAGATATATGAATCACAACAATATCATTTATAGTTTTATCAACAACTATATCATCATCCAATAATTTCTATTTCTAGGTCTACTCACAATATCCAAATATCACAAGTCTAAACAACAACCATAATACAACCATGTCAAATAGTATACCATCATCAACATATAAAATTATCTGTAATAATCATCAAGCATCATAACTGAATCAAGTCAACAATAATACCTTATCTAATATCTAACATCATACTATAATAAAGTTCATAATCATGTCCATAATATAATTAGTAGTATCATGATTAGTATAAAAAAGGTTTCAAAGGGAAGTGGGCACTACATCCCCCTCCCCTTATACTAGATTCCTCCTAGAAGTCACTGGAACAAATGTAGAAAATGAACTCATAGCAAGATAGCATCCTCCCATGTAGCTGCAGTCTCATCATATCTATCCCACTACACCATGCACTGATCAACCTCTCTACCTCAAAGTCCCAGGGTCCTGTGATCTTGGATGTGAATGGGCTCCACCATCACCTGCCCTTAATCCTGTACCTACAATGAAATCTAATCTAACACATGAGAAGGATCTACAACATATCTCCTAAGAACTAAAACATGGAACACATCATGTACGCTAGACAAGCTAGGTGACAATGCTAGATGGTAGGCCAAAGGGCCGATACGCTCTAAGATCTCAAAAGGACCCATGAATCTAGGAGCTAACTTAGAACATTTTCCATAACGGATAGGGATCTTATGTGGCCTGACACGAAGGAACACCTTCATGCCCACATCAAAACTATGGTCAGTCCTATGATAATCTACATACTTCTTCTACCTATCCTATGCCTCATGTAGTCTTTGTCTGATCAAAACCACTTACTCCTTCAAGTCCTACAACAAAGTTGGTCCAAGAGAAACCCTATCCTCTAATCTTTCCTAGTTAAGAGGTGTCCTGCACTCTCTACCATACAAAGCCTGAAAAGGATCCATGCCTATAGAACTCTGAAAACTATTATTGTAAGTGAACTCCACCAAGTATAGGTATTCCTCCTATTTATATTGTTGATCCATCACAAAATGCTGAGCATGTCACCTAAAATCTGATTCACCCACTCGGTTTGTCCATTTGTCTCGGTGTGATATGTTGTACTAAAATTGATCTTTGTCCCGAGGGCATACAACATGGCAGTCCAAAAATGGGAAGTGTATAAAGGATCACAGTCATTAATCATCTTCTGCGGAATCTTGTGTAACATGAAAATATCATCCAAATATACTTGTGCCACTACACTAGCTATATAAGTGGTCTCACCAGAGAAAAGTGAGCCACTTTTGTCAATTTATCAACCATTACCATGATGGATTCGTGGTGATATCTCGACATCGGTATTCCGACAATGAAGTCTATGGAAATGGTTTCCCATTTCCACTCTGGTATAACATGAGGAAAGAGAAGGCCAACTAGATGTTGATGCTCAACCTTTAATTTTTGGCACTCTAAACATCATGATACAAACTGAGCCACGTCTCTACAAAGTCCTCTCCAATGATACAACTGTCTCAAGGTGGTGTGCATCTTCTTCACCCTAGGATGGGTTGAATAGGGTGCATAATGTGCCTCCACCAAGATGTCCTGCCTCAAGCCTCCATCTCTGGGAACATAAATCTGGCCTTTGTGCATAAGAAGGCCATCTACCTCTAAAGAAAAACCATCAAACTTCCCCTCGAGGGGTCTTTGAGACTCAATCTCTACTCAAACTACAATGTAGAAGTTGTCAAGAGGAAGCTGCTAAAGAATCCTGCTCCATGCAAATATGTTCTCACTGAGGTGGCCATAGCCACATGTCTCCATGTGTTGAGTGCGTGTGCCACCAAATTCTCCTTCCTCTTACACATGATCTATCTCCATATCATAATCACAAATGAACTCCATCCAATGCTGTTGTGAGTGTTGAGATTAGGATGTGTGAAGAGGTGGTGAAGGATCAAGTGATCTATTCTCGAGCGTGAATATCGACCCAAGCATAAAGTGCCTCCATCGAACCAAAGCATTCACAATTGTCGTAAGCTCAAGATCATGAGTTGGATAATTAAGATCATAATATTTTTGTTTGTGAGATTTAAAAGCCACAACTCTACCCTTCTACATCAGCACACCTCCAAGCCCCTGCTAACAAAGCATCCATGCAAACCAATAACTCACCCTATGGATCTGCGGTACTATAAGGATAGGTGCCGGAGTGAGACATTCCTTTAGTGTCTATGAAGGCCTGCTCGCCACAATCGACCAAACAAACTTCTTCCCTTTTTGCTAAAGGGAAGTGATGGGGTGTGCAATCTAAGAGAAGTCCTAAACATATCTCTAGTAGTAACCTACTAATCCCATGAATTTGTGCACCTCAGTCACAATAGTGGGTGCTAGCCAATCCATAATAGCTCTAATCTTGAAAGGATTGATAGTGATACCTTCCTGAGAAATGGTATGACCTAAATGCTACACCTCCATACGAAAGAATGCACACTTCTCTAGGTTCCCATAGAGTTGTTGCTCCCGAAGACACTGAAGAACCTGGTGAAGGTGCCCCTCGTGATTCTCATGCATACGTGAGTAAATCAAAATGTCATGAAGGAAGATGAGCAAGAAGCTATATAAGAAGGTCCTTAATACCCCATTCATCAAACTCATAAACACTGCGGGGGCATTCGTCAAACCAAAAGGAACCATCGTGAACTCATACTAGCCATATCTCGTATGGAAGGTGCTCTTATGAATGTCCACCTTGAAATCCTCAGTTTATGGTAACTGACTTAAGGTCTATCTTAGAGAAGTTTTGGCTCCTTAATCTAATCAAAAAAATCATCAATGCGTGGAAGGGGATAGTGGTTCTTGATCGTTACTTTGTTCAGCTGGTGGTAATGAATACACAACCGCAAGGATCCATCCTTCCACTTCACAAAAATCACTGGTGTACCCCAAGGGGACACACTAGGAAGGATAATACCTTTCTCCAAAAAGCCCTCAAGCTATAACTTGAGCTCACATAGCTCTGGGGTCATCATCTAATAAGGTGCTCGTGAGATAGGGTCTACTCCTGGAACTAGATCTATATGAAAATCAATCTCATGTGGAGGTGGTAACCCTAGTAGCTGCCCTAAAAACACATCTACAAACTCTCTCAAAATGGGGTGATCATCTAGCGATGGTCCACTAGACCCATCCTCGGATCTATCATTGGTAATAAACATACATCGATAACCCCATCGCACATAGTGCTTAAGCTACATAATAGAGATGGTGCAAAGAAACAAGTCTCTTGACCCTGAAATCACCAACTCAACTCCCAAATCATCTACACAAGATATAATCTTGTGGTAGAAATCCACTCCGGTCTTTTGTGCGAGATAAAAATCCATACCCAAGATGACTCCACATAAGCACAAAGAAAGGATATGAAGATCCAAGGTAGTGGTGAAAGGTCTCAAATACACCACACACTCCTTAACTAAGGAGTATACAGAGATCTCGGCTCTAGAAGCCATCTCAATATCCCAACTATGACCCTAGCTAACTACCACCACCTGCATTTCTCTACTAAATATGGTGTAATAAAAGAATCATAAGAACTAGAATCAAATGGAATGGCGGTAGGAATACCACCAATGTTTCTTGTAGTCTCAATAATTATAGTTTGATGCTCTACCTAGAAGTTCTCGACCACTACATACATCCTATGACTAAGCCTCATATAACCAATAGTAGGCTCGAGATTTGTGTATTACCCTTGTTATTAGGGTTACGTGGGTAGTCCTCTCCAAAATGTCCGAGTAACACCACAACCAAACTAACTACCGATCCTCTCCCCATGTAGTAAGTCCAGTGCTTACTCGTAGGTCTTTAGTGTGGATCCCGATGATTTGGCTATGGTATGCTGAGGTCTCTCTTGGCGAGCTCCCTACCGAGTGAGCTCTCAGAACCTATGCCCCGATGTGACCCTTAGGAGGATGACCCATACTCCGACCTCTCTTGCATCAAATCTCTGGGGAGGTCTATAAGGTGGGCAAGGCTGCTACTACTACTACTTTGCTACTTTGGTCTAAAATATGAATGTGTTAAACCTGTCCACCATGAGAAAGAGGTATTGACCCCCTCAATCTGTTGTCATGCATTTGTTGTATGTGGCTCTGGAATTGGTCTCTATCTTGTTGGGTCTTTCCCGAGTCTCCTATCCTATATAGGCCTTCTTGATGGCCTCATCTAATGTCTGTTGACAATGGATCTACACTGCACCTCCAATTTCTAGATTTAGGCCCTAGATGAACCTGTGGATCTACACGTACTCATCCTGCATGTAACCAACATCTCTGGACTAGATCTATAAATCTAATCTCATACTCAGCCTATTGTGAGAGAAGTCTATCGAAGGTCATGGAACTCATCTATTTGTTGTTGCATGAACCTTCGTGACAAATATCTATTTCGGAAATGCTCCTCAAAGAGATTGCAGTAAGCTGTCTCAAAATAAATATGAAGCTTAGATTGTTCTATTTGCCACCAAACACCAGCTCCATCCATCACTAGATAGATCGTAACACAAGCTTTTATGTTCTAGAATAAGGATAGAGATTGAATTATCCAATAAAGGTCACCAACCAGGCCTCTCGCCTAAAATCGACCTATGTCACCAAAATAATGGGATGGCTAAAGCTTCAAGACCTCCCGATGTGATCTACATGAGTGGTCCGATGGCCTTTAAGCCTCTCTACATGCTCATCCCCGAGCCTAGGACTCGTGACCTCTCTCTATGTCCTAAAACTCAGTCACCCTATTCCCTCTATGGTGTCTCTACTCTGGCTGACGCATGGATTTTCTCTCCTCCATGCTCCTCATTCGGTTGAGGTGATACATGACCCTTAATAGAAGTGAATCTATCATGTTTGGTTATATGCCCTCCTACTGATCCTCCACGCAGAGCGACATTAACATCCTGAAGAGTCTGTAAAATCTGGGGTAGGATGGCTGCTACAACAGGATTTGGTGGTGGTAAGTCTAGGTCTATGTCAAAATACCACTTGTCTTATTTGTGCCTCATGCACGTACTGACCAAGGCAAGAGTTAATTCATCTTTCTAAGTTTTATTTAGTTTCCATGTTTACTAAAATATGTAATTTCTAAACTAAGTTGTTTTCTAGATTTAAAAGTGTGCTACATTTAAGGTTCATGTCTCAAGTTTTTTAGTGTGCCCAATGGCCCACGATTTTAAACCACTACTCTGATATGAAGTTTGATGCCCACTAAAACAACCCACTTGGACTCCAAGAACAACCTAGGATTTGTTAGGAAAATTATAGAATAATTGTATTTTGATTAAAAGAATCTACAAGCGGGTTACAAGACAACAATTGTCACTAATAGGTTCTAGAATAATTCTAATCTACTAGAATATACTTTTCTTTTATTAACAATTACTAGAGGTCATAAGGTCCAAAATTTAGGGTTAGAAGGTTCAATTAGGTTCAGAGGGTAATTCCTCACCATACCCATTCTCTAACAGGATTAAAGGTTCAACTTGATTTTTTCACACTTAGCTCTTTAAAAATTTCCTTAAATCATTCCCATTGGATAGGAAATTTCCTCACCTTTCCATTGATATAAAAAAGTCCTCCTAACTCCTCATATTTTTAAGCTATGGGCGGTGGGCCTTGGGGTGAAAATTTTTGCCAAGATTGGGCCCAGGAAGAAAATTTGCCCCAAGGGCAGGTCTATGGGCCGCAGGGAGAAATATTTCCCAAAGGAGTAGTTAGGTCAGTGGGGCATGCAAGAGGTTTTGGAAAATTTCCCATACGGGGTGAAAAACCACCTTTTTCCCGCACTCCGTGGGTCCAAAAGTCCACAAGGGACACGTGGCACCTCCTAAGCCAATGCAACGAAAGTGGGGCAGCGGGGATAAAAAAATTTAGCACCCCAAGGGTGAAGGGGTAAAATTCACCCACACCTCAACCGACACCTCGTGATGCCATATGGTAGATCTTGATTAGCTCTGGGCGGCAGGAAATTTTAGAAAATTTTCACAAAAAATTTCCAAAAATGAAAAAAATAAAAAGGAACTTGATCCTCCACTCGATACCTCACGATGCCACGTGGAAGCTCTTGATTGGATGCAGGGTGGCGGGGAAAATTTAGAAAAAAATTTAATTTTTTAAGTCTTTGTTAGGAAATAAGAGATAAAATATGCAGAATAATCCCTTATAGAATCACAATAGTAGAAACTAATATGCAGAAAATATTACAGATCTCAAATAAAAGTGTAGAATAAATAACACAACATAGAGAGACAAGATTTAACATGGTTCACCCAATTTGGGCTACGTCCACCAAGAATCACTTGCTCAGATTTTATTACAAGCCTCCACTCTCTCAATACAATACCTAGATCTGTTTGGAGCTATGCTCAACAAACTCTACAGAATTCACACCCGAATTCAAAGCACATATGCAATACATTTGCTTGTCTATCTATCATATGCATAAGACCATATAAATAGACAATTGCTTAAGCAATTTGATACAAAACCGTGGGTATAAAAACCATGGGAAAAAAACTGTGGGTATCAAAATAATGGGTACCAAAAAACCATAGGCCCAAAAACAGCCCATAACAGTAAAAACCATTGTAAACATAATTTAAAAATAGCCAAAAATAGCCCATAACCGAAAACCCACCAAAAATAGCCAAAAATAGGCCATAACTAAAAACCGCCGTAAAAATACCCGAGTGTAACACATAGAAGGTGTACCACACTCTAACATGAAAAAAGGCTCCACAAACATAACAAGTGCTAAGTTAGGAAAAGAATCAGCCCTTACGCCAATGCCTTGTGCCATGTGGCACCTCTAATTGGCTCCGAGCCGACGGAGAAAATTATGAAAATTTTTCAAAAACATTTCATAAGCACTAAGCTTAAAAAGGGTTCCGTCCTCACTGACACCTCATGGTGCCACATTGTAGTCTCTGATTGGCTGTGGGTTGGAAAAGAAAATTAGGAAAATTTTCCCAAAAAATTTCCGAATAGCTAAGGGAAAATTTCAGGCCCGCGGGCTTGCCAAGGAAATTTTTCCCAATTTTTTTTTATGCGAAGTGAAGGAAAAACTTCAGAAGGCCATAAATTTTGATAGAGAGCTCAATTTTTGGAAAAAGAGGACTTTCTAGAAATATCTCGACATACTCTATACTCAAAAATCATTAAATTTGTATTTTTATAAAGTTTAAAGTTTAAATTTTAAGAAAATGATTTGCAGGATTTTATAGTGCAAATTGGTAAATTTTAACTTATAAAACTTGTTCAATTTTATCTTCTTCCTCTCTCAACATGTCAAATAGGCATGGATAATTGTTCTTAGGTGGTTTTAGGATAATTTTTGAGGTAGATCTATTTGATTGAGTTCCAATTTGAAATTTTACAACTTTGACAACAAAAGAACTGTGAAAGCTTTGAACTCGGTTTTACAGGTTTTGAAAGATTTATTTTAAGTATTTTTGTCTAATTGAACTCATTTATATCCTGGCATGCTCAATTTTAATGTTTCATTATTATTTCTTGATTGTAGGTTTGGTCTGTACATTTTGGATTAAATAAATTGCTAGTTTGAAAATACAAAACAGAGATCAAATTTTAAAGGGTTTACTTGCCATTTTCTTCTTCCAAGTATTATAATATGTTCCAATTATAATATAATACATTTAGTTGATTCAATTCAACTATTCAAAAGCTAAAATACATTTCTGATTTCAATTTTCACATATTTCAAAAGACAAAGTATTACACTTCTTCATACGCTTTTCTTTCTTTCAATCAGAGATTACAACTCACATTTAGATGATTAAATTCAATACAATGATGCAATTTGAGGAAGGTAGTGCAATCCTTTATTGATTTCAAATACAACTTTACATCTTTTCTTTCATTCTTCAATTTCATCATACAGAACACAATTTCTTGCTTTCAAAAGATTAGAACAAAGTATGTCTCTTTCACATTTCAATATACAACTTGCAAATCAATAAAACATATTTCCATTACAAAACATTTACAAGTTCATCCACTTAAAGTGGGAGAGGTTACAAGAAAATTTATCTCAACAAGGGACTGTCCAACGGACTTTATCTCAGCTCCAAAATAGCAACATGCATATTTCTCATTCTTCCAAATTTTGATCACAACAAGAGTAGGGGAAACAAAATGCTCTCCATCCAACCAAGACATCTAATGAAGATGAGAAGCCATCCTTCTTCATTGGCATCCGAGCCCCAACCAAAATGTAATAAAAGATGTGATCCAAATCATTGTAAAAACAAGCTTCCACAAACACATAAGTAGCATTTTCACAAAAACACAAAGTCAAAATAGAATGTAGTTTACAACTACAT
Organism: Taxus wallichiana var. yunnanensis; assembly: GCA_018340775.1. Taxonomy (NCBI): domain Eukaryota; kingdom Viridiplantae; phylum Streptophyta; class Pinopsida; order Cupressales; family Taxaceae; genus Taxus; species Taxus wallichiana. The sequence goes on along the minus strand of CM031239.1, from coordinate 279,480,692 downwards.
TAAAGCATAACAACAATACAAATGCTTCATCAAGAAATCCAAAGGAGTAAGAAACTATGGGGGATGCTTCTTATGCCTCTTAAAGGGGAAATGGGTATCACCACTTGAGAACAACCAACCAACATATATATATATATATATATATATATATATATATATATATATATCATTTCAAATCCCTGACATGCCCTTATGCCTCCCCAAGTACCCCTTATTCCTCACATTTCCTTATGTCTCCCCAACCTCTTATGGCACCCCATAACGAGTAAAGAAATGAAATTTATTTCTTTGTAAGGTGGAACCCAAATCCCAACTCCCTCCACCCTTATACCTCCCTAAAACACACTTGTGCCTCCCAAAAATAACCCCATAGTCTTCTCCTAGACCATTTCTATGCCATCTACTTAACAACCCACAAACATGCCAAAACATTCATACATAAACATTTTCATTCATTAAAGAAGAGCATTTCAGAGCCAAGCTCCTACCTCTCCTTAGTGGAGTTGTTCTAAGTTCGAAAACAACAAGCTTTATCCCAATGCAAGCAATCCAAATCAGCTGAAAACAAGCATGCAACAATATTCCAAAAAAATATTCAAAGAAAGAGCTCCCAAAACAACAAGGAGTTCACCCAAAAATGAAGTCTCCAAAAATGAAGCAACCCAAAACAAGGCAAGGAATTCAAATTTTATAGAAGAGGGAAGGGAAGAGGATTAGGTGGGCCCATGTAGGATTCCACATCACACATGATCAACCCCAACCCAAAAATTCAACTTCATTCTCCAATGCATAATAAATAGGTGAGTGAAAAATATGACAGTTTACTTACACACTCAAATCCAACCCACACCCTAAAGTACTGAAATTAAATCACGTAAGAAAAGTGCAATTAAAACCTACAATTTTCCTTCTCAAAAGCATTATAAAAGTCTAATCTCAACTCCCCAACTGTAGGTATTCTTGATAATTAAATTTAAGAGGTATGGGACAAATTTAACATGTCCCACAAGCCTCCAAAATCAACCTCCTAAGACAATTTCAAATTTCCAAGAAGGTGGAGTGTTTCACACTCAAAAGTTAACTTACAAATCACTTACACATCTCTTACAACACTTTAATTCAAGGCCAAAACTCTATTAATTACTATCTTATGACATATTTTTATTAATTAACTTAATTACATGATTACTCACACTATTACACAACATTTAATGAATAATGAAAGGGGGTAAAAGCACCGCAAAATAAACACATGCAAACATAGATAAAGGGACCAAAATAAAAGAAAAACATAAAACCCCTTTGTCACAATTAAAGGTGATCCCCCAATGGGAATCCCTAACACACACAAGCATGCACAAATAAATACTAGTTGTCATGGTGACCTTGTTGAATTCATCTAGAATTCCAATGTGGTTAGTCTACAATCCCCCGATGTTTTTTTGATGTTTTAATCTACAAAACACAAATACCTCCTTCGGCCTCGTGGCCATATCGAATATCCAAAATAATAGAAATATAATTTCCAAAATCATTTAGATATATGAATCACAACAACATCAAAGCAATCTAACAATATCATTAAGTTTTATCAACAACTATATCATCATCTAATAATTTCCATTTCTAAGTCTACTCATAATATTCAATTATTAAAAGTCCGAACAACATCCATAATATAACCATGTCAAACAAGATACCATCATTAACATATAAAATTGTCTCTAATAATCATCATGCATCATAACTGAATCAAGTTAACAATAATCCCTTATCTAATATCTAACATCATACTATAATAAAGTCCATAAGCATGTCCATAATATAATCAGCAGTATCATGATTTGTATAAAAAAGGTGTCGAATGGAAGTGGGCACTACACATACACCTAGGTTTAAAATATTTAATATTAGAAATATAATCATTTCATGATATTAAATATTTAACCTAAAGTATATACCTAGGTTAGCATATTTAATAATAGAAATATAAATATTTCATATTATTAAATATTAACCTATATATTAGTGATGGACCCATATACATTAAGGGTTGGCTAGACCACTTAATCATTATTTTCCAACAACACACACAGACACATAGACACACACGCTAGATTGATATTTATATGAATGATGAATCCATCTAACTTTTATATTAAACTTGACATTTTCTATTTCCTAATATGGATTTTGAGGTTCATTATATTTGTGATAAATCAATATATATTGAGCTTGTTTCTATTACACATACACAAATATATATATATATATATATATATATATATATATATATATATATATATATATATATATATATAAAGAATAATAGATTCTACTATCCGTGTGTTAAACTAGTGAAAATTTCTAACCAATATGTTTTTACTTATATATATCTATAATATTTTTAGAAACTTGTTAGGATACATAAGAAAAAAAAGAGATTTGGATCATTGAGAGGTCACATGGAAAAATGTGTAAATTTTCAATTACACACACACACACACACGTATACGTACATACATACATACATATATAAAGGGGATGGGATGGATATCCAACCTGCCCCATACTTGTGAAGACCTCCATGGAGGGCTATGGCACATGCCACATCCCTCCTCCAACATCCATTTCTGCAGCCACATGACCGCCTACATGCTCAATGCATAGAGCTTACAGTCATTTAAACCTATAAATTACCCTATGGTCTTTAACATATGTGCAACCAACATATATATATGTGTGTGTGTGTGTGTGTGTGTGTGTGTGTGTAGATGTAGATGTAGATGTATATTTCTATATAATGTATGTAAGTATGTATATACACATATATATTAGGTAGATACTCAAAAAATCATATATATAAATATTTAAGCATCTAGCTCTCTATATAATAGAATAAAATAAATAACTTTTCATAAATATTACACAAGTTATATGCTTTTCTCCCAAAATAAAAACAATAATCAATTCCCAACCTTGCAAATAACACATCCAGATCTTGGAGTTCTACCATAGAAGAATGGAGGAAGATATGTATCTTTAAACCCTTGAGTTAAATCCATTCCTGCCAAAAAATAATTAAGAGAAAAAATGACAAAGAGAGACCCAAATGAAATTTATTTAGAAAGAAATGAGATTAATTTAGGTTTTGCATATTATATACCCCTTTTGAAATTTTATGTTTAGTTAATCTAAGGTTAGATATATCTTATATCCTAAGGCCCATAATGGAAGACCACATTGACTTAATTCATGTGTGTGCACTTGAAATAAATTAAATTAATTAACTTTTCTTGGTTAATGGCTTAGGTAGAATATGGCATATTTTTAAAAAGGGATTATTTTCCATGTTTTAATTTGGGGAGAAAACCCGTGTTTAAATGGTTAAAATTTGTAATAAAAGAATATATCCTTCTTTTAAATCTATTTTAGGAATTTTAAATGTCTTTGATGGCATGCATCCATTTCAGAGATGAAATGGGACCCATGACCCTCTTAATTTAATCGTGACTTTCTGTCACTCAAAAATAAATATTAATAAGTATATATACATTAATCGTTCTCGGAACGATTATTAACCTTGCCATTCTCACGATTTATTATCGTTGACATTTAAACTATTATAATAATGATAATAATTATAGCTCTTTTACTTGCGGGCGTGGTGTGATGCCGACTCCTTTTCCCTCATACCATCATTGTGGCATTGTTTTAATGGTGCAAAAATTGTTAAAGTGCTCCAAGTTATTCATGATTGCGGATTCGTTCAGCTTTGTCGTATTTTACAATGTAGTCACGTTACCTTCGTAATGTGTAATCTTAACTATCATATTATTATTTACCTTTTAAAAAATTTATTACCACTTAATTAATTTTCCCATCTTCGATTAGGATATTTTATTCCCTTTTAGTGTGGTTTGGAATTCCCATTGAGTGAGGCACGACATAAGGACTCGTTTAATTGTAAAAAAGTTAACTAAAATGTCTAGTCCCAATAAGGGAGAGAGATTTCATCAATAATAAACAAATAATCATCAATTGTATTACACATATCAGAAATAAATAATAGAAGGAGACATAAAACTTTATTTCCTTCCTAAGAATTCCCAAACTAATTAAAAACAATCATGGTTAGTTATCACAAAATCAATCCATTATTCATATATATAATTAACAGTACCCAAAAATAGTTGCAAACTAAAACCATAAACATACAAAATGAAAAGGTTAATTTCCTTCACTATTGTTCATAATCAAAGGAGTTGAACGTCATTCCTAAAATTCCCATATTCAAAAATTGAAAGCAATAATCAATTAAAACCTAAGTCCAGTTTACGTTTTCCATAACCTTCTTATTTTCAAGTTTCCAATCACCCAAAAAAATACCTCCAGATTAGGACCATTCATACAATTAGCTCTAGACCATTTATGCTTCTAGATCTAAACTATTCATACTTCTCACTTAATACCATTCATTTCTCATTATCTTTTCGTTCCTTATATTACCTTTTCGAGAATGGTCATCTTCCCATTCTATTCATTCGATATGTAACCTAAATGAAAATGGGCATCTTCCCATTCTAAAACATCATTTAACTATTCTAAAATAGAAATAAAATTTATAATAGTAATCCCATTACTCCTAAAGCAACTATTATCCCAAGTTTTAAACCCACACAAAAATACTAGTAAAATTACTCTAACACGTCCATGAGGGAGAGGATTCATGAAACAACAAATAATACAAACTTTTATAAAATGAAACTTTTGTAAAGTTGAACCTAATTTTTAAAAAATAACCTAAAATCCATTTAATCCACACACGCGGAAGGGTTTTTCTTCCACTTATTCATAATAGAAACCAATGATAACAACAATGCTCTAAGGATCTATAAAACTAATCAAGTTTTTTTATTTCACACTAACTCCTTATTTCATTTCCCAGATATCACATAATAGTACAAAACCAAAATTTATTCATTACATCATAAAAACAACAAAGAATAATTGTAGAAAAAAACATGCCTACGTATTTGTCCTCCAAATTTCTCTCCACTTTTTCACATTAAAAACTTCAAAATACTACATTTTCTATAAAATCTTTCAACATCATATTTAAATAGTAAAAATACCATAATATTTAGAGATAACAACAGTTAAATCTCCATGTAATAGTCACCAAAATAACTATTCTCCTAAAAACTCCATGCACAACCTCGAATAGAGCTCCAAAATAATTGAATGAGAACAAACAATGAGATTACTTGCATGACCTATCTTCTCAAGGAAGCTAATGTATTCCAAGGTGTCCCCGTTGTTTTCATTAAATTTGCATCAAACCTCCTTAAATTTCATGCCACTTAACGGATTATCAACATCAAATAACCATTTAAATCATAAAAATTATGTAACATCCATTACAAATATGAAATATGCCATGTAACTTAGGTTTTAATCTAAGTTATATAAACTATCAAAACAAAAATTCTTTTACCAATTAACAATTCCACATAACAACAAAAATAAAATCCATAAAATAATAGCATAACTGGTCTCATGACCAATAATATTCCAACAACGCCAAAACACACAGACACACACGCGCGTGCGTACGCGCGCGCATGCATGCATGTATGTATGTATATTATTAATTCATTAAATAATCACCAAACACTCCTTTACTAGACAAGTAATAATAAAAAATAGATCAAACACTCATTAGCAAAGGGAGGGGTGTTAATATCCTTAACAATCATAGTTCATAGTCCTGGAGAAATGCCATGACATCTTTCTAACATTTGAAAGATTGAACTTAACTAGTAAAATCGATTCACGATACATGTTGCCTTTGTAATGGTCGGTGGTCAATAATATTTTTATAAAGGCATGTACATAAAATGTATAAATTTTTATAACAATGATCTTAATAATTCAATAAATTTATTTAATTAATCCGGATGTTACATTTGAAGTGGGCATCGAGAATGGGAATTGGTAAAAAGCCATGGATGATGAAATGAAACCTAAAAATTAGTTAATATTCTAGAAGGAATATATTTAATTGGTGTAAAATTGGTTTATATGATGAAGTTTAATGCTAATAGAAATATTTTGAAGCATTAATCAAGGTTAGTTGCAAAGTTTTAATAAAAAAACTTGGGTACCAATAATAATGAGACCTTTTCTTCAATATCTAGAGTGGATATGACATGATCTATATTAACAATAAAAACTCAATAGAAAGGAAGGTTTATCAAATGGATATCAAATCAATTTTCAAAATGGGATATTAGAGGAGGAAAAATATATAGAACATATACAAGTTTACCATATTATGGGTCATAAACACAATTTTTAAATTCAAAAATTATAGTCTCAAGTAAGCTCCAAGAGCTTTGTACACTCAAATTGAATCATATCCCTTGAACATTGGATTTTGAGAATGTAGGAATGAAGCAACACTTCACATCAATATAAATGATCAATGTGAGATCTAAAGTATTTTTTTTATATTTTTATGATTTAATATTTACATGAAATTTAATATTTGATTTGTTTGAAAATCAACAATGAAGAAATAAATTTGAGATGATAGATTTGGGCTTGGCAATTTTTTTGGAACTGAACAAATTACAAGAGAAATACATGAGAGACTCCATTCCAATTGGTTTACGTAATATAATCCATTATGCCCATGAAATACATTCCCACTTTTACACCATAGGCAATCATATTCATATATGTAATAAATGGCGTGGTGTGTAGCGTAGGGAGCGCTATATGTAGAGATGAGATTTGATGCCCATCTAGGACATTTTCTTCATTTTAAAATATATTTTAATATATTTGAAATTTCCTACCCATCCTCTATGACGTGAATGTGTTTTAAGAAACCTTCAAAATTACCATGATATATTTTTACTAAACTATAAAAAAATAGAAGCAACATTAAGACCAGTTATGTTTTTAAAGGGATAGATTTTATATCATATATATGTTATTAAAAATATACGAGAAATACACATTTCTTATTTTGAAACATATAACTTAAAAAAACTGATTTAAAATAGATCGAATATTATAATGGGACTGCCATTTAGAATGTCTTGCCCATTTTTTTATGGGTAGAGCACCATCAAATGTCATCTCCATCAGTAGGGGTATTATTTACTACTTACTACTATGTATTTTGACAATATCCATGTCAATTACAAATATTAATATCCATAACCCTTGGATTTGGAGAATCTTGGTGAAGATCATGTGGGGATTTCAAAGTACATGTTTGTAAACAAGATGTGGCTTGTGAGGGTTTATAAATATGTTAGGCCATTTCCACTTTTTAGTAATATCTTCACTTTATTGCAGCTTGTTCAATGCTCCAACTACCGACCATTCAATGCAATTATAACTTCAAATTGTACACTTTGAATTTCCAATGACCAATTTTCATGTCATACATTTACCACTTTCTCTTAACTAGTTTGAGGAAAAATTCCGATGCAAAGAATAATTAACAATCACTCCTTTTGTACTCAAATCGTAGATTGGATTTTCATATGGTATTCAATTTTTTGAATTTTTGTATTAAATTTAAGACGTTATTTTTCTATGAAAATTCTATTTTATATTTATACAATATATATTTTTTTTGAATGACATCTTATATAAACTTAACAAGTAAAATGATATAAGATAATTCACAAAATAAAGAGCCATCATATGGTATTACACCTCAAAACCCTGGAAAAACTATGCTAAAAATTCTAGAAATATGAGGGATCTGAAAGCATGAAAACACCAAAAAAAAAAAATTAAGCCCCATTGTAAATTGTTAACCTATAGGGGTGAGTTTTGATCATCCCAAATAGAGTGGGTAGGTATTTTCAAGATTCTAACACATCTTAGATCCATCCATTATGGATTTATTATTTAATATATTCAACAAGGGCCCGAGAGGGTTAGATGGCAAACACCAATCTCAAAAACTTGTGCGATGGTGGATGAAGGCTCCACTTATCATGAGTATGAGGCTTGAGCGTAGGTGGCCAACATGAAATTTATTGACCGGGAGGTGGGATTATATCGTAAACCTGATGGCAAGCTAAAAGTGAAGAAGAGGAGCTCTACGGGGGTTTGATATGAGTGAACTAACAAGCATGACTAAATGAGTGGCGCTAGAAGCAGCTCTAACGGTCCACAACCTTTTTGGTGACCTTGGGTAGGAAGCAAGTGAGAAGGGGATGGAAGAATGCGTGCAACATTGCAAGGGGCATCACCTTAGTGGTACATGAACTTCTATAGATGTTACACTTCCAATGCCACCTTATTGGCTTGTACTTGAATCTATAGTAAGCCATTAACAACAACCATATCCCGTTTATAAATATAAAAGTGATGATCAACATCAACACTAGAAAACAAATAAGCATTCCTTTCTTTCCATAACCAAAAAAATTCCCATATGTTTAAGTTCATAGCAATGGGGGTGAAAAGCAATTCTTAAGTGGACAATTTTTTTGAAAAATAAGAAAGGACAACTTGTGTTAGCTATTTGAGATACTTACACTAAAAATTTGAAGATGTTGTAAACACATGAATTGTAGCATTTCAAGTCTAGTATCTGAAATGATATTTAATTTTTGAAAATGGTTAATTATAAGTGGGTTAATGAGATAAAATTCCAAAAGGTTATCCTTTTAAACAAAAACATAGTAGATAGTAGGTCGTTCCCCAATTTGTTGAGCACTATTTAGTATCTTTAAAAACCTTTAGTAGAATGATATATAAAATCATCTAGTTTGGGATAGAATTATTTTTATATATTTTAGTGATTATTATTTTTATGATTTTCCAGTGCAAAAATTTTTAAATTTAAAAATAATGGATATCGACCGTGCCCTCCCTAATGACCTCAAACAATATCAAAAATTAGAATTTTTAATATGTATAGAATTATTCATAGTTTGAGATTATATAACTTTTATTTAATTTGGATTAATTAAAAAAAGATATACAATGAAAGATAGACGTGTATAAATATAAAAATAGAGCTAAAAAGACATAAAATAATAATGATGGAAACCCTATACGAGTTAAAAAAATTAAAAATCATATATTTAGAAAGAAGAAAGTTTTTTTATCTCAAACTCATATTTTTAATTAATTTTTTTTTCCTTTTTCTTGGATTTATTATGGTGTAAGACACATTTTACCATTTTGTCTTTAAAAGATGTTGTTTTCTATGTTTTAATAGGTCTAGGCCTTAGGGATGGGGTTCCAAACAAGATCTAAGACAAGATATTTTCATTGGGATTCGAAAAAGCAAACATGTATGTGTTATAACACATAAATGTTTCCTTTTATTATATTATCTTCCCACTAAAATCCATTTATTTCACTTTCATGAGATTCTTATCCCCATTGTATCTACGTTGCACATTCATGAACAAAAGTTTGGTATTTGAAGTTGTCCCTACACCACTATCTATATTTTATAAATCATGTGGGATAGAAAAAGATGCATATATAATAACAAGGTCAAGAATAAGACACCGAGAGCAATTACAAGTAATTAGAATAAATAAAGTTAAATAGATACAAAAACATTATTGGGGTAATACACATCTACTATATAAAATAAACCTGATGTTGTAGAAAATGATGGTGAAGTACATAATGAAAATGAGGAGTATAATTAATTAAATAATAATGTTATTATGGATAAATAATTTGGTATCAATAATAATATTGAACCTTTACCTGATAATCCAAATATTAATCTTGAAATTTACATGGAAACATTGTATGAGGGAAGTAACATTGTTAATTATATTTACCTCTAAAAACACCTCCTTCCATTTTGCATATAAAATCCACTCACTTAATTGAAATGGATGAAAACCAATGCCTAATAAATTTCCTAAGAGAATTGTGAGAAAAAGCTATGGGAATTTGGAATAATTACTTTGAGAAATTAAATGATATACAAAGATGTGATTATTTGTTATGTTTAAGAAATTAATTAAGATGAGACTACAATGAATACCATAGAGCTAATAACATATAATATTGATGATCGAAATGTGGAAATTTTTTAAAACATATATAAAACATAGGATACTATAGGTGACAACAAACACACCGAGAGATAGTAATGCTACTTGGCATGCACTTACTAATTGTATAGTTAGTGATAAAGCGGTGAACAAAATCTTGACTATAAAATCATCTAGAGATTTGAAGGTAAACAAAAACACTAATGAAATCAACATAGAGACACACAAATATTGACCTAGCCAATAAAATTGACTACTGGGAATTCTCTAGTAGAATTCCGTAGAGATAAAATGATACACATGATATTCTAAAAGAATTACTTGTAAAGTTTTAGAGTGAGAACAAAAGGGTTCACCGAATAGAAGAGATACAACAAAAAAAAAAAAGGTTCTCATAATGTGAATCGCATCCAAAACATTTCTTGGATATGACTGAAATACAATTGTTCTCTATGTTTAAGAATGAAAAAATGAAATTAACATTAGCCAAATATTTTTGATATGAACAAACCCTTTTATGTGAAAATCAATCACTCATGTACCACTTGTTATAGGAATCATATTGAAGTTCTATTTATTATGATGTTATTTTTCAAGTACATTATGTTTTGTATAGTGACACTATGTTGTAGGAGTCTAGATTAAATGTCCCACAAAAATATGCAAGGTAATTTATTCCTACCATATTTTTGAAAGAACAATTGGAATTTATATAGAATAAATAATGTTTAGATCGAGCGTACAACATATGTGGTGGCTTTCCAAATTTGAAAATTTGTATCCATGAGGAGAGTACAAATGCAATACGAAAATAATTAGTTGTTTTTATCAAATATAAAAATCTAACATATCAATTAAAAGCTATAAAATAATATAAGAGGTGTTATTTTGTTATAGAATAATTACTTGTATCAGATTATATGGTCAAATTCAGAGAGAAAATTGTTTATGAGTATGCAAGACACACACAAAGATCAATGGTTGGATGAAAAATTAAAGTTAAGAAAGGACACATTTCCACTTGGTACTATTGTTTAAGTAGTTGACTTCACATAGAATTACTCATTCCATCCACAAATGGAGGTTCAATCACAATACTATAACTTAGTGCAAGTTACTATTTTCATGCATATAACATTCATGCACTCCTAGGAAAGAAATGAGAAAGATTGAAAAATAGTAAGAGAGCATCACTTATACATTAGTGATAATCAAACACACTCTACGTAATATGTGAAGGTTGTTTCTAGTTGTTTATTGTGAAATTGTATGAGAGGAGCATTATTTTTAATAAGCATTACATTTGTTTCGATAACTTTACATCACAATTTAAGAATGAAAAGATGTTTTATTGGTAAAATAGGATACACATGGAAAAAGTACATATCTATAATTTTACCGAGGAAGGACATGGGAAAGGATACAATGATGGTGCATGATCATGTGTGAAATGAGCCCTTTCAAGAGAAGAATTAAATGTCAAAGATGGTGCAAATTTCACACACACTTTGAAAGCATATTTTATTTATGTAACAAGAACATGGGCCATGAATCTCAATAGAGCTCAATATTTTATATATATATTTCGGTTGATAGAGGAATAAAATTTTACACGCTATGAAGATAGTATGAGATTTATAGGATCAAGTGATATGCACTCATTTTTAGTTCAAATGGAAGTTCTTACACTATTCATACTAGGTTCATGACATGTTCTTATATATCATGTATTTATTTTATGTGCAATGAATGTGAGTAACGAGAGTGGGTGGACGAATGTACTTAAAATTATAATCCCACTCAACACATATCAAGTTCCATAAGCATTACAAATTACAGTGTCTTTAGATCATATGAAAACATCACCTAACTTTGACCAAGTCTATGATTTATATTAACAAGGTGCATACATGGGTCACGTTATAAATTTATAAATTATTAAATGCTAATCTCTTAATGTATTTTAAATTTGACTTGAGTTTTACTTTGTGATGCAGGGCATGTTTTTGTAGTTATTACAACAAAATTTAATGAAGAGGGAACATACTACTTCTTTTTTCATTGTGTAGAGTGAAAACAAAATTGAATTCTACATACATTGATGGTGAAAACCTTGAGTATCCCATTGGGTCATTAGTAGTCACTTGAACATGGATTCAATGATATCCTATCAAACATGTGGTTGTTTGAAGACTATGAATTACATAAAAACATATTTCACCATTCACATTTCGTTCTTACAACAAATTTTTAGTTGATCAAATATTGAGGTAGGCCATCAAAGAAGAATCTAATGAAGGCTTGTGAGTTAGATCGTTAAGTGATTTTGGTTACTATCAAGATTATATTTGATCCTTCTAGTTAATTGGATTTAATTTCCAATATATGTTCACTTAAGTCTAGATATACATCTACATGAATTTAATTTAAATAAAATTTAATGAATTTGTTCAAAGTTTGTAGGTTTTAAAATTATATTTAATTGCTTACTAACATGTTTATGTATATTAGTGGTTCCAAAAATTATTCCACCTTCATGTGGTTGGAACTATTAGTAGAGAATTTCTTATTCATGAAACTAAGAGAAGCTATGGGAAATTAAAGCTTAGAAACAAATAACAAAAACAAATTATCATTTCACCACCTATATTGTATAAAAATCTCTTCTTAACCTATTTTCTAGCACTTGGTCTAGATTCTCAAAATATTGTTTTGGAAGTTTATAGGGTTATCAACACCAAAATTCCCTTCTTATAGTGTATTATCATGTAATTTCACCCTTTAGTATGTTTTACATTGAAGGATTTTGGTCAAACTCAGTTCTTCTTTCAAATATATCTGTATCCTCTAGTTTCCCTACTTACACACTATTATTAATGATGGGTAATATATCCAAGGTTTCTGAGAGAAACTAAGAATCATTCTAGATACCCTTTATGGGTGTACCACTTTGTACCAAATTTAATACTCAAAATCATTGTTTAGATCCCCTAAACTCCTAGTTTATACACCAAACCAATGTTGTAGGGAAGCACTAGGATCATTGGGAACCAAAATGAACCCTTGCCTATCATATAAAAAGGCTACCCCAATGTGTGGGTCTAGTCTGTTTGGTTCCATGGGCTTCCATTTGCAAAATATGTCATTGGGAATAATTACACCGACTCAAAATGATGTATTTTGCATTGTTTCAAATAATGAGAAAACTAGAAAACTTAATTTAAATGGGGAAACCAATACATACATTTCTACGAGGTATCAACAAGGAGGTGTAGGTTTAGATGAGACCTTTCAAGACCCCTATAGATAGATAAATCACATGTCAAATTTATAGTTTATTTTACTCTCAAGGCTCTTAAAGGACTACACCCGATTGATGTTTTCGAGAAGCACTGAGATCATTGAAAACTGAAATGAAATCCTCCCTAGTGTTTACTAGGCCACCCTGATGTGTGGGTGCAGATTCGTTTGGTGCCACTAGCTTCCATTTGTAAAATATGGCATTAGGCAGCCTTGCAATGACTCAAATGAAGTATTTGGCACCATTGCAAACAATGTCATAACGAGAAAACTAAATTAAATAGGGAAAAATTTAGATATGCATTTGTATAGGGTCCCAATGTTGAGGTGTAGGCCTAGATGAAACCTTTTAAGGTGTTATGGAGACCGAGAAATCACTTGTTGAATTTATAACATGTTTTACTCTACGAGATATTAAAGGCCTACACCTAATCAATATTTTTGGAAGCACCAGATATCATTTGGCACTACAACAAACACTCCCATGGTATTTATTAGTACACCCAAATGTGTGGGTATAGCTTTTTTAGTGCCACAAGCTTGTGTTTGTAAAATATAGAATTAAGAAGCCTTATAATGACTCAAACTGAAGTATTTGTTACCATTCCAAATAATGGGACAATGAGAAAACCAAATTGGACTTGAGAAAATTGGTACATGCATTCATGGATGATCTCAATGAATAGATGTGTTCTAGATGAGATGTTTTAAGGTTCTACGGAGACCGATAAATCACCCATCGAATTTATAGCCTATTTTTATCTTAGGGATTTTAAGATACTACATTTGATTGATATTGCCAAGAAGCACTAGGATCACTAGGTAATGAAATGAATCCTACCTTATTATTTACCAGGATACCCCAACATGGGTATTGTCAAATTCGATTCATGAGCTTCCAATTGTAAAATATGGTATCGAGGCATCCTTACGATGACTTAAATTGAAGTATTTGACACTAATACAAACAATGAGACAATGAGAAAAAATAAATTAAACTTGAGAAAATAGAGATAAGAATTTCATAAAGGGTCTCATTATGAAGGTGTAGGTTCGAAGAGACCTTTCAAGGTGTCAAAGAGATCAAGGATCACCGTTGAATTTATAGAACTTTTTACTCTTAGGGCTCTTAAGGGACTACACTCAACCAATGTTGTCGGGAAGCACCGAGATTATTGGGCACCGAAAAAAACCTTCCCTAGCATTTACCTATCCAACCTAATGTCTTGCCATAGTTTTTTCTACCATGAGCTTCGTTTGTAAAATATGGCATTGGGAAGCCTTACATTGATAACAAATGAAGTATTTGGAATCATTACAATCAATGAGACAACGATAAAACTGAATTAAACTTGAGAAAATTGAGACAAGAATGCATTGAGTTCTTTAATGTAGAGGTTTAGGTTTAGAAGAGACCTTTTAAGGTGTCAAAGAGCACGAGAAATCACTCATCAAATTTATATCCTAATTTACTCTCGAGGATCTTAAGGGACCACACACAACAAATGGTGTTAGGAAGTATTAGGATCATTGGGCACTAAAAATAATCCTCCCTAGTATTTACCAAGCCACCTTGATATGTGGGTACAACCTGATTGGTGTGACAAAACTTATATTTACAAAATATGGCATTTGGAAGCCTTACACTTACACAAATTGAAGTGTTTGATATCATTGCAAATAATGAGATAATAAGAAAACCAAACTAAACTAGGTAAAAATGTAATAGTAATTTATATAGGGTCTCAACTTGGAGTTCTAGGTTTTGATCGGACCTTTTAATGTGCCATAGAGACCTAGAAATCCCCATCTAATTTATAACTTGTTTTACTCTCAAGGATCTTAAGGGACTACACTTGATCGATGTTGTTAGGAAGTACTAAGATCATTTGGCACTGAAACAAAGCCTCCCATAGCATTTACCAGGCCATCCCAACTTATGGGCGTATTTTTTTTTGTACCACAAGCTTCTATTTGTAACATATGACATTAAAAAACCTTACATTGACTTAAACATAAGTATTTGGCATTGTTACAAACAATAGGACAAAGAAAAACCAAATTGAACTAGGGAAAAATAAGACATGCATTCATAAAGGTCTAAGTATGAAGGAGTAGATTGAGGACGAGACCTTTCCAAGTCTCATGGAGATGGAGAAATCACCCATAAAATTTATAGTTTGTTTTTCCTTTCGGGATCTAAAGGGACTACACTTGACCGATGTTTCCATGAAGTACTCATATCATTAGGCACTGAAATGAAGCCCCCATAGTGTTTACCGGGACACCTCGACATGTGGTCATAGTATTCTTTTTGCCACAAGCTTACATTTGAAAATAATGGCATTGGACCAACTTACACTGACTCAAACATAAGTATTTGACACTCTATCACTAAAAAATGTCGAGACATAGCCACATCATCATGTGTACTACCAGAAACTCTACAAACAAAAGTCTACATAAAACTATCATACCCATCGGGCCCAATATATATGCCACTAAAACATTTGTAAATATATGGCCTTGTGTTAGTACTACCCATAGGAATCTTATGTCTACCTCCACCAAAATTGGTTTGAAACATCTCTAATATGTTGAATAATGGTATTAGAGAGTTTTTAAGCACGTGCACCTTTGTGTCAATATCTATTGTCTCCTTAACAACCTGTAGATACCATCTAACAACGAGGGGATTTTTATGGCTACTCTAACATGATAAGTACGAGAACAATGTGTACTTGGTATATCTTGTGTAGAGCCTTTTCCTCACCCTCAAACTGGAAGTAATCAAAATAGTTGGGGATCTCATTGAGGATAAGCTCATAATATATTTTCCTCAAAAATTATAATGGAACCACATTTTTATTGCAAGGTGGCATATCAAGTACCATCTAGTATCAGTCCCAAATATTATTTTATATCAAATTTTTATCACACCAATGGATTGGAAAGTGTTTGCATGACAAAAAAGCTGGAAGATTGGTTCTAGGGTAAGTGAATAGTGTAAAAATTATTTCTTTTTAATTTTAAAAATATTACATCTATATATGATAACTTATTAGCATAATATACCCTACATGACTCTTTATATCATTTTTATAGGTCAATTTGACTCATTTTCATGTCAAAATGAGATAATAAAGGCTGATGTGTTTGCAAGTGAGGCATAGTGGGGTTTTGAGGAATGTGCATCCCTCATTAATTTAATTAATTCCTTAATTTGAAGCTTATTCTCCACTATATGGGAAGATAAATTGTCTTGACTACCTAGAGGATCTACAACAATTATAGGATTGATAGGAGTATTTATAGGTTTTTGCAGTTACGGAGGTGGAGGAACTATACGAATCATACAAAACAAATATTTTATTGAAATCCACATTACAAATATAAAAAGAGAGAGGTAAGGAAAGGTGTTCCTATTTCACTTATGGAATTTCTAGATCTTGTATTTTGGGCATTTGGAAGAAGGTGTGTTTACAAATAATGAAGTACATAACTTTGGAGGGAAAATACCAAAAAAATTACACACATCATTTTTCTTTCCTTAACATGTTTAGACATACATTCATGGTGGGCATTCCATTTCCCTAGTGGGGTGCCTCACCAAGATGAGGGCTAGTAGAATTTCTGGGTACATGAATGCTACAATGGATGAGGTGCGGGATAAAGGGATGGAAAGCATAGGTGGAGCTAGCACTTCCAGGAACAAGGATATAGACGGTGGTGATAGGGATCTTGAGGGATTGATCAACAAGGTTCATTACTTGGGTATGGTTATACAGGGCTATTGAGGAGACTAATGCAGGCTATCGGGAAACCATGACTGATGTCATTCATGCTTCCAAACAAATATGTTCTGCCTAGGTGAATTCCAAGTAGAAGATTATTGTGTTGGAGCAACAGGTCAAAGATTTGAGTGACAGGATGAACGTGATGGAGGAGGGCACAAAAAAGAGAAAGTTTAATTTGTGTATCAACAACTCTGAGGAATATCTGGAAGATGATATGAATGAGATGAGAAAAGAGGAGGAACTCAACAAAGAAAATATTGTTGAGAATAGGGATGCTTCCCCTAAAAGTTAAATGTTCCTCTAGTCTTGGACTATTTTCGGGTTTTTGCGAACTATCTCAACATTTTTCTAGCTATTTTGTTTAGTGCCTCTATTTTATTTTTCATGGTCTAAATTTTCATTATAATATTTAAAATTGTTTAACTCCTTTTGGACCTATCTGTCTCTTTTTTTCCAATTTTTTAAAGCTCCTTTTGTTGATACATCCATTATAAGGACCCTCGGATCGATCCCTATTTTGTCCTTATATAATTTTTTTACAAATATCTAACAATTAAAAAATTTGATTGCAATTGAGAGAAAACAATTTTCACTTCCTCTTATCTACATTGGCATCATTGAATCCACCTTGATGCAACCTTTTATGTGATCTCCAAATTTTTGATAACAAAAGGATTAAAGAGAAACTATGACTACATGGTTTGTAGGGAAATATATATTTGGGGCAAAATAAAATAGATAATGGGCTTAAAGGTTTTTATTTGATGTTTTAGGAAACATGTACACATTATGGTTTGGTAATTACCATACCATAAACATCCCAATCCTAACTCTTATTTATGTTTCTCATGCATTTTTTCCATTTTTTGACTCCCCATTTCCATGCACTTACCCCTCTAAAAGCTTGAAAAATCTGGGTAAAATTATGTGATGTTTTAGTATTATCTCTAAGTAAAATGTGATGTTAAGTGAAAGAATCGGGGTGGAAAGGATTAAAGAAGGAATATATCCAACCCCAATCACTTTGGCCTTTGTGACAAAAAAAGGTGTGGGAGGGTTTCCAGATGCCCATAGAAGGGGAATTTTGGTGTAACCATTCCCAATTGAAACAAACGCATTCCAAGAAGGATCCCTTGATGAAGCACACACTAGAGAAAGTGTGGAATTTTTTTGTTCACGTAGGTGGACCAAGCCATATGAAATCTTGTTCATGAGATAGAATGTGAGGACCAAATTTCCCACTAAGCTTATCCACCATGGGAAGATGTGGAAAAATCTATGCATAGCCTTGGCTCTTTGAGAAATTAAAGAAATGAGTGTCCATATACCACTAAGTCAATTTTGTCCACCATGAGCGAGACAAGAGAACAAAAATCTTATGAATCATGTCATCTTGTGTGAAGTAAATGATATCTTGAATGAGATATCTATAACTCGGGGCCAACTTGAAATTTTCCTTGAGTCCTTACTAGCACAACCATGGTTGAGTTTTCTTGCATAAAATATCCTAGATAGTGTGGATTCCACTTTGTTTGAGGATATTTCTTGCTCTGTTACAAGTTAATGAAAAGGATACAAGAAATCAAGAAACTCAAAACTATGGTAGGGTTTAAGGATACATCTTGGTATATGAGATGATTATGATGATGATGAAGGTATAGATGAAAAATATCCTCTTTGTGGAAAGCTCAATAGCTTTGCACAAAAAAGAGAAAAGCGAAACATGAAAATAATTAGAAGATAAGATCATTGGTTACTTTACAAGGTCACCCCTGAGAAGTGATAACTTCATAAGATGGATGTCAACCAACTCGATAAAATTATTGATAGTGAAAATAGATAAAAACATGTAGATAAGCGAGAGCTAAGATATACTAGAGATGTTAAAGTAAAGGTTTGATAATGTAAATACTTATAACCAATATAAAACCTTCCCAAGTCGACGGTGATCCGAGATTGACTAGTATGTTCGAGTGATTGTTGCAAGGCTGATCAATAGATAAGAAGGAAAGCAACTTAGAACCTTCTATAAGAGGTTGAATCTTATGTTTGGTTGGTGGGAAACATAGAGTATGCAAAATAAGGGTAATTTGATGAAGATACATATAGGTTCAATGGTGTAGACACAAAATCATGCACATACAACTATTTTACTTTACCGTCAAGTATGTTTTTTATATATGGATCCTACGTAAGGAAAGTATTCACTAATGGCCTATTGTCTAGTATGTCTAGTTGTCTTGTTTGTTTATATTGTTTTATCTTACACACTTATCACTCATATACCTATTTCTATTCAAGTCATATGGATCCTTGTCTCTCAGTCTTCGCACATTTTTCATCGATTGTCTCTGGACATTAGTGCCCGAGTATTAGACACTAGCACCTAGGCACTCCTATCCAACATGGGTGCTCGTGTCCTCTTTATTTTTTATCTTATTTTTGACATTTCAGTCAGATTTCTCATCTTTCGCACTCATATATCAAGGTACTAGTTGGCATGTCAGGTCATTAGTGTCAAAATTCAAGCAAGAGATTCCTACTTAAACATAACATACATACCATTATAATGACACAAATTTTTATCAAGGGATATCTATCTACATATCTTAAGGGACTACATTTGGGCATGTTTGGTCTAAACACATAATGCATAGGAAGAGGAATTTCATTTTTCCATCCTACACATTTACCTTTTATCTAGCTATTGTCCATTATCTTGTCATCATTGGCATGAGGAAACCTAGGATAACTATTAACATAGAAATACATTAGGTCCGAGATGTTGTACACCTCTCGGTTGTAAGTTCACTAGTTAATAGATGAGGAAAGTATGACCCCTCATTTTGCATATTTATTTTAGGATTTTATGTCTTTTTATGGTTTTGTAGGAGATTTTTCGTATCGTAGATTTGCGAGATACTTCCACAGTCAAAGCACAACTTTCGGGTGATCATTGGTGAAAAAGTGTGAAAACCTAGTGATAGTATTGGAACCAAATCTTGAGATTTTTCACAATCTACTTGACCACAAGAGGTCTAGGTCACCCACAAGCACATGCTTTTGTCCAAGTGACGTGTGTCTAGGTGTTTCAAGTACCTCTCGCACTTTTTCGAGTGGAATTGCGATAGTCTGTGTTCTTTTCTATCACATTATCTTGTCTAAAAACACTTCAGGATAAGAGAAATCAAGGTAAGTTCCTATTTCTTGCATTGGATTTTATAAATAAATAAAATAAATTATCTAGCATATTTATTTTATTGTATATCGATTATGTGATCATTTATTTCATCTTTAAATAAAATAATCAGATTTCTTTGAATCATTTCGAGGAACCCGAATCTAATAGATCCTTTCCTAGGATCCACTAAAACCCTAACGGATAATAGTAGTTCTTCTCTTAGGAAATCCATGCCTCATGTGAGTGGTATCCTATTTATGATGAAGAAACTATAGCTGAACTTAACACTCTCTATCACTTTGTATTTTTATTTTATATGATACTCAAAGGAAATTATTTTATAATGAATGCAATTTTCTTAGTAGCTTTAATCATTATAGTGTTAGCATTGTTTCGATCATGTAAGATTTTTGGGTTGTAGACTTTTCTATGCACGATAAGTCATACTCCACCCTCTTCTATTTCTGTTGAGACTCTAGATGATGTTATTATCCATTTTATGCTTAGTCTTGATGATGATAATTTAGATTAAAAACATGATCAAAATGTACATCTGTTTGATGTTTCTAATACTAGTCAAGATGATTCTATAGATTTATCTCATACTCCTTGCATTTCTAAAAATGTCTCCAATGATTGTAATGATACATCTCATACTAGTTCTCCTCCTACTTCATTGTATGTTGATGATATGCTTAATGAAATCCTTGTATCTGAATCTTTATATGATATTGATTATATGCATATTATTCATGATTCTAATTCTTTGCATACTATGCAATGTGAATCCTCCACTTTGTTATTTCATCTTCTTCTGAGATTGTGTCTAGTAATATGCATGTTGATTCCTCTTCTTCTATTACTTTATCCCCTAATAATACTTTTGATGTTATCCCTAATACTACTATTAATGCTTCATGTTCTACACCACCTATTACATTTTTGGCACCTATATCTACTGTGCCATTAACATCGACACCTCCTATTTATTCTATTGACATCCTTATAATTACTCATAATGGCAAGCTTTAACCACTCAACACCACATTCACATACTCTACCATTCCTTCACATGAAATCTTATCACTCATGCATGTTGTTGGCCAATTATAATCTCAAGTCCAATATCTCACGCTTGAAAGAAAGGCCTATTATGTTTCTATCGATAATAGTTATCTACATGGAAACCCTATTTCAAATAATATTCACAATTCAAATTTTTGTAAGGATTTCATTATGCCTACATTTTCATACTTTGATTGTACTAGAAATCAATATTTACATCTGAAGCACTATCCTCTAGTTATGGCTTCTTACTCCAATGATCAATTATTACTTAAGGATTTTCGTCATATTTTTACTGATGATGATCTCCAATGGTACACACATCTACCCTTTGGATCTATTAGTACCTATTGTGAGATGAAAGAGGCCTTCCTTTAACACTTTATACTTAACAATGGCCCTAGATTCACACATGATTGCTTACCTAGTTTACATCAAGGCAAGACAAAACCTATTATCGAGTACATTTTGTGCTTCAATGGTTACATACATGAGTTAATATTTCAATCTGTTGATTTAGAAAAGCAATTAAATTTTTTGTGGCATACAATAATGATAATCATCCATTTCTATATATCATAAAAATATCATAGTTACATAGTACAATCTTTGGGGAAAGCCCCTACATACATATACATCATATCTCATCATCTCTATCACTATCTATAACTACACGAGATCCGTAAAAGAAGCTTGAATTCTCAATCTGAGTTGTTGATCATAGCCCATATATCTCTCTACTTTCCTGCGTAATAAAGTCATCTCAATCGAATGCTCCATAAAACAACCATGTAGCTACACAAATATCTCAAATACATCCTACACTAAGGGAACTCCACCCATAACCTCTCGCTCAATAGTGAAGTATAAGTAGTTGTTGCTATCTCCACCTGGCTCAAACAAATGATCATGTTTGTCCGTAGTGAAATCTAATCATTCTAGCATCCCACCTCCAATAAGCACATCAGCGGGAACATTCTATGTCAAAGTTTGGATTGAAGTGTCTACAATCAAAGAATAATAAGCATCCCTGCAACAATATAAAAACTCCCATCAGTTCATAAGCACAAGACAAATACTCAAAACAAACCAATATTAACTAGTGATACACATATAATCATTCTCCACTATATCTCTTACGATACATCATCACCATTGGGGCACATGCCTATCCCTCAAATCCCCCTCTGGAGGTGATCCCACTACATCTAGAACTACTAGATATAATAACACCCATCATTGCACTACCCACCATGGACTATACTCCTCTATATAACCCGCATCAGCCACATGTATTAGCTCTATGGCCACATTTGATTCCTCTAGCC